>CM042684.1:158242495-158628995 GCA_023614405.1 Avena insularis
ATGAACTCGAAAACTTACTAGTCAAACTTGTCAAAATCAAACATGGCCTCCACCGACTCCGACGAAGACACCTTAGGCAATCGCATCTTCTTGCGAGAAGATGGTGCCACCGCTCTCACAGGAACGGCGGGAATTGGCGACTCCGCGCCAACAGTCGTGCCTTCTGGAGTCGAAGGAGACGATGCGTCGGAATCCTCGTTGTGCGAACGCTTGTGAGTATCCGGGCTCTCAGACTCGGGGGCTTCCTCTTGCACATTAGAAGGGACAGTCGACTCAGACTCGTCCTCTTCCAAAGCTTCACGAGGAATAATCCCCTCAGGGAGAGGGGACATACAAGGCGACACCGCCCAATCCTGCATACGGACAGTGAAGTTCAGCAAAAAGAGCAAGTAAGCAACAGAAAAGCAATCGAGAAAATAAGCTAATGCGTAGCACAACTGTACCTCAGGAGGAGGATTCGAAGCATCAAAAGGAGGAACAACTGGCTCACTCGGAAGCACATCCTTGCCAGTGTACTTCGTGACCAATCGAACCCTCTTATCCACCTCACTCGCGGACATGACATCGGCAGACACGCGAGTGGCATCATCAGCGCCAGCCCATTGAAACATGGGATGGACTCTGGCTTGAAGGGGTTGGACGCGACGACGCAGCCAGGTTCGGATAAGGGCGCAACCTCCGTCTTCTGCGCCTATGCGACTCTCGAGGTCGCAGACGCGTTGATACAGCACGTCTGTCTCCGCGAGTTCGCCAGGCATAACTACGTTCTTCGAGGAACGAATCTTCTTGCAGGGAGTCGCAGGATCGAAGGGCGCGAGTCCAAAGTGCTCATCTCTGGACTTCTGATCGCGGACATAGAACCATTTGTCCCTCCATCCCTGGACGGACTTGGTGAGCTTGATGTCGAAGTAGGTGGCAGATGGGTCGACATGGATTCCGCAACCACCTACGTCATAAACTAAAGATCCAGATGCGGACTGACGCTTCAATTTAAAAATGCGCTTGAAAAGACTAAAGTGTGGCTCGATTCCGAGCCAGAACTCGCAAATAGTGATGAAGCAGGTGATGTGGAGGATTTGGGGACAGCTGATGGAGCTGGAGCCCGTAGAAACAAAGAAGACCTCTAAGAAAGGGGTGGAGAGGCAAGGAAAGACCGTGAATGACGAATGCAAGAAACATCACTCGGAAACCAGCGGGAGGAGCAGGAATGGTCTCACCGTTGGGGACGCATGCATCGGCGACTGCTGCGGAGATAACTCTGTCTTGGCAAAGAAGATGGAGATCCGACGCCTTGATGATGGAAGGGCGCCACGCACCATTTGTCACGCAGGTGCCCGCGACCTTGTTCTTCCCACCGGCGGTGGCGCTGGTGCCTACAGCAGTGGAGCCACCCTTCTTCTTCGCCGCGGCGACGGTGGCCGCGGAATCAGCAACAGCGCCTCCTTTCTTGTTCCCCATTGAACGACGACGATGTGAGCGCAGGAAGTAGCTTGGAAATGAGCGGAGGTGGTCCAGCGTTGTGGAGGAAACGAGCGCAAGAAAAAGCAGAAGAGCAGCAGCAATGGCGATGGCAGCAAGGTAGAAAGAACGCAGATGGGAAAATTACCGCCATAGCATTTCTACTTAACCCCTAGAAGATGCAATCCAACGGCTCAGAAAAACCCTACTTGACACGTGGCACACATCGTGTTGGACACGTGGAGAAGGGGAAGCGCGAACCGTCCCTCCACTACTCCCATTACGCGCGGAAATCGAGGAGGCACAGTTAAAATAAAGGTTACGCATGCCCAGTCAAATCAAAGTCAGGAAGTGGGACCCACCGCTCGTCACGTCCCGTCAAACTCACTCACGCGGGCAACTGAGGTCATATAAGCGTCAGCACTGACGTCATCAAAGCTATGCAATGGAAAAATTCGACTACTTTAGTCCTTACTAGAGTCTCCGACTCCACCAAGCACTCGGGGGCTACTCCCATAGGGAGCGCTGGCCACGCACCCTACGATTTTCTTTTCTTTTTGCAGGAACAAGGAGAATCAAAGGCAAACCCAAACCATTCGAAAATACAATTCGATTGTGGACATGGGTTACTCCCATAGGGAGCGCTGGAAAATTTTGACTGAAACAGGCAACCAAAAGACGACGGCAATCGCAAACGTTATTTAGTCCCTTCCTGAGTCTTTGACTCAACCAGGCACTCAGGGGCTACTCCCATAGGGAGCGCTGGTCGCGCACCCTATGATTATTTATACAGAAAATTGTGTGTTGATAACATCTGCACTCGCAGCTCATGGCGACACCGCCTCATGATTTTTTCCCTACAAAGAGACTGCGTCTCCTAGGTCACCTGAATCGTCTCTGTGATGATAAAATTCGGATGTCGCGCTTACAGCGTGAAGGTAAGACCTGAATAAGGCCTGGCAACGCATTAGCTGCGCACTACTAGAAACATATCCGTGCCTACAGGTGCGATGAACATGCCTTGATGGACGCATCGAGTGCTCACACCCATATAACTGGAATTCGACTCCTGTAAGACCTCCGCGGCTTGAGTCGAATTACGCCAGCACTTTTCCGGATTCAAGTCCGGGGACTCGAGTTCGAGTAGATTGCGTTATCTCACCCTAAGGTGGTTAACTGATACCGATTCATCGGTTACATCAGGCACGTATATCGACAATCCCTATGACACAAATAAAAGCAGTCAAAATGTACTCATTCAGGCACACGAAGACTTCAAAAAAGTCCCCAGTCGAATCTGCGATTCCACTGGACACTCGGGGGCTACTGACATGGGTATACCCTACAGGTACTCGAGCTTGGTATATACGGTCCAAATACGCACAGGCCCACGGTGTCGCCAAGGCCCGGATAAAAGGACTCGAGTAACCTGCGGACTCTCGATTGCTTGAAGAACAAGAAGAAGCTAAAGATAGAAAGTTTGAAGGGGAAAACACTAACTTGTAACCGACTCGACCTGCTACCCGAGACCTAGCCTATCTATATAAAGGCTGGGAGGGGGCGGCGAGTAGAACACACGCAACCCTAGTTTCCATAACCCTCGCCAGATTGCATCTACGCACCATTGTAACTTTCGACTCCCTCGATAATTCTACGAGCAGACAAGTAGGAGTAGGGACCTCTATGAGGCCTGAACCTGGGTAAATCCTTTGTCCCCTGTGTGCTTGTTTGCTAGCCGAAAGATGTCTCTAGCGCTCCCTCCTTCTCCAAAACCCAAGTCCATAACAATGGGCATTGATGAGTTAAACCCTCGTTAGTTACACTTCGTTACCAGAAAAAGGGTGGGTGGGTGGGTAAGAATAAAAATGGAAGTAGTCCTACTCTCGCGTTTTGTTTTTCCCTAGTATACATAGCTACCAAAATATTTGCTAGACTGACCGACTATTTTGGCTGAGACCCTGAAGGGCGGAATGGCTCTAATACCAATTGTAACAACCTCGGACCCTACGCTCTAAGTTCAAGCCTGGATGAACCAAAAGTGGATAAGGGATTTTACAGCAGGGGCCCAAGGCCACCCACGTGTAGGCCCGTCGACAGCCCTAACCACTTCCAAGAACATCGGGACAAGAGCGAGCGGCGTAGGCGACAGGCGAAGAGATCAAATACATACACAAGTGAGTATGTATGCAAGGTACCTTACAACAGTTCTCAGAGCCATACCATCTAAAAGAAATAGAAATATTGCAACGCCATACGGCAAGATCCAAATAACCTAGATAGAGTTAATAGTTTAGGATAGCTCCTCATACATCAATCAACAGAGTATCAAGCGGAAGCGGGAAACAAGATCCGAGTACGGACAAGAAGAAAATCGGCATAAGATGCCACATAAATAAGCACATTCCGCCCACATATCTCACGGATCCCCATCCCCGGAATCTCTACACCGTGTGATCGTTGCCAACATTGTATGTTTCCTCCACCCAGTATCCATCTTGCGAATACACCTCTTCATCTGAATCAAACAATTTATCGTGTGAGACCCTAGGGGTACTCAGCAAGTCTTTATGCCTCTAAAGGGGACATATACCTGGGGTGACGCAATTGCAGCAAAAGATAATAACTAACAACAGTTATAACAGTATAAAGTAACAGATCCATCCTCCTTCTCGCTTACCAACGAGAAAACGGACGAACAACCCATCCGTTGGCAATTTTATTAATCATTCCATGAATATTGCACTAATTACTAGTCAGATATTTAGTCAATTTAAACATGGTACTTTAGTTATGCTTGTATATGATCGAGAAACTGTGCTCCAAGTCGTCCATAACCGCGGAAACAGCTTTCAGAAATAGCAACACACACACGATCAACCTCGGAAAAACCAAATCAAAACCCAACGAGGATTTCACGACAAAGCAATCACAGGGTTCATAAATCATTTTAGGGGGCCACCCCAAGAAGCTACCCGCAACGAAGTTGGCCAGCTCCGAGACGGACCCAGGGTTTGCGACAATGGCTGTAAACAACTGGGAACACGAAAATGTTACTGGTCTTGTCAATACCGCGAAAACATTCCGCATTCTTAAACAGTACAGGTGCTCCACGCACAATCATAATTAAAGTGGTAAAGCATGGCATAAGTACAAGAAAGTAATAAAGCCCCAAACTACTTTGTGGCCCCAAGAAATAAAGTGCAAATCAAGCTCAGGCAAAGGGGGATTCATAAAGTCCCCCGTATGTGGATAGTGCGAATAGTCAAGGAACAGGTATCAAGTACTCGGGGTCCTACGAGACACAAGTGGGCATGAAAAACCAAATAACAGATATTGCCCACCGGTGCCTCTTTCATTAGTTATCCCGTTACTGCTCAGGTTAAGTTGTTTAGCTACCTCGTTATCCATCAGACACTCACAAACCCTACACATGCAATTCTACGACTCGCATGGCTCAAGCAACTCCTCTAGTAATGGCTCATAGGATGGAGGAACAAGCTTCAGTGGGGTTTAAAAGTAAAGGCCATGCAATACTTGGGATTCAGTTTAATGCAATCGCGACTCCATGATGGAAGAATAAGATAGAAGCAATAGTTACTATATGTATGCAAGCATGTGGTAGTGCTTGCCTGGTAGCTCAGTTGAAGCGAGAGATGGATCTGGGTAGTACTCCTAGGATTCCTGATAATTCCCCTGCTCGGCGTCTATTCAAAAGAAGAACCAAACAAACAAGGGCCAACATAAATAAAGTGCGCAAGCATATGAATAAAATGCGACAAGCAACCAAGCATGCTATGATGAATGATGCACAATTTACATGGCATAGCATAGCATGGCATGGGTGAGGTGTGGGGTACAAGAATAAAGCATTTTATTAGGCTTTTAGTCATGTTTTGCTCCCATAAACATTGCTGTATAATTAATATTTACATGGTGCATGCTTCAATTTCATGTCATAGAATGCAGAAACAGAACAGGCTCGTCGAGTTGATCGTTTTAGACATATTATTTGTCAAATTTGGAGTTATAGAATTAAAGTTATTAATTAATTGAGAAAAGGAATTTATTGCTAATTTATTCATCTCGAAAATTAAAATTAGTCAAACATTATTTTGGATGGCATATTTGAACTCCTCACATTTTTCTGATTCAAAAACATATATTATTTGCATCATTTGGATTTATCAATTAAAAGTTATTAATTTTTGGATATTAAAACATTTAAACAAAATCTGGGAATATTTTTATTAGACCGAAAAAGGACACAGGACTTTTGGTACACATAGGAAACTAGCCGCCGACGCTGACATGTGGGTCCAACGCGAACTCAGCGCAGGTGGGGCATAATTTGCTTCGGGTCTTTTCGCATGAGGTTAGCCAGCCGGGGAGGATGACAAGTGGAGGGGCGGCGCGGTCCCACGCATGGTAGCGAAGCATGGCGCCACGTGGTGAATCCCGAGGAGTACAGGCGGAAAAACGGTAGCACTCTGGTCCCTTTTTGTAAAACGACCTGGGGCGCTGACATGTGGCCCTGGGGACCGCGGGTTGGCGAAGCAGAAAGGCCAGGGGGTGAACTGCAAAGCTGCCGGCTGCTGCTCTCTCTGAAACTCTGATGAAACTGAAATCGCTCGCGAGAACAGCTAGCTAAAGCCCAAGTTCGGAGGAAGATAGCGACGAAACTAGCGATATTTTGGAGATGATGTAAAAACGAGAAGTGTAGATCTCAATTATACCTACAACTCTTGTATTCACGGATTCTCCATCGGATGTCTGCAGCGGCCGGAAAACATAGACGGACAGAGGGAAAATGATGGGCTTCGGACTAACGGACGAACACAATTTTTGCAGAAGATTGGGATGACTTCGGTTGACGAGAGCGAGAGATCTATATCCACCGTTTTGGAAGCCATTTGCTCCTTTGGGTTTCCGAGACATCCTAGATTATTTTTCGTTCAGGAAGGTTCACCGGAAGAGGGACAGGGGCACCGGGAATCTCCGACTAACATAGGCCAGAGGAACTGCTACAAGCGGCAGACTTGGGTGCGCGCGGTGGATGCTGTCTGCGTGCGCGCGGCGTTGCTGCTGCCGGGGACAAATCATGTGATGATGGTGAGCTATCGGCTGATGGTAAAGTGTACCAAGGAGGGGGAAGGATGGGGAAGCTCACCTCCGCCAATTCCCGTAAGAATCGGAGCAGGGGGCTGCCGGGGATGACGATAGTGACGGAAGTACTACGGCGGTGTTTCGCTCTTGACAGGCGCGGCGTGGAGGAGGCGGTGCACAGCAGCTCGGGTTCCTCCTGCGGCTTGGTTCGGCATGAACAGGTGCCGCAGTACCTCTCCACCACCCAGCTCCTCCCGGCAAGGACTAGCGACCCATAAGCTCGCAGGCATGGCGGTGGCGGCGAGGAAAACGAAGGGGAAAGAGGGTGCGCTAGGGTTGCTGCGAGGCGCGAGGCGAAGATAAGAAGGGGAGGCGCTGCACGGGCCACGCGTGCTGTTGACGCGGTCGACAGTGGCTCACGGCCACCTGCTGCCTGCCGTAAGGCGCTGTAGAGAGGGGGGAGCGGACGGAGAAGGAGAACAGTAACGGTGACAGTTGCTCGAGGCGGTCCGGGCCGGGAAGCTGCTGGTCTGGTTGCTGGCTGCGGCCCAAGTTGCTGATGGATGCTGTTCTCTGAACCTGCAGCTAAAAATTGCTGCTATTGTTTGCTCGAAAGAAAAGAAGGACAAAAGCAAAACTGTCCAGATTTTTGAAAGGCAAAACCCAGATTTGAGAGGCCAAGATAATTTGAAAACAGTGAGGCATTTAGAATTAGTAGGATCGGTAGAACATCTAAGATTGATAGTTTTGAACATATGTAAAAGAAAAAGAAGGCATATCGGACAAGAATTTAGGGAGTTAGCACAAAGACGATCTCTAGAAAAATTGTACTGCGTTGAAGACTGCTTTCCTAGGACATTGAATAGAGAGGCAGGAAATACCTCAAATGAGATAAAAGGTAGATAAGGACGGTCTGAGGTGGATGTCCACATATAGATTCCCTTTGGGCATAAATACTAGAATGGAGATGTAGGTAGGAAACAAAAAAACAGATAGCTAGAGGGAGAGAGAGATGATCACTTGTGCGGAAGATGCCCATGTGGGTTAAATCCACCAAGATTCAAATAACATCGAAATAAACTTACATGAAAGAAATAAGGGAGGAGGAATGATGATGTTGCAGGGGCCATGCATGATCCATAATGACCAAGTACTAGTTGTGAACACAAATAGAGGATATTGTGGCCATATCTCCCATACATGCATTCCAATTTGAGTTTATACCCCATACAAAACCCCAATCTTGCATATCCTATGAGAATAATTATCATATGCACATACATGAAACTAAATGGCCTTAATAGTGTGTATTTTCCACTAGATCAACTTGGAGCTAATTATAGCACCATACATGAGCATATAGTAACTAAAACCATATGGGAGCTTAATAGAAGCATTTCTACTCACATGACATGCAAAGGTGGCCATGTGTCTCCTCATAGTTGATATTGTGAAAACAATAGAGATCAAATATGGGAGCATGTAGAATTAGAAGTGGATCCATCCTATTACATATGAGCAAGACAAATACCAAAATAAATTCAAGTGCCCACATGTAGTTTGGATGGCGCAATTTATAAGGTGATGACAAGAAAGGTGGTGGAGTGGAAAAGATATGCCCCCAACTCAACTTGGGCATCAAACAATTTATCGAGAAGCAAATACAATATATCAATATGCAAATACAAGTGATACAAATGCATATGACAGGAGAACCAAATGAAAAGGGTTTTATATGATGCTCAAATGCAATGTGGCATGATGACATGAGCATGATATAATTATGATGCACAATTATATGTAGGAAGGTAGCATTTTATTATTAGACCATGTAGCATTACAGATGTTAGACAGATGGGATGCTACATCCACCAGCCCCGACCATGGCGTAGCTCCTGCACATATTCATGCAAGACCGCCAAGTATCCAATGAGGAACGTCAAGCCAACATTGCCGCTCTCCAGCAGCTCGTGCAAGCCGCAGCTGGAAACGCCCCCGACCCCGAGGGCGAAGAGCAAAGATCCAGACTTAGGGACTTCCAGAACACCAACCCACCTGTGTTCACCAAATGCACCAACCCACTTGACGCCGATGACTGGCTCCGCACCAACCCACCTATGTTCACCAAAGTCACCTTAGCCACCCACCTACTCGCGGGTCAAGCAAGGACTTGGTGGATCAGCGTCAAGGAAATTCTGCCCGCGGGACAAACCATCACTTGGGAGGACTTCAAGGAAAGGTTCCGCAAGCGTCATATCCCACCTGGTTTGATCAAGATGATGAGAGACCAATTCCGTGATCTGAAGCAGGGAGTAATGTCTGTGCTGCAATATCTGGAGAAGTACACTGATCTAGCCCGGTACGCCCCGGATGACACCAACACTGAAGAGAAGAAGGTGGATACCTTCATGAATGGACTCCAGGATGAACTGTAGTGCCACCTAGTAACCCAGAGGTTCCAGTAGCTGGATGCCCTTGTTGATGCCGCCATTCTGGTGGAAAACAAGCACAAGGGAGTGATTGAGAACCGCAAATGCCGGATGATGCAGCAAGGAGGACCCAGTGGATAGTGATCACAAAGCATGCCACCCTGAAGGCCTGCACCCCCACCGCAGAGGACTCCGTCCTATGCTCCGCGCCCCAACAACCCCAACCGCAACTACAACGACCCTCGCCCTGGAGGCGGGAACCCAAGACCTGCCCTTAGAGGCCCCGAGAATCCCAATTTTCACCCCAATGCAGCTGGTTGCTTCAACTATGGACAAGTGGGACACTACTCCCATGAATGCCCCGAGAGGAAGAAGGACAATGCGCCACGCCCTAATGCAGCCCGCCTGAATCAAGGACACGCCAGGGAAGCCCCAGCCAAGGGTGCTGGCC
The DNA here is from genome assembly GCA_023614405.1 of Avena insularis. Lineage (NCBI taxonomy): Eukaryota > Viridiplantae > Streptophyta > Magnoliopsida > Poales > Poaceae > Avena > Avena insularis. The sequence continues at coordinate 158,251,937 of CM042684.1, forward strand.
CCAAGAAGCATGCCAATGCTACCAGAGGACATCTGAACCATACAACTGCCGAGGAAGTCCAGGAGTCTCCTAACATTGTTTTGGGTACGTTCCTTGTCAACTCCATCCCTACTACAGTATTATTTGACTTCGAGGCTTCGCATTCATTTGTTACTGAGACGTTTGTTGAGAAAAGTGGGATGGAACCTAGACAACTAAGCAGGCTCATGCTAGTACAAATACCCGGTTCGACGGCCAAAACCTAATCCATCTGCCGACATATCCCCGTAGTTATCCATGGTATAACCTTCAAGGCCGACCTAATAGTTTTGGGAGCCCATGGTCTAGACGTGATATTAGGAATGGATTGGATGACCAAATATCATGGAATCATAGATTGTGCAAGAAAGGCCATATCCATGACAAGTAGTGAAGGTGTACAAGTCGAGTACAAGGCAACTGTGCCCTCATCTCGGATCTATTGCCAGAAGGGTATAGTCGGACCTACCTTGGAGCAAGTACTAGTAGTCTATGAGTATCCCGATGTGTTTCTGGAGGAGTTACCCGGTATGCCCCCTGACAGGGATATCGAGTTCATCATAGAGTTAGTCCCCAGAACAACCCCCATAGCTCAGAGGCCCTACCGTATGAACCCAGAGGAATTGGTCGAGTTAAAGAAGCAATTGGATGACATGGAACGCAAGGGTCACATTCAGCCGAGTGCCTCCCCTTGGGGATCACCCATTCTTTTTGTGGATAAAAGAGATGTAACCACCCGGCTAGTGACTGATTACCGGAAGCTTAACGATGTCACAATAAAGAACAAGTATCCCTTTCCGAATATTGAAGACTTGTTTGACCAGCTAAACGGAGCCCATATCTTCTCTAAGATAGATCTCCGCACCGGATACCACCAACTCAAGATCCGAGAGTCAGACATCCCCAAGACTGCCTTTACTACCCGATAGGGTCTATATGAATACACCGTCATCTCATGAATAAGGTATTCATGCCCTAACTGGAGAAGTTCGTCGTAGTGTTTATCGACGACATCCTCATATACTCCAAGACTGAAGCCGAGCATGAGCAGCATCTGAAAGTAGTACTAGGCACCCTCAGGGAGCATCAACTGTATGCTAAGTTCAGCAAGTGTGAGTTTTGGTTAAAGGAATTTGGATTCCTTCGCCACATACTGTCTGCCGAGGGAATCTCAGTCGACCCCTCCAAAATCAAGTCCGTTCTGGAATGGAAAGCATCCACCAACCACTCAGAAATCAGAAGTTTTCCAGGATTAGCAGGATACTACCGTAAATTTGTTGAAGGTTTCTCAAGCATCGCAAAGCCAATGACGCAACTGTTGAAGAAGGACAAGAAATTTGAGTGGACCAAGAAGTGTGAAGAGAGTTTTCAGGAACTCAAGAAGAGACTAGTGTCTGCCCCTGTCCTGACCATGCCAGATATCACCAAAAGCTTTGAAGTTTACTACAACGCCTCCAAGTTAGGACTCGGAAGTGTGCTGATGTAGGAGGGCAAGGTCATCGCCTATCTGTCTAGACAACTAAAGCCTCATGAGATGAACTACCCCACCCATGACCTAGAGCTCGCAGCAGTGGTCCACACACTTAAGACCTGGCGACACTATCTGATGGGAAACCGCTGCAAGATCTAGACATATCACAAGAGTCTGAAATATATCTTCATGCAGAAGGAGTTGAACATGAGGCAGAGAAGATGGATTGAACTGATCAAGGACTATGATCTTGGCATTCATTATCATCCGGGCAAGCCAAATGTTGTAGCCGACGCCCTCAGCCGGGAACCTTGTTCCCTGAATGCTATGATCATGAGCGAACAACCAGAACTGAGTCAAGAACTAGAAATGTTCGGACTCGAAATAGTCAACCCTGGATTCCTAGCCCATCTGGACCTAAAGCCGACCCTCTTAGACCAAATCAAGGAAGCTCAGAAAGGACACAAAAGCATTGAGGGTATTAAAAGAAGAATGGAAAAGGAAAACGTTGCCGGATTCAAGGTCGACGACTTTGGTGTGATGTGGTACAAAGGACGCATCTACATACCCAACGACCATGACTTGAAGCAGATGATTATGAAGGAAGCCCACGAGACACTCTACTCCATCCACCCTAGTAGCACCAAGATGTATCAGGATCTGAAGGAACAATTTTGGTGGCATGGAATGAAGGGTGAAATCGCCTTGTTCGTGGCTATGTGTGATATATGCCAAAGGGTCAAAGCCGAACATCAATGACCCACCGGATTGCTACAACCAATGAAGATTCCGAAGTGGAAATGGGACAAGGTTGGAATGGACTTTATCACTAGACTACCCACCTCCAGCCGAGGTCACAGCTCAATTTGGGCGACTACTTATCAAAGGTAGCCCATTTCATCCCTGTGAAGACAACTTTCAACGGAAAGAAGTTGGCAGAACTGTATCTCCAGGATCGTCAGTCCCCAAAGAGATTATGTCTAATAGAGGACCTGAATTCACCTCCCCTTTTGGAATAAGCTACATGAGGCCTTAGGTACCACTCTATCTTTTAGCACCGCCTATCACCCACAGACCGGAGGACAGACAGAGAGAGTCAATCAAGTCCTGGAGGATATGCTCCGCTCCTGCATTCTAGCTTACGGATCTAAGTGGGAGGATTGTCTACCGTTCGTGGAATTCTCCTACAATAACAGTTATCAAGCCAGTCTAAAGATGGCACCCTTTGAGTTCCTCTATGGAAGGAAGTGTAGAACCCCTCTGAACTGGACTGAGACCAAAGAGAGCCAAATCTTCGGCCCCGATGTGATCAAGGCAACAGAAGAGCAAGTTCAGCTAGCCCGTGACCGCTTGAGAGCTGCTCAATCTCGCCAGAAGAGCTATGCTGACACAAAACGCCGAGATGTAAGTTTCAACAAGGGAGACATCGCGTATCTTCGCGTCTCCCCTCTTAAGGGAATGCAACGATATCATGAGAAAGGAAAGCTCGCCCCAAGGTACATGAGGCCCTTCAAGATCCTCGATCAACGAGGAAAGGTGTCATATCAACTAGAGCTACCCAAAGAATTGGCAGAGTTCCATAACGTTTTCCATGTGTCCCAACTCCGGAGGTGTCTTCAAGCACCCAACAAGCCTGAAACATTCAAAGAGATTGACTATCAAGCCATCAACCTCAACCGTGATCTAACCTATCGAGAGGTGCCCGTCAAAATCCTAGAGAAAGCCAATCGACTCACCAGGCGTCGGAACATATACTTCTACAAGGTTCAATGGAGCAACCATTCGGAAGACGAAACCACATGGGAACGAGAGGATTATCTCGAGAAGGAATTCCCCCATCTCCTGTCAGTGAAACCGGCGAATCTCGGGACGAGATTCTTTTAAGGGGGGAGGTCTTTAACACCCCATCTTTTGCATCCATGTTTGTTAAGGGTTAGGAAGCTAGAAGTTAGGGGGGAATAAAACTTTTTCTAATTATTTGCATATAAGCCTAGCTTTACTAGATTGCTTGATCACTTGAGTTGCCTTGGTAGTGTTACTTGCTAATCTACATGCTTGATTGATCACCAAGGGTCATTTTAGTTAGTCTCCCCACAATCTAGGGTTTTGTCTAAGTCATAGGAATCTAGTTTTATTCCAAATTTGGAGCTTTGGTTTGAGAAAACCCTTCACCCTTTCTACCATGCAAGAGTACCATGTGGTATTATATTATGAGTACTTGAGAACCACACCTCAGCCCTGGTTAAACCACAAGCCCAAGCCTTTTGCATGTGAGTGTTTACCTCACTAGTTGTCACTTAGGGAATGACCACCTTATTTTGTCCCAAGTTTGGATGATCATTGTAAACACCTGGCTGTGATCTAGGGGCCAACCAAGGCCAGCATGATCACCTAACACCCCTCTGCACTCCCATGCCTTCCCTACTGTATTTGGTTGACCTAGTTCGATTTAGCAAGCTCCCAAAGTGGCCACCTCATCAACTTGGCACAAGATCACCAGAACCCTCTACCACTCCCCTGCCCGTGCTACACCCTCTCTCTGACCCTGGCACGATGCCTCACCACCCCAGCAACCACCCTGCACTCCCCCACGTCACATGCACACGCCGGCACACTCCAAAAGAGAGAGAAGGGAGATCTTGGCAAATCTTGCCAAGCTTTGAAACCAGCAGCCTCTCCCTCCCTTTAGTCACGTCTGGCCCCACCCCGGACGGCTCCAAATTCCCAGGCACCATCTCCACCCTTCCCATCGCTCTCACACGCGCCCAGCTACCCCCAATCCCCAGCGCACACCTTAGCACAAACCCTCTCGGCCCCTCCCTCTCTCTTCTTCTCCTAGTGTATAAACCCGCGGAGGGACAGAGGAGCACCCCGCCACCCTATCACACCCCTACCCTGCCTACCTCCTAGGCCTCAGCTAGGCAGACCGAGCCTTGCAGACCCATGATGTTCCGTCGAACAGCTTGCAGGTAGCAGGCAACGGCCACCTCCCTCTCACTCTCCAGTAGGCCCGGCCAGCCCCCGAGGAGAAACCGTCCACAGATCACCCACTACGTCGCCACCGCCCCTCTTGACCAACCCCGAGCTCCCCTTGCGACCCCACTGCCTCGCCATGCACCCGGTGCACCGTGGACGAGCCCAGCTCATTAAGTTGCTCCAGCCCCCCTTGCACGCTCCTCCCACTCCTCATTTCGCTCCCAGAGCGGAGGCCGAGCCTCTCGCCCTTCCCTCCCACACTGCCATTTCTCTCCGTCTCGGGCCGACGTCGAACGGGAAGGTTCTGCAGGCCCTGCTCCAACATTTCCCTGTTCTTCCCATCCACTGCACACGCCTCTCAAAACCAGCCCTAATCCCCCACCTCTGGATGTACTCGTCGATAGGTACGCTAGAGCTGCGAGGAGGCCGAGAGCTCCGAGCCATGCCGCTGCTGACACGATGCGTCCAGTCACCCGGAGCAGACGTGTCGTACCTCGTTTGACTCCCTGTCCTCGACCGCATCGAGCCACGCCGCCGCCGACCCATCTCCGCCCTAGGGTAAGCCTCACCTCCGCTTGCCAGTGCCGCTAGGGTTTACCCCTCGTCGGCATCGAGTCCTGCGAGGACGATGAAGCCAGGCCATCAGATCTGTTTTAGATCCAACAGCCAGCAACGCCCAATGCCCCTTTGCCCCTCTGTGCCTATGACACGCGGGCACCACGGCGGGATTTGAATCCCCAGTCTTCCCGCGCAGGCCACCGTGTACATGGGTCAGCCCAGCTTCATAGCGGGCCGCAACCCAGCCTCTGCACTGCCTCCATTAATTTATTTTAGGCCATTTTAATTCCCAGAAATATGTTCTGTAGTTTTAATTCCACCAAATAATATATGTGTAGTGTTTTGGCTTGGTTCAAATTTTGTAGAACAGCCTATGTATTTGTCTACTGCATGGCACAAGTAGCTGGTGAAAAGCATGTTTGTGCTGTTACTGAGATTTATTGTGGTGAAATTGATATGTTTGTAGTATTTAATCTGTAATTTTATTTGTGGAGGTCAGAAAAATGTGAAACCAATTTCCACGCTTGGCCTGTGAAATTCCCTAGGGAACAAAACTTGAATCACCTAATTTGGAAGAGTGTAGCCTCTGTTCTGATTTTTACAAGTTATGGACAGAGGGTTCTTAGTTAATTTCCAGAGGTTGTTGTGAAGCTAATTTTGGGATCAACCAACTCCCAGTGTTAGGCCTCTATTAGTACTACTTATTCCCGGAAGGGCATAAATTTTGGGTCTGTAGTTTTTCCCTGGAGATTTTATTACTAGTTTCAGTACTGTTCTTAGTGTTTTAATTGTTAAAAATCAACCCTAAAAGATAAAATTATGAAACCAGTGGGGTTAGCTTTGTTTTCTCTGAGGCTACTCAGAAATATAATTTGTGTTCATTGTACACCAACTTGTTCTGGTCGAATCATCTGCTTGTGTGCTAGTCTAGACTTTACCATTAAATTCACCAAATAAGTTTGAATTAACCTTTTTGATTGATTCCAATGGCATTGTACTGCTAGGATCTGTAGCTACTTGTGCTTGGTTGGGTTGGCTCGGTTAAGCTTCTGTTTTGTAGTGATTGTGTTGTTTGTGCTATGGGTGATGATTGGTGCGGTGGTTTGATTATATTTCCCCCTTTTTGCGGCGATAGATACGAACGAGGACGAGTTTGAGGAGGGTACTTGGGAAGATTCTGAGGAAGAGGACCAGGAACAAGCTGCCAACGAAGGCAAGCCACCTACAAGTTCATGAGACTTGTCCCATCTTTAATTCATGCATTCCGTTTTAGTTACTCTTACTAATGCATTGTTTTACTCGCTATATTGTTATTTATATCTATTATGGTATTGGTTTGGCTCCACCAAACTTATGCCTATGGTACGGTTTAAGTACTCCCCCTTGGTATTACCTATCCCTACCCTAGTAGTTAAGGTGGTCTAATATAACACAACCCCTTGGAAACCCCGGTTTAGCCTAACAAAAACTCTAGGCTGGGAACCCAATAGCAAGGAAGGTTTTTATAAAAGTTTTGGACAGAAAACCTTGGCAAGTGGGACTTGCTGAGTGATTTTGAAATGAGTTTGGTTCTGCTCTACAAGTGGTGGCACAAAAGAAGGAGTTGAAGGAAAAACTATTTTCGAAAACGCACCTGGTTCTTTGTAGTCTAGCTATAACAACCACCCCTTGCAACCACACTACCCCTATATGGGAAGGGGCTTGACTAGAATGTGGTCCTCTCTGATGCAAGAGCCTCGCAACTACTACAGGGGATCGCGATCCCCGGAGGCTGGGCCTTCTCCCGTAAAGGCCCATGTGGGACATCGACCTGGAGAAGGAACGAACTGTCTGCGGATAGCCAGGCGTTACTATGAGCCCCTCATTGAAAGCGCCCACTGTGTAAAGTGTAAAATGCGCTCTGGTTTGTCCTTGGTACCTGACGTCCCGGTTTTGAGGGGAACAACACTCATAGGGTAGGCGCTTGTGTTAAGAGGGGATTATCCCAAAGGTCTTGTCCGGTTATGTGAAACCCACATACTAGTGTATGACGATCCGCGACTATTCGCGGCGGATGTATCGGATCTTGTGGGTAAAGTGTACAACCTCTGCAGAGCGTAAATCTATTCGAATAGCCGTGGCCACGGTCATGGACGGGTTGGACAATCTTCTGTAGAGCGGTGCTGGTTTTGGTTTATAAAAAGGTTTTCGAAAAAGACTCGGCCATGGGATGGTCAGAGGGCATGGAGGATGGGCCATGGGATGGTCAGAGGGCATGGAGGATGGGCCATGGGATGGTCGGACCTAGTTGAAGTATTGGTCATGGGATGACCACGCTGGAAGTGAATAACAGGGTTGATCCCATCCTAGTAGTTCAAGTTTTTCTAACTATTATACACCTAAAATTTTGCAAACAACGAGTTGTAGAGTTTAGAGTATATCTCTAAGAGATTTTACAAATAGCCCCTTTAGAGCCATCCTATCCACAGCCATATTGCATACTCTTTGTTCTTCCTTGTATGGTGGTTTGCGAGTACATTCAAAGTACTCACTGGCAATGTTTCGTGGCTATCAACTTGGTCAGATTATGAGCAGGATAAAGGAGACGATGGAGGGTACGACGACGACTTCGCAAACTAGGGCGTTACTCCGAGTTAGGCACCTGTTGGGCTATGGCTTGACTCGGGTTCCCCGCGTTTATTAGTACCGCTGCTATTATCTATTTATGCCCATGCAGGCAAGTTGTAAGACTATTATTGTAAGACTTATTTGTACCGTACTTGTAATGGATGTGTGTACTTTGATATCATGTCGGTTATGCTCCACGATGAACTTCTCATGGAATCGTGGTGGTTTGCATAATTTGGTTATCTCGGGTGAAAATCCGGGGTCGCCACAATCTCGGGTGGGGGGAGGGGGTGGAGCAGAATTTGGATGGTGCCTGGCATATCTGTGGCCCATGTGTGTGTGCGGTGCGCCATAGATAACCGAACTATCCATGGCGCACGGCCAACACATGCGCCACGGATACGTCAGAGACCATCAATATATGTCCATTGGGTACCAAACGTTTTTATAAAGCTTTTATCACGCCTAGATTTATTTTCAACACTGTATGCAAAAGTTGTGGCCGTTTTACCGTGTCATGACCGTCTTTTGCAAAAAAAACTCAAAATTCATATTCGTTAATTGTCCTACAATGTAGACCACATTACCTACCTACATGTCAAAGGATTTTAAAAATTGAAGTGTTTTTCATTTTCAAATATTTTTTGCAAGAAAAAAAAAGCGATCCAGGGGGTGGAGCAGAATTTGGATGGTGCCTGGCATATCTGTGGCCCATGTGTGTGCAGTGCACCACAAATAACCCAACTATTCGTGGTGCATGGCCACCACATACGCCACGGATATATGAGGGACCATCCATATATGTCCAGTGGGTACCAAACCTTTTTATAAAGCTTTTATCATGCCCAGATTTTTTTCAACATCGTATGCAAAAGTTGTGGATGTTTTACCGTGACATGATCTTCTTTTGCAAAAAAACTCGAAATTCATATTCGTTAATTTTCCTACAAAATATACCACATTACCTACCTACATGTCAAAGGATTTAAAAATTAAAGTGTTTTCATTTTCTATTATTTTTTGCATGATAGAAAAGGCCGGGGGTGGAGCAGAATTTGGATGGTGCCTGGCATATCCGTGTCCCATGTGTGTGCGGTGCGCCATAGATAACCCAACTATCTATGGCGCACGGCCACCACATGTGCCTCGGATATGTTAGGGACCGTCCATATATGTCTACTGGGTACCAAACCTTTTTATAAAGCTTTTATCACTTCCAGATTTTTTCCAACATTGTATGCAAAAGTTGTGGCCATTTTACCATGACATGACCTTATTTTGCAAAAAAAATCGAAATTCATATTCGTTAATTTTCCTACAAAATATACCACATTACCTACCTACATGTCAAAGGATTTAAAAAATTGAAGTGTTTTTCATTTTCTATTATTTTGTGCAAGACAGAAAACGAGATCCCGGGGGGGGGGGGGGGGGGGGGGGGGAGCAGAATTTAATGGTGCCTGGCATATTTGTGGCCAATGTGTGTACCGTGCGCCACAGATAACCCAACTATCCATGGCGCACGGCCACCACATGCGCCACAGATATGTCAGGAACCATCCATATATGTCCACTTGGTACCAAACCTTTTTATAAAGCTTTTATCACGCCCATATTTTATTCGACATCGTATGCAAAAGTTGTGGCCATTTTAATGTGACATGACCTTATTTTGCAAAAAAACTCGAAAAATTCATATTCATTAATTTTCCTACAATATAGACCACATTACCTACCTACATGTCGAAGGATTTTTAAAATTGAAGTGTTTTTCATTTTCGATTATTTTTTCCAAGACAGAAAATGCGATCCTAGGGGGGGGGGTCGAGTAGAATTTGGATGGTGCCTGGTATATCTGTTGCTCATGTGTGTGCGATGCGCCACAGATAACCCAACTATCCATGGCATACAACCACCACATCCTCCATGGATATGTCAGGGACCATTCATATATGTCCACTTGGTAGCAAACCTTTTTATGAAGATTTTATCATGCCTTGATTGTTTTGGACATCGTATGCAAAAGTTGTGGCTGTTTTACCGTGACATGACTTTCTTTTGCAAAAAAACTCGAAATTCATATTCGTTAATTTTCCTACAAAATAGACCATATTACCTACCTACATGTCAACAGATTTTAAAAATTGAAGTGTTTTTCATTTTGTATTATTTGTTGCAAGATCGAAAAGGCGATCCGGGAGGGGCGTGGAGCAGAATTTGGATGGTGCCTAGCATATCTATGGCCCATGTGTGTGTGGTGCGCCACAAATAACCTAACTATCCATAGCGCATAGTCACCACATGCGCCACGGATGTATCAGGGACCATCCATATATATCCACTGGGTAGCAAACCTTTTTATAAAGCTTTAATCACGCCCAGATTTTTTTTCGACTAGATAACCCACCTATCCATATTGCACGACCATCACATGCGCCACGGATATGTCAGGGACAATCCATATATGTCCACTGGGTACCAAACCTTTTTATAAATCTTTTATCACGCCCAAATTTTGTTCGACATCATATTCAAAAGTTTTGGCCATTTTACCGTGACATGACATTCTTTTGCAAAAAACTCGAAATTCATATTCATTAATTTTCCAACAAAATAGACCACATTACCTACCTACATGTCAAAGGATTTAAAAATTGAAGTGTTTTTCATTTTCTATTATTTTGTGCAAGACCGAAAAAGTGATCCGGAGCAGAATTTTGATTGTGCCTGGCATATCTGTGGCCCATGAGTGTGTGGTGCGGAACAGATAACCCAACTATCCATGGCACACGGCCACCATATGCACCACGGATATGTCAGGGACCATCCATATATGTTCACTGGGTACCAAACTTTTTTATAAAGCTTTTATCACGCCTAGATTTTTCCGACATCATATGCAAAAGTTGTGGCCATTTTACCGTGACTTGACCTTCTTTTGCAAAAAAATTCGAAATTCATATTCGTTAATTTTCGTGAAAAATACACCACATTACCTACCTACATGTCAAAGGATTTTAAAAATTGAAGTGTTTTTCATTTTCTATTATTTTTTGCAAGACAGAAAACGAGATCCAAGGCGGGGGGGGGGGGGGGGGGTAGAGCAGAATTTGGATGGTGCCCGGCATATCTGTGGCCCATGTGTGTGTGGTGCGCCACAGATAACCCAACTATCCATAGCGCACGGCCACCACATGCGCCACAGATATGTCAGGAACCATCCATATATGTCCACTGGGTACCAAACCTTTTGATAAAGCTTTTATCATGCCCATATTTTTTTTGACATTGTATGCAAAAGTTGTGGCCGTTTTACCGTGACATGACCTTCTTTTACAAAAAACTCGAAAAATTCATATTCGTTAATTTTTCTATAATATATACCACATTACCTACCTACATGTCGAAGGATTTTAAAAATTGAAGTGTTTTTCATTTTCTATTATTTTTTCCAATACAGAAAATGCGATCCGAGGGGGACTGGAGTAGAATTTGGATGGTGCCTGGCATATCTGTTGCTCATGGGTGTGCGATGCACCACAGATAACCCAACTATCCATGGCACACAGCCACCACATGAGCCATGGATATGTTAGTGACCATCCATATATGTCCACTTGGTAGCAAACCTTTTTATAAAGATTTTATCATGTCCTGATTTTTTTGGACATCATATGCAAAAGTTGTGGGCGTTTTACCGTGACATGACTTTCTTTTGCAAAAAAAATCGAAATTCATATTCGTTAATTTTCCTACAAAATATACCACATTACCTACCTACATGTCAAAAGATTTTAAAAATTGAAGTGTTTTTCATTTTCTATTATTTGTTGCAAGACAGAAAAGGCAATCCAGGAAGGGGACGTGGAGCAGAATTTAGATGGTGCCTGGCATATCTATGGCCCATGTGTGTGTGGTGCGCCACAAATAACCCAACTATCCATAGCGCACAGCCACCACATGCGCCACGGATGTGTCAGGGACCATCCATATATGTCCACTGGGTAGCAAACCTTTTTATAAAGCTTTAATCATGCCCATATTTTTTTCGACCAAATAACCCACCTATCGATGGTGCACGGCCATCATATGGACCACGGATATGGCAGGGACCATCCATATATGTCCACTGGGTACCAAATCTTTTTATAAAGCTTTTATCACGCCTAGATTTTTTTGACATCGTATGAAAAAGTTGTAGATGTTTTACCGTGACATGATCTTCTTTTGCAAAAAAACTCGAAATTCATACTCATTAATTTTCTAACAAAATAGACCACATTACCTACTTACATGTCAAACGAGTTTAAAAAATGAAGTGTTTTTCATTTTCTATTATTTGTTGCCAGATAGAAAAGGCGATCTGACGGGGGGGTGGAGTAGAATTTGGATAGTGCCTGGCATATATGTGGCCCATGTTTGTGTGGTGTGCCACAGATAACCCAACTATCCATGGTGCACAGCCACCACATGCGCCACGGATATGTCAGTGACCATCCATATATGTCCACTAGGTACCAAACTTTTTATAAAGATTTTTATCACGCCCAGATTTTTTTCCGACATCGTATGCAAAAGTTGTGGCCGTTTTACCGTGACATGACCTTCTTTTGCAAAAAAAATCGCAAAATTCATATTTGTTAATTTTCGTACAATGTAGACCACATTACCTACCTACATGTCGAAGGATTTTAAAAATTGAACTGTTTTTTATTTTCTATTATTTTTTCCAAGATAGAAAATGCGATCCGAGGGAGGGTGGAGTAGAATTTGGATGGTGCCTGGCATATCTGCTGCTCATGTGTGTGCGATGCGCCACAGATAACCCAACTATCCATGGCACAAAGCCACCACATGCGCCATGGATATGTCAGCGACCATCCATATATGTCCACTTGGTAGCAAACCTTTTTATAAAGATTTTATTATGCCTCGATTTTTTGGACATCGTATGCCAAAGTTGTGGCCGTTTTACCGTGATATGACTTTATTTTGCAAAAATACTCGAAATTCCCTATTTGTTATTTTTTCTACAAAATATACCATATTACCTACCTACATGTCAAAAGATTTTAAAAATTGAAGTGTTTTTCATTTTCTATTATTTGTTGGAAGACAAAAAAATGCGATCCGGGGAGGAGGACTGGAGCAGAATTGGGATCGTGTCTGGCATATCTATGGCCCATGTGTGTATGGTGTGCCACGAATAACCCAACTATCCATAGCGCACAGCCACCACATGCATCACAGATGTCTCAAGGACCATCCATATATGTCCACTAGGTAGCAAACCTTTTTATAGAGCTTTAATCACGCCCAAATTTTTTCGACCAGATAACCCACCTATCCATGGCGCACGGCCATCACATGCGCCACGAATATGTCAGGGACCATCCATAAATGTCCACTAGGTACCAAATCTTTTTATAAAGATTTTATCACGCCTAGATTTTTTTTTGACATCGTATGAAAAAGTTGTGGCTGTTTTACTGTGACATGATCTTCTTTTGCAAAAAAACTCAAAACTCATATTCGTTAATTTTCCAACAAAATAGACCATATTACCAACCTACATTTCAAAGGAGTTTAAAAAGTGAAGTGTTTTTCATTTTCTATTATTTGTTGCAAGACAGAAAAGGCGATTTGAGGGGGGGGTGGAGCAGAATTTGGATGGTGCCTGGCATATATGTGGCCCATGTTTGTGTGGTGCGCCACAGATAACCCAACTATCCATGGCGCATAGCCACCACATGCATCACGGAGATGTCAGAGACCATCCATATATGTCCACTAGGTACCAAACTTTTTATAAAGATTTTTATCACGCCCAGATTTTTTTCTGACATCATATGTAAAAGTTGTGACTGGTTTACCGTGACATGACCTTCTTTTGCAAAAAACTTGAAATTCATATTCGTTGATTTTCCTACAAAATAGACCACATTACCTACCTAAATGTCAAAGGATTTTAAACATTGAAGTGTTTTTCATTTTCTATTATTTTCTGCAAGACAGAAAAAGCGATCGGGGGGTGGAGCAGAATTTGGATGGTGCCTGGCATATATGTGGCCCATGTGTGTGCGGTGTGTCGTAGATAACCCAACTATCCATGGCGCATGGCCACCACATGCGCCACTGATATGTCAGGGACCATCCATATATGTCCACTGGGTACCAAACCTTTTTATAAAGCTTTTATCACGCCTAGATTTTTTTTCAACATCGTATGCAAAAGTTGTGACTATTTTACTGTGACATGACGTTCATTTGCAAAAAAACTCGAAATTTATATTCGTTAATTTTCCTACAAAATAAACCACATTACCTACCTACATGTCAAAGGATTTTAAAATTGAAGTGTTTTTAATTTTCTAGTATTTTGTGCAAGACAGAAAAAGCGATCCGGGGGGTGGAGCAGAATTTGGATGGTGCCTGGCATATCTATGGCCCATGTGTGTGTAGTGCGTCACAGATAACCCAACTATACGTGGTGCATGGCCACAACATGCGCCATGGATATGTCAGAGGCCATCCATATATGTCCATCGGGTACCAAACCTTTTTATAATGCTTTTATCACGCCCAGATTTTTTTTGACATCATATGCAAAAGTTTGGCCGTATTACCGTGACATGATCTTCTTTTGCAAAAAAAAACTCGAAATTCATATTCGTTAATTACATGTCAAAGGATTTTAAAAATTGAAGTGTTTTTTATTTTCTATTGTTTTTTCAAAGACAGAAAAGGAGATTCGGAGGGGGTGGAGCAGAATTTGGATAGTGCGTGCCATATTGGTGGCCCATGTGTGTGCGGTGCGTCACAGATAATCCAACTATCTGTGGCGCACGACCACCACATGCTCCACGGATATGTCACGGACCATCCATATATGTTCACTAGGTACCAAACGTTTTTATAATGTTTTTATCACGTTAAAAAAATTTCGACATCGTATGCAATAGTTGTGGTCGTTTTACCGTGACATGACGTTCTTTTGCAAAAAAACTCTAAACTCATATTTGTTAATTTTTCTATAAAATAAATCACATTACCTATGTACATGTTAAAGGATTTGAAAAATTGAAGTGTTTTTCATTTTCTATTATTTTGTGCAAGACAGAAAAATTGATCCGGGGATGGAGCAGAATTTAGATGGTGCATGACATATCTTTGTACCATGTGTGTGTAGTGCGCCACGGATAACACAACTATCCGTGGCGCATGGCCACCACATTCGCCACGAATATGTCAGGGACCATCCATATATATCAACTGGATACCAAACTTTTTTATAAAGATTTTATCACACCTAGAATTTTGTCGATATTGTATGCAAAAGTTGTGGCCATTTTACCGAGGCATGACCTTCTTTTGCGCAGAAACTCGAAATTCATATTCGTTAATTTTCCTACAAAATAGACCATATTACTTACCTACATGTCAAAGCATTTTAAAAATTGAAGTGTTTTTCATTTTTATTATTTTTTGCCAGACAGAAAAGGAGATCCGGAGGTGGAGCAGAATTTGGATGGTGCCTGGCATATCTGTGGCCCATGTGTGTGTGGTGCTCTATAGATAACCCAACTATACGTGGCACATGGCCACCACATGCGTCACAGATATATCAGGGACCATCCATATATATCCACTAGGTACCAAACATTTTTATAAAGCTTTTATCACGCCCAGATGTTTTTCAACATCATATGCAAAAGTTATGGCCGTTTTACTGTGACGTGACCTTCTTTTGCAAAAAAACTCAAAATTCATATTCATTAATTTTCCTATAAAATAGACCTTATTACATACCTACATGTCAAAGGTATTTTAAAATTGAACTGTTTTTCATTTTCTATTATTTTTGCAAGACAGAAAAGGCAATCCGAGGGGGTGGGCACAATTTGGATGGTGCCTGGCATATCTGTGGCCCACATGTGTGCGGTGCGCCATAGAGATCCCATCTATCCGTGCCGCACGACCAACACATACGCCACAGATATATCAGGTACCATCCATATATGTCCACTGAGTACCAAACCTTTTTATAAAGATTTTATCACGCCTAGATTTGTTTTCGACATCGTATGCAAACGTTGTGGCCGTTTTACCGTGACATGACATTCTTTTGCAAAAAAACTTAAAATTCATATTTATTAATTTTTTTTTTAAATAGACCACATTACCTACCTACATGTCAAAAGATTTTAAAAATTGAAGTGTTTTTCATTTTCTATTATTTGTTGCAAGACGGAAAAGGAGATCTAGAGGGGGTGGAGTAGAATTTGGATGGTGCCATATTTGTGGCCCATGTCTGTGCGGTGCCCCAAAAATAACCCAACTATCCGTGGCGCACGACCACCACATGTGCCACGAATATGTCAGGGACCATCCATATATGTTCACTGGGTACCAAACGTTTTTATAATGCTTTTATCACGCCTAGATTTTTTTCGACATCGTATGCAATAGTTGTGGCTATTTTACCATGACATGACCTTCTTTTGCAAAAAACACGAAATTCATATTCGTTAATTTTCTAACAAAATAAACCACATTACCTACCTACATGTCAATGGATTTTAAAAATTGAAGTTTTTTTAATTTTCTAGTAATTTGTGCAAGACAGAAAAGCGATCTAGGTGGTGGAGCAGAATTTGGATTGTGCCTCGCATATCTGTGGCCCATGTGTGTGCAGTGCGCCACAGATAATCCAATTATCCGTGGCGCACAGCCACCACATGCGCCATGGATATGTCAGGGGCCGTCCATATATGTCCACTGGGTACCAAACCATTTTATAAAGCTTTTATCACGCCCACATTTTTTTCGACATCGTATGCAGAAGTTGTGGCCCTTTTACCGTGGACGCGGCTATTCGAATAGTTTGACACTCTGCAGAGGTGGTACAGTTTCACCACAAGATTCGATATATCTGTCAGGGATAACCCCGAATCATCATATTTAGTATGCAGATAATCAAACATAACCTTTCCTTTACACACCCTAGTATAAGCACCTCTCCGATGAGTATGGCCTCCCAACCATGACCATCTGTCATCTTGGGCACTTCATAGGTGGAAAAAATTGAGAGGTAGCCTCAGCTCAAACCTCTCCTGCGAGGGAACTAATACTAATACATATAAACTTCCGGCTAAGCCTTACCCAATTCAGGTATTGTGGTTGTACGGTAAAATTGGAATGGTATCGCATCCGAACCCAACCATCAGTTTTGTAAAAGGGCTAAGGCTCATGCCTCAACATTTTCATCCTCATAAACCATTTGTGTTTCTCAACACATGTCAAAAGATCTCAATAAAATGACTCATCATTCCAAGGTTTTCACAAGTCATTTTCACCAAATATTCCCATCTAAAGTGAATCAAGTTTTGAGTCTTGTTCCAACTACTAAGTTAAGAGTGTTCACTAAAGTGGGATGCTAATGTCAATCTCATGCCATAGAATGACATCTAAGTCTAATTATATAAGTCAAGTTTTATACTCTTTATGCTACCTTCAAACAAGTAAAGGACTTTGGTAAAGTAAAGGAAGTAAAGCTTGTAAATAAAACTTGAAAAGATATAAGTTAAAGTGGTATAACCAAAGCATGCCTAATGCGTTTGCTTAGGTTAACGAGATTTCAAGGGTTAGCTTGCATTGTTAATGATGGCTTGCTAGTATAATACTTGCAAGTGTTATCTTGCCTTGGGTAGTGCAGTGGTTGAAGTTTTCTTCCTCCTCCTCTTGGTAGAACTCCTCCTCCTCGTAAGCTTGGTCGGTACTATCGTCTATAAATACATACAGAATACACAATCACCAAACAATACTTAACTAGTCTACTTAGCATACTAAGGAACACATTTGATGATCTAGTATCATCACAAACATCACATGGTTTAATGAACTAGTTTCATTCTTTTTATTTGAGAAAAGTAATTTCTACTCATTGAAATTAACTAAGATTTAATATTCTCCATTTAAAATATGGGATCATATTGACACATGTCATCACCATATATCCTAACATATGAGAATGTTATTTAAGGGTTGGATCATATTTGAATAAGTTTATGTTTAATAATTAATGATTTAAAGTGACTAGAAATGCCTATATAGCATTATTTTGGTACTAGTCCAAAGTCACTGCATCCAAACCCTAATATTATTACATATTCAGATAGGTATGGTTAAATGTGATTTTTGAGAGTTGGAATCAACTCAAAAGCTATTATGGTTGATTTTATAAAAATGTTTGAATGTGCAAATGCTTCTGTCTTGTTATTTTTACTAGGAGAGATCTCTAACTCTAAATGAATTAAATCCAACGGTCTTGAATAGATCTTTTCAGAAGCTTTCCAACAAAATTGGAATCACTCAATTTGGTTTAGTAAATATTCTTGAATTGAATTTTTTAACTAAGGGACATAATCGATTCTAAATGTAAATAGAAAAGCACTAATTTGAATTATTGGGTCAGCGCAGGAAATGAACTAGGCCGGCCTAGTGACGCTCAGCGGTGCAGAGGGCGGCTGACAGGTTGGTCCTGCTTGTCAGCGACACATAAAACCCGAAATGGTATGGGACGATCTGAGCGCTACGATTAGAAGATAGATAACCGGTCCATAGTCGTCGTCGACGACGGACTCGTCGCCGCCGAGAACGAACCCTAAACAGTCGGTGGGGGTCTACTTGGGACGTACCAGGGCTCCAGCTAGAGCGGCGAGGCGGGCGATCGAACTGGACACCGGACTCAGGCGAGGTAGCTGAGGTGGAGCGGGCGACAATGGCGGAATCGAGCAGCGGCTCCGGCGAAAGAGGGGAAATGTTCAGGGGAGAGAGGGGAGTAGGATGGTGTGAGGATATGGTGCTGGGGTGTCCTGCTTATATAGGCATGACGGTGAGACCGAAAGGCATGGGCGCGGCTCATCGGTGACGGCGAAATAGAGGGGCTACCGGCATGGCGAGGTAGGCGGACGGTGGCTGGTCTGCTGGTGGTGCTCTACGGCTTAATGGCGATGCTAGGGGCGGTGGATTGTGGTCGGGTGCGTCTCGCGCTCTGAGGGACAGAGGTGGTGCTCGACGGCGATCACGACGACTGTGAGTCGTGCGGCAAGGGGCGGTCTGCTGCGTGCTGGCGGCAATTGAGCTCTGGCGCGCTCTGGCTGGCTCGCAGAGAGAAAGGGAGGCGATGCTGGGGAGTGGTCCTGGGGCTGAGGTTGATCGAGGGGTGGACCATGGGCGGCGGTAGGGTTGGGCGGAGCTAGTGGGCATGCTGGTTTGGTGCTGCGCGAACCCTAGCGTGTTGCCCACTTCTAGCCGGCGGTGACCATAATGTGGCGGGGCTCCACTGCTGTTCCAGGCTTACGGGTAGGCCGGTGAGGGTCTGGTTGGACTCAGGGGGAACATAGGAGAGTACAAAGGGTGCAATGGGGGACAATGGCTTAACTAGCAACAATGTTAGTTAGGCAGTTTGATCTCTGTCTGCCACCTATTCGACACAATGGCCGCTTGAGAGAAAATTTTGAATTTTGAGTTGATTTTTGGTAGATGCTTTGATCTGATGCTTGGTAGACTGTGGTTGCCAGGATTTGTTAAATGAAATTAATTTGAGTGGTTTTTGAATAAGTGTGATCTATACATATGAACTACATTCAATTTCCAAATGTCATTTAAATTTAGTGTTTGAAAGTTTTTGGGATGAAACAAAGTGGGCCTTGGCACATCACTACTTGTACTAGCAAAGGGTGCAAATAACCACAATTGTTTCTGTTAAGATTTGAGTTCTAGGAATAGCCAACATAGGCTAGGTGATTAAAATGGCAAAAGTGACCATTTGCTTCATTTATTCTTTTTGATTTCTTTTTCTTTGGGATTTGCTTAGGAATGATCTAGATGATGTTTAATTCACCTTAGAATCATTTTACAATCAATAGATCACTCAAAAATGGCATTTCAAACAACTCCTATTTTAAATGCATAGACATATGAATGCTTAAAGATTTTTAAATAGAAAAAGTTTTTGTTAACCCTAAATGGGGTAGATTGAGTCTTGATCACTTGGATGAGAGTTTTGGGATGTTACAAACCTTCCCCCCTTAAACAAAATCTCATCCCAAGATTTAAGAAAGAAAACTAGGAACTAAAGAGATCTGGGAACACAGTCCTAATGTAATCTTCTTGCTCCCAAGTGGCTTCTTCTTCGGTATGGTTGCTCCGTTGAATCTTGAGAAACTTGATACTCCTGGTCCTGGTGGTTCTGTAAGCTTCTTCCGAGATATGGATGGGCACTTCACGATATGTCAGGTCCTTGTTGATATCCACAGCTCGGTGATCGATGTTCTTGAACACTTCGGTCTTCTCTGGCACTTCTAAGCATTTGCGAAGTAACGAGATATGGAACACATTGTGGATGGCAGACATCTCTTCAGGCAGTTCCAGCTGATAAGATACTTCTCCTCGGCGGTTCAGAACCTTGAAAGGACCGATATATCTGGGGGCTAACTTTCCTTTCAAACTAAAACGTTGGGTTCCATTCAATGGTGAAACCTTGAAATATACAAAATCTCCGACATTGAAAGTCAGGTCTCTCCTTCTCTTGTCAGCATAACTCTTCTATCTAGATTGGGCGGTCTTGAGGTGCTCACTGACCTTGTGAACCTTCTCTTCGGCTTCTCGGAGAATGTAGGGTCCAAAGATCTGAATCTCTCCTACGTGCGACCAATTCAAAGGGGTGCGGCATTTTCTTCCATACAGGAACTCAAATGGTGCCATTTGCAAATTGGCTTGATAACTGTTATTGTATGAGAATTCTACGAAAGGCAGGCATTCTTCCCATTTTGATCCGTACTCCAACACACAAGCTCTCAACATATCCTCTAGGATTTGGTTGACTCTCTCAGTCTGTCCATCAGTTTGCGGGTGATAAGCGGTGCTGAAATTCAACTTGGTTCCTAATCCTTCTTGGACTTTCTGCCAAAATCTCAAGGTAAATTGGGTTCCTCGATCTGATACTATGGTCTTGGGGGTTCCGTGCAGACTAACAATTCTGCAGATATATAGCTCTGCTAGCTTCGAACTCTGGTAAGTTGTCTTGACAGGTATAAAGTGAGCTACCTTGGACAGTCTATCAACGATGACCCGGATTGAGTCATTTCCCCTACTCGAAGTAGGCAATCCGGTGATAAAGTCCATTCCGACAGAATCGCATTTCCATTCCGGAATCTGCAATGGTTACAACAGTCCTGCGGGTCTCTGATGTTCCGCTTTGACTCTTTGACAGATATCACACTTGGCTATGTAGCTCCCGATTTCTCTCTTCATCTTGTGCCACCAAAATTGCTCTTTTAAATCTTGATACATCTTTGTTCCTCCGGGGTGGATAGAATAAAGAGTATCATGAGCTACCTGCATGATAACTTGCTTTAGTTCCGAATCTGCTGGCACACAGATATGGTCCTTGTACCACAAAACTCCTTCTTCGTCTTCAGTGAATCCAGGTACCTTTCCTGTACCAATACAACATTTGATTCCGTCGATACTTTCATTTCCCTTCTAGGCTTTCTTGATTTGGATAATCAACGTGGGTTGAAGTTCAATGCTAGCTAAGAATCCTTTGCTAACTAGTTCAGTTCTGAACTGCTCCAACTCCTCATACAAACTTGGTTGCTTCTCCTTGATCATGGTGTTTAGCCTACTCGGTAATCTGCTAAGAGCATCCGCTACCACATTGGCTTTGCCGGGTGATAGTGAATGTCAAGGTCATAATCCTTGATTAACTCTATCCATCTCCTTTGCCTCATATTCAACTCCTTCTGAGCAAAAATATACTTCAAGCTTTTGTGATCCGAGTAAATCTCACAGCGATTACCCATCAGATAATAACGCCAGGTCTTCAATGCCAAAACTACGGCTACTAACTCAAGATCATGGGTCGGATATTTCTGCTCATGCTGCTTCAGTTGTCAAGACAGATAACCGATGACTTTGCCTGCTTGCATCAATACACATCCAAGACCAATCTTGGATGCATCACAATACACATCAAACGGCTTCTTGATATATGGCATGATCAATATTGGGGCTGAAATCAATCTCTTCTTCAGCTCTTGGAAACTGGCTTCACATTTGCCGGTCCATTCAAACTTCTTGTCCTTCTTCAACAATTGGGTCATGGGTCAAGAGATGCTTGAGAATCCTTCGACAAACTTGCGGTAGTATCCCGCTAATCCGAGGAATGCACGGACTTGGGTTTGAGTGGTTGGGGCTTCCCATTCTTCGACATCTTTGATCTTGGCGGGATCAACAGCGAATCCTCCGGCAGACACAATATGTCCTAGGAATCCTACTTCTTTCAGCCAAAACTCACACTTGCTGAACTTGGCATACAACCGATACTCTCTAAGGGTTTCAAGGATGATTCTCAGATCTTGCTCATGCTCCTCTTTTGACTTGGAGTAGATAAGGATATCGTCGATGAACACAACGACAAACTTATCCAGAAAATTCATAAAGATTTTATTCATGAGATTCATGAAATAAGTAGGGGCATTGGTTAATCCAAAAGACATAACCGTATACTCGTACAAACCATAGCGAGTAGTAAAGGCTTCATAAAGATCTTATTCATGAGATTCATGAAATAAGTAGGGGCATTGGTTAATCCAGAAGACATAACCGTATACTCGTACAAACCATAGCGAGTAGTAAAGGCAGTCTTCGGAATATCCGTTGCACGAATCTTAAGTTGGTGATAACCAGTCCTAAGATCAATATTTGAGAATACATTCGCTCCAGTGAACTGATCAAATAGGTCCACTATCTTTGGCAATGGGTACTTGTTTTTGATGGTGACATCATTCAGCTTCCTCTAGTCGGTGCACAGACGATTTCCTCCATCTTTCTTATCGACGAATAACACTGGCGATCTCCATGGCGAGGCGCTTGGTTGAATCAAGCCTGTTGCCAACATAGCATCCAACTGCTTCTTCAATTCTACTAACTCTAAGGGGTTCATGCTATAGGGTCTCTGGGCTATGGGTCTGGTTCCGAGGATTAGTTCAATAATGAACTCAATATCCCTATCCGGGGGCATACCGGGCATTTCACCTGGGAATATGTCGGGGTATTCACAGACTACTCTGACTTGGTCTATGGTGGGAAGGGCTAGACTCTTGTTACACTTGAATTGATGGGGTAGAGTTTCAGATATGTGCTCTACTGAGACTCCAGAGCTACTGGTCATGGTGATGGCTTTCTTAGCATAGTCTATCAGTCCGTTATGCTTTGACGTCCAATCCATTCCTAGTACTACTTCCAAACCTTTGGTTCCAAGTACTATTAGATTAGCATAAAAATCTATCCCATGTATTCTGATAGGCACAACTTTGCAAAATTTTCTAGCTTTTGTAGTTGGACCAGGGATTTGAACTATCATGACATGCTTCAAGTTGGTTGGGTGAATCTTACTAGTGCATGAACATTCTTCGGTGACAAATGAGTGTGATGCTCCTGAATCAAACAATACTCTTGCTAAAACTGAGTTGACAGAAAACATACCCAACACTACATCTGGCGCTTCTTGGGCTTCTTCGTTCATGTGGAAGAGACGGCCGTTGCGGTTGTGAGGGTTCCCTGGGGCGAATATTCTTCGTGGATGAACACGATGCTGCTGTTGAGCTGGGGCATTTACATTTGCAGTGGCAGCAATCTTCTTGGGGCACTCATTGGAATAGTGACCCTTCACTCCACACTCGAAACAAGTGATCTAAGACTTGTCTTTAGCTACGACTGGCACAACATTGCTTCCAGTTCGGGGTGCAGTGTTGTTGTTGTTTTTGTTGTTGTTGTTGCTCTTGGGAGGTGCACGGTTGAAATTGTTGGTGTTGCCGGAGTGATTGTTGTTTCCTCCGGACTTCAGATTTCCTCCGCTATGGTTGGGGTAGCTTGAGCGAGACATTGGGGGTAGGTTATTCCTCGGTGCATATCCTGCTGAGGGGTTGGGACGGTACTTCTAGTTACTGCTGGATCCAGCTTGTTGCATCATACGATGTTTGTGGTTGTCGTTTGCCTGGTTGAGCTTCCCTTCCATCTGAATGGAAGAGTCTACTAGCTCTTCGAGATCCTTGAAGCGGATATTGACGAGGACAGTCTACATCTCATCATGTAGTCCGTTCAAGAATCTCTCCTTCTTCTTAGCCTCCGTGTTGAACTCATCAGGTGCATACCTGGCTAAGGAAAAGAATATTTCACGGTACTCCACTACAGTCATTCTGCCTTGCTTCAACTCTCAGAATTCATCCCTCACTCACGTGACTAGACCATACGGCACGTGGGTGCGGCTGAACTTGATTTTGAAGGCTTCCCATGTCATCACTTGACCATGGTTCATTGTGCGGATACTGTTCCACCATGCTCTTACAGCTCCTGCCAGATAGTGGGTGGCAAAAAGAACATTCTCATTGGCATCTACTCTAGCTACTTATAAGTTGTTTTCCATTGTTTGCAACCAGTCATCGGCATCCAGTGGGTTCTCTGAGGTACTAAAGATTGGGGGATTTGTATTCTGGAAGTTCTTGAGTTTGGATCCATGATGATCCTGATTTCCATGGTTCGGGTTGTTGAGAGCCATATGGGTGATCTGTTGCAGTGTTGCTAGATTAGCTTGGCACTCTGCCGTGCTTGCTTCCTAGTCTGCAATGAGATTTTGCAGTATTTGCAGCATGGGGTCTTGTGATGAGCTGCTCCCTCCTTGGTTTCCACGAGTCATTTGAAGATTGAGGTAGATAAAGGGGTAAGAGGGAAAGTTCTAAGGTTCATGGTTTTGATTTCAAAGCTAAAACTTTGAGTTTGACTCAGATTTTTGCAACTAACTTCTTTTCATTCATTCAAACAAAACACAAGATACAAACACACACACACCACAACATCAAAGGGAAAACAGATGGTTTTAAGAACCATTCTGTAGCTACGATACAATGGGACCAATACTCCTCATGCTACGAAAGTGCTCTAGTGCATCTACTCATCGTCGATGAAGTCGGAGTCTTCATCGTTGGTGTACAAGTCCACAACATATTCCTCCAGAAAGTCATCATCATTGCTGAGGTAGGAATCAATATCGCCTTGGATATCTTCACCTTCCTCTTCTTCTTCCTTTACTGCAAGCTGAGCTTCCTGCTCCTTGATGGTCTTCTTGACGTCGGCCACCTTCTTGCAAAGACGGTCGATGGTGCGATCCTTCTTGGCGCGTTGACGGCGTAGAGACAAACGATCCTGAACTAGCAGTGAGAAAGTCTGGGCCTGTCAACACCAGGATTTTTAATCCCAGATGCCTATTACGTCATACATCGCAATCCCATGATTACCATTTTTGTGAGACATAACAGATTGGATATCACAGTACATCATCCATTACAAACCATAAATAAGGTCTTACACAAATAAGGATCTCATGATCCAGTCTTAATACAACAAGCAGCGGAATAAATAATACGCGTAGCGGTGGGGTCCATCTTTAGAGGCACAGGCAACGCTGACAAAGGAAGATAGTCCTAGTTATCATAGCCGTCCTGCTGACCGTCATCTTGGTAATCTCCTTCATAGTCTGGCCATAGGAATAGCCAGGGACAAAAGCCATGAGTACTCTTTAAGTACTCGCAAACTACCACTAACAAGTAAGATAGTTCCAGTGTAAATGCTAACTCTAAGTTTAACTCTAAGTTTAAAACAGTATGCTATAGGGTCTCTGGGCTATTGGTCTGGTTCCGGGGATTAGTTCGATAATGAACTCAATATCCTTATCCGGGGCATACCTGGTAATTCATGTGGGAATACATCGGCGTATTCACAGACTACTCGGACTTGGTCTATGGTGGGTAAGGCTAGACTCTTGTTGCACTTGAATTGACGAGGTAAGGTTTCAGATATATGCTCTACTGTGACTCCAGAGCTACTGGTCATGGTAATGGCTTTTTAGCACAGTTTATCAGTCCTTTATGCCTTGACATCCAGTCCATACCTAGTACTACTTCCAATCCTTTGGTTCCGAGTACGATTAGGTTGGCATAAAAATCTATCCCATGTATTCTGATAGGCACATCTTTGCAAATTTTTCTAGATTTTGTAGTTGAATTAGGGATTTGAACTATCATGACATGCTTCAAGTTGGTTGCGTGAATCTTACTGGTGCATGCAAATTCTTCGGTGACAAATGAATGCGATGCTCCCAAATCAAACAATACCCTTGCTAAAACTGAGTCGACAAAAAACATACCCAGCACTACGTCTGGTGCTTCTTGAGCTTCCTCTACGTTCATGTGGAAGACATGGGCGTTGCGTTTGTGAGGGTTTCCGGGGAAAATCTTCTCCCTGGTTGAACACGACGCTGCTGTTGAGCTGGGGCATTCACATTGGTAGTGGCGGCAGTCTTCTTGGGACACCATTGGAATAGTGACCCTTCACTCCACACTCGAAACAAGTGATCTGAGACTTGTCTTTAGCTGCGACAGGCACAACATTGCTTCTAGTTCTGGGTGCAGTCTTGTTGTTGTTGTTGTTGTTGCTCTTGGGAGGGGCACGGTTGAAATTGTGGGTGTTGCCGGAGTTGTGGTTGTTTCCTCCAGACTTCACATTGCCTCCGCTACGGTTGGGGTAGCTTGGGCAAGACATTGGGGGTCGGTTGTTTCTTGGTGCATATCCTGGTGAGGGGTTGGGATGGTACTTCTGGTGACTGCTGGATCTAGATTGCTGCATCATACGACTTTTGCGGTTGTCGTTTGCCTGATTAATCTTCCCTTCCATCTGAATGGCAGACTCGACTAGCTCTTCGAGATCCTTGAAGCGGATGTTGACGAGGACAGTCTGCATCTCGTCATGCAGTCCGTTCAGGAATGTCTCCTTCTTCTTGGCCTCCGTGTTGATCTCATCAGGGGCGTACCTTGCAAGTGACAGGAATCTGTCATGGTACTCCACCACAGTCATTCTACCCTGCTTCAATTCTCTGAATTCATCCCTCATTCTAGTGACTAGACCCTGCGACATGTGGGTGTGGCTGAACTTGATCTTGAAGGCTTCCCATGTCATCACTTGACCATGGTTCATCAGACGGATGCTGTTCCACCAGGCTCTTGCATCTCCTGCCAAGTAGTGGGTGGCAAAGAGAACTTTCTCGTTGTCATCAACTCTGGCTACAACCAAATTGTTCTCCATCGTCTGCAACCAGTCATCAGCATCTAATGGGTTCTCTGAAGTGCTAAAGATTGGGGGATTGGTATTTTGGAAGTTCTTCAGCTTAGATCCTTGATGATCCTGATTTCTATGCCCTTGGTTGTTGAGAGCCATCTGGGCGATCTGTTGGAGTGTTGCTAGACTAGCTTGGCGCTCTGCCCTGCTTGCTTCTCTGTCTGCGATGAGATCCTGCAGGATCTGCAACATTCGGTCTTGCGACAAGCTGCTCCCTCCTTGGTTTCCACGAGTCATCTGAAGATTGAGGTAGATAAAGGGGTAAGAGGGAAAGTTCTAAGGTTCATGGTTTTAGTTTCAAAGATAAAACTTTGAGTTTGACTTAGGTTTTGCAACTAACTTCTTTTCATTCATTCAAACAAGCACACGATACAAACACACACACACCACAACAACAAAGGAAAACAGATGGTTTGAAGAACCATTCTGCAAGCTACGATACAGTGGGACCGATACATCTCATGCTACGACAGTGCTCTAGTGCATCTACTCATCGTCGATGAAGTCGGAGTCCTCATTGTTAGTGTAGAAGTCCATGGCATTCTCCTCTAGAAAGTCATCATCACTGCTGAGGTAAGAATCCATATCTCCCTGGATGTCTTCACCCTCCTGTTCTTCCTCCTTTGCTGCAAGCTGAGCTTCTTGCTCCTTGACAGTCTTCTCGAGGTCGGCTACCTTCTTGCGAAGATGGGAGATGGTGCGATCCTTCTTTTCGCGCTGGAGGCGAAGAGACTGACGGTCCTTGACAAGCAGTGAGAAAGTCTGGGCCTTCTGGTCGGCAATGGCACGGTTGTGGTTGGCAAACTCCCTAGCATTTTCCAATTCCTTCTGGCGATCATATAGCAGGAAGTCAAGGTTCTCCACTTGATGCTTCAACTCCGGGTGATTGGGCATCTCCATCGGCATTCCCATGAAGTCACGTCTCGCATAGTGAGCAAAATGGGTTCCTTGGGTTTGGTTGACACTAAGGGAACACAGACGTGCGAGAGCTTCATGCATTGCCCTGGCTAATCCATCTAGCAAGTTGTTCTCCCTTACGGAGAACTGGATTCTCCCGGATGTCGGTGCTTCTATGCTTCCTCGAAGATCAACGATGACTAGCCACTGTAAATCTCCTCCGGGGGGTCCTAGAAGTTGAGCTCCAAGAAACTCTGGATGCGGGCGTCCCAATAACTCAGACAGTGAATCCAGATCCCTCTCGAAGATCAGCTGGCCTCCATTGCCCAACTAGTAGAACTTGCTGAACTAGGTCTCCATCTACAAGAATTTAGGATGAGGAAGTTAGTGAAGCGATCAAGTGTGTCCAATTTTAGGTAGTAATTTAAGAATTGGAGGAACATGAATTTTTGAGAAAGAATGAATTCCCAAGGATAAGAGAGGAAATAGTTTTTCATAAATACTCACTTTTGTTTTGAAATTAAGTTTTTCTTCGGACGTCCATTCTAACTAGGGTCTCCCATAGTCAGGATGGCATTGATACCAGCTTGTCAACACCCGGATTTTTAATCCCATATGCCTGTTATGTCATACATCACCATCCTAAGATTACCATTTTTGCGAGACATAACAGATTGGATATTATAGTACATCATCCATTACAAACCATAAATAAGGTCTTACACAAATAAGGATCTCATGATCCAGTCTTAATACAACAAGCAGCGGAATAAATAATACGCGTAGTGGTGGGGTCCATCTTCAGGGGCACAGGCAATGGTGACGAAGGAAGATAGTCCTAGTTATCATAGCCGTCCTGCTGACCGTCATTTTGGTAATCTCCTTCATAGTCTGGCCATAGGAATAGCTAGGGACAAAAGCCATGAGTACTCTTTAAGTACTCGCAAACTACCACTAACAAGTAAGATAGTTCTAGTGTAAATGCTAACTCTAAGTTTAACTATAAAGTTAAGTTGGAAACCTAAGCCGAGTTCTAAAAAAAACAAAGATAAAATAAAGTTCTAGAATCACTTAAGTTGGGAATCTAGTGTCATAGTCACAACCCTGTTGTGGTCAAGTCAAGATTCATCATTAATTTCATAAGTCATTTTGAAAATATCTGACAACAAAACAGTATGGCCATCTAATCGTCCATAATCATGGACGCGGCTATTCGAATAGTTTGACACTCTGCAGAGGTGGTACACTTTCACCACATGATTCGATACATCTGTCAGGGGTAACCCTGAATCATCATACTTAGTATGCAGATAATCAAACATAACCTTTCCTTTACACACTCTAGTATAAGCACCTCTCCTATGAGCATGGCCTCCCAACCATGACCATCTGTCATCTTGGGCACTGCATAGGTGGACAACATTGAGAGGTAGCCACAGCTCAAACCTCTCCCGTGAGGGAACTAATACTAATGCATATAAACTTCTAGCTAAGCCTTACCCAATTTAGGTATTATGGTTGTACGGTAAAATTGGAATGGTATCGCATCCGAATCCAACCATCAGTTTTGTGAAAGGGTTAAGGCTCATTCCTCAACATTTTCATCATCATAAACCATTTGTGTTTCTCAACACATGTCAAAACATCTCAATAGAATGACTCATCATTCCAAGGTTTTCACAAGTCATTTTCACCAAGTGTTCCCATCTAAAGTGGCTCAAGTTTTAGTTTAGCTCTAAACTACTAAGTTAAGAGTGTTCACTAATGTGGGATGCTAATATCAATATCATGTCATAGAATGACATCCAAGGTTATATAGATAGGTCAAGTTTTATACTCATTATGCTACCTTCAAAACAAGTAAAGGACTTTGGTAAAGTAAAGAAAGTAAATCTTGAAATTAAATCTTGGACTAGGTATAAATCCAAATGGTATCACCAAAGCATGCCTAATGCCTTTGCTTAGGTTATCTAGCTTGCAAGAGTTAGCTTGCATTGTTAATGATGGCTTGCTAGTATAATACTTGCAAGTGTTAGCTTGCCTTGGGTAGTGCAGTGGATGAACTTTTCTTCCTCCTCCTCGAAAGCTTGGTCGGTACTACCGTCTATAAATACATAAGGAGTACACAATCACCAAACAATACTTATCTACTCTACTTAGTACGCTAGGGTACACATTTGATGATCTATTATCATCACAAGCATCACAAGGTTTTATTAACTAGCTTCATTCTTTTTATTTAAGAAAAGTAATTTCTACTCATTGAAAATAACTAAGATTTAATATTCACCACTTAAAATATGGGATCATGTGGACACATGTCATGACCACATATTCTAACATGTGGGAATGTGATTTAAGGGTTGGATCACTTTTACTTAAGTTTAAGTTCATTATTTAATGATTAAAAGTGACTAGAAATGCCTATAAAAGCATTATTTTGGTACTAGTCCAAAGTCACTGCATGTAAACCTTAATATTATTACATATTCAGATAGGTATGGTTAATTGTGATTTTTGAGAGTTGGAATCAACTCAAAAGCTATTATGGTTGATTTTAAAAAAATGTTTGAATGTGCAAATGCTTCTATCTTGTTATTTTTACTAGGAGAGTTCTCTAACTCTAAATGAATTAAACCCAACGGGCTTGGATAGATCTCGTCAGTGGCCTTCTAACAAAATTTGAATCACTCAAATTGGTTCAGTAAATCTTCCTGAATTGATTTTTGAACTAAGGGACATAATTGGGTTCAAACTAAAATAGAAAAACCTATTTTTGAATTCATGGGATAGCGCAGGAAAGTAAACGGGCCGGCCCAGTGGCGCTCCGCGGTGCGAATGACAACTGACAGGGGGGTCCCGCAGGTCAGCAGTATGGGGCAACGTGGACCGTGTGATTAAGAATAAGATCTACGGTTGAGGATCATCATCCCTTGCGAACAGGTCGCCGGCGAGAGCTAACCCTAGCGGCTCGGTGGGGGTGTAATGGGGGCATACCAGGGCTCCAGCTAGCGTGGTGATGGGGGCGATCGAACGTGTTGTCGATGGCAGACTCAGGCGTGGTCGCGGCGGCTCCTGGGGTGGACGAAATCGACGGCGCCTCTCCTCCTGTCCTGAGGCAAGCTCCGGCTAAATTCCGGCGAACGGCGGCCCGCCTTGCTTCGGGGATGGGGTGGAAGGATCAGTGGAGAGAGGGGAGTGAGATGGTGTGAGTAGTTTGTGCTGGGGAGGGCTCCTTTTATAGGGCGACGAAGCGATCGAGAGGGATGGGCTGGCGACTCCAACGAGGGATGCATAGCATGCTAGCATCGTGGCTAGAGGTAGGGGATGGTGGGCTGCCTCCTGGCGGTGTTCTACGGCTTGAATGCGAGGCTAGGGTCGGTGGCGTTTGGTCAGGAGCGTCCCGCGCTCTGGGAGACAGAGGCGGTGCTCGACGAGGCGCATGACGACTGTGGGTCGCGTGGCGGGACACGGACTCTGGCGCACGGTATTGGGTCGAGGGGCGGTCTGTGGCGTGCTGGCGGCTAACGCGCTCTGGCGCGCTCTAGCTGCGCGCAGAGAGAATGGGCAGTGAGGCTGGGGAGTGGTCCAGTGGCTGGCAGTGGCCGTGGGGTGGACCGTGGGCAGCGGTAGGGTGGCGCCTAGCTTCCTGGAGCGGCGGAGAGGGGCTGGCGGTGTGCTGCTGTGTTGGCAACATTGGCCGGCGAGCATGCTGTCGGGGCTGTGTTGCACTGGCGCTAGGGGCTAGAACTAGGGTGGGTTTTGGTCTGGTTGTGCTCAGGGGAGACAAGAATAATCAATGCAAACCCATTGGCTCGACAAGAATTGATCAAAACAGTAATAGTTAGGCTAATTTGATTATGTCTGCAAGGTGTTCTACAAAATGGCCGCAAGAGAAAAACATTTGAATTTTGGGCTGAATTTTGGTGGAGTGGTTGATCACATGCTTGAGATTCTAGGTGTGCTTGGTTTTTGAAAATGGAAGTCATTTGAGTTGGTTTTGAAATAGTGTGATCTTGATACCTACACTAGATTCAATTTTCAAATGCCATTTAAAATTACTGTTTGCAAGTTTTTGGTAGATCACAAAGTTGTCCTTGGTACATCACTACATGTACTAGCAAGGGCTGCAAAGATCCACATTTGTTTCTGTTAAGAATTGAGTTCTAGGAATAGCCAAAGTAGGCATGTTGATTAAAATGGCACAAATGACCATTTTGTTATTTTATTCATTTTGATTTGTTTTTCTTTGGGATTTGTTTGGGAATGATCTAGATGATGTTTATTTCACCTAAGAATCATTTTACAATCAATGGATCACTTAATCATGGCAATTCAAAACAACTCCTATTTAAATGCACACACGTATGAATGCTTTAATATTTTTAAATGGAAAAGTTTTTGTTAACTTCTAAATTTGATGATTTGGATCTTGATCACTTGGTTTAGAGTTCTGGGATGTTACAGGACCTTCTGGGCTGTAATGGCGAGGTTGTGGTTGGCTAGCTCTCTTGCATTTTCCAACTCCTTCTGGCGGTCGTTCAGTAGGAAGTCGAGGTTCTCCACTTGGTGCTTCAGTATTGGGTTACTTGGCATCTCTAGCGGCATTCCCATGGAATCATGCCTTGCATAGTGAACAAAGTGGGTTCCTTGGATTAGGTTGACATTGAGGGCACATAGACGTGCGAGAGCTTCATGCATTGCCCTGGCTAATCCATCTAGCCAGTTGTTCTCCCTCACGGAGAACTGAATCCTCCCAGATACTAGTGCTTCTATCTTTCCTCGAAGATTAGCAGTCACTAGACATTGTAAATCTCCTCCTGGTGGACCCGGGAGTTGAGCTCCAAGGAATTCTGGATGAGGACGCTCCAAGAACTCAAACAGTGCATCTAAGTCCCTCTCGAAGATCTGTTGGCCTCCATTGCCCAACTGGTAGAACTTGCTATATTGAGCTTCCATCTATAAGAATTTCGGATGAGAAAGTTAGTGAAGTGATCAAGTGTGTCAAAGTTTTATGTAGTAATGTAAGAATTTGGAGGAACATGAATTTTTTTGAGAGAAAGAATTCCCAAGGGTAAGAGAGGAAATAGTTTTCAGAAATACTCACTTTGGTTTTTGAAACTAAGTTTTTGTTCGGACGTCCATTCTAACTAGGGTCTCCTATGGTCAGGATGGCTCTGATACGAACTTGTCAACACCCGGATTTTTTATCCCAGATGCCTGTTATGCCATACCTCGCAATCCCAGGATTAGCATTTTTGCGAGACATAATAGATTGGATATCACAGTATATCATCCATGACAAACCATAAATAAGTTCTTACACAAATAAGGATCTCATGATCCAGTCTTAGTACAATCAAGTAGTGGAATAAATAGCGTAGTGGTGGGGTCCATCTTCCGAGTCACAGGCAATGCTGACAATGGGAGATAGTCCTAGTTATCATAGCCGTCCCGCTGTCCTTCACCTTGGTAATCTCCTTCATAGTCTGGCCATAGGAATAGCTAGGGACAAAAGCCATGAGTACTCTTTAAGTACTCGCAAACTACCACTAACAAGTAGTATAGTTCTAGTGTAAATGCTAACTCTAAGTTTATTTGTAAAGTTAAGTTTGAAACCTAAGCTTAGTTCAAGAAATAAAGAAAGATAAAAGAAGTTTGGAAGACACTTAAGTGGGAACTTAATCATCATCATCACCACTCTGTTGTGGTCAAGTCATGTCAAAATTCATTTCATAAGTTGTTTTTGAAAACATCTGACAACGGAACAGTATGGCCACTCCAACTGTCCATAACCACGGACACGGCTATTCGAATAGTTTGACACTCTGCAGAGGTGGTACACTTTCACCACAAGATTCGATACATCTGTCAGGGATAACCCTGAATCATCATACTTAGTATGCAGATAATCAAGCATAACCTTTCCTTTACACACCCTAGTATAAGCACCTCTCCTATGAGTATGGCCTCCCAACCATGACCATCTATCATCTTGGGCACTGCATAGGTGGAGAACATTGAGAGGTAGCCTCAGCTGAAACCTCTCCCGCGAGGGAACTAATACTAATGCATATAAACTTCTGGCTAAGCCTTGCCCAATTCAGGTATTGTGGTTGTACGGTAAAATGTGAATGGTATCGCATCCAAACCCAACCATCAGTTTTCTAAAAGGGCTAAGGCTCATGCCTCAACATTTTCATCCTCATAAACCATTTGTGTTTCTCAACACATATCAAAACATCTCAATAGAATGACTCATCATTCCAAGGTTTTCACAAGTCATTTTCACCAAATATTCCCATCTAAAGTGAATCAAGTTTTGAGTTTTGTTCCAACTACTAAGTTAAGAGTGTTCACTAAAGTGGGATGCTAATGTCAATCTCATGCCATAGAATGACATCTAAGTCTAACTACATAAGTCAAGTTTTATACTCTTTATGCTACCTTCAAACAAGTAAAGGACTTTGGTAAAGTAAAGGAAGTAAAGCTTGTAAATAAAACTTGGAAAAGATATAAGTCAAAGTGGTATAACTAAAGCATGCCTAATGCCTTTGCTTAGGTTAACTAGATTGCAAGGGTTAGCTTGCATTGTTAATGATGGCTTTCTAGTATAATACTTGCAAGTGTTAGCTTGCCTTGGGTTTAGTGTAGTGGGTGAAGTTTTCTTCCTCCTCCTCTTGGTAGAACTCCTCCTCCTCGTAAGCTTGGTCGGGACTATCGTCTATAAATACATACGGAATACACAATCACCAAACAATACTTAACTAGTCTACTTAGCACACTAAGGCACACATTTGATGATCTAGTATCATCACAAAGATCACATGGTTTAATGAACTAGTTTCATTCTTTTTATTTGAGAAAAGTAATTTCTACTCATTGAAATTAACTAAGATTTAATATTCTCAATTTAAAATATGGGATCATATGGACACGTGTCATCACCACATATTCTAACATATGGGAATGTGATTTAAGGGTTGGATCATATTTGAATAAGTTTAAGTTTAATAATTAATGATTTAAAGTGACTAGAAATGCCTATATAGCATTATTTTGGTACTAGTACAAAGTCACCGCATGCAAACCCTAATATTATTACATATTCAGATAGGTATGGTTAAATGTGATTTTTGAGAGTTGGAATCAACTCAAAATCTATTATGGTTGATTTTATAACAATGTTTGAATGTGCAAATGCTTCTGTCTTGTTATTTTTACTAGGAGAGATCTCTAACTCTAAATGAATTAAATCCAACGGCCTTTAATAGATCTTTTCATAACCTTTCCAACAAAATTGGAATCACTCAATTTGGTTTAGTAAATCTTCTTGAGTTGATTTTTGAACTAAGGGACAAAATTGATTCTAAATCTAAATAGAAAAACACTTATTTGAATTATTGGGTTAGCGCGGGAAATGAAATGGGCCGGCCCAGTGACGCTCAGCGGCGCAGAGGGCGGCTGACAGGTTGGTCCCGCTTGTTAGCGACACATAAAACCCGAAACGCTATGGGACGATCTAAGCGCTACGATTAGAAGATAGATCAACGGTCCATAGTCGTCGTCGGCGACGGACTCGTCGCCGGCGAGACCGAACCTTAAACGGCTGGTGGGGGTCTACTAGGGACGTACCAGGGCTCCAGCTAGTGCGGCGAGGCGGGCGATTGAACTGGATGGAGACAACGGACTCAGGCAAGGTAGCGGCAGGGGCTGAGGTGGACGGAATCGACGGCAGCATCTCCTCCTCTGCAACGGCCTCCTCCGGTGCAATTGCGGTGAACAGTGGCTCGAGCGGCTCCGGCGAAAGAGGGGAAATGTTCAGGGGAGAGAGGGGAGTGGGATGGTGTGAGGAGATGGTGCTGGGGAGGCCTACTTATATAGGTGCGATGGTGAGACCGAAAGGCATGGGTGCGGCTCGTCGGTGATGGCGAAACAGAGGGGCTACTGGCATGGCAAGGTAGGCAAACGGTGGCTGGTTTGCTGGTGGTGCTCTATGGCTTAATGGCTACGCTAGGGGCAGTGGATTGTGGTTGGGAGCGTCTCGCGCTATGAGGGACTGTGGGTTGCGTGGCGATGCACGGCCATGTCTGGCGGGGTGCTGGTGTCGAGGCGGAGCGGCGTGCGCGATATGGCGTCAACGGGCAGTCTGTTGCGTGCTGGCGGCAATCGCGCTCTGGCTGGCTCGCAGAGAGAAAGGGCGGCGATGCTGGGAGTGGTTCAGGGGCTGAGGTTGATCGAGGGGTGGACCATGGGTGGCGGTAGGGTTGCGCAGAGCTAGTGGGCATGCTGGTTTGGCGCGGCGCGGTCCCTGGCGTGTTGCCCACTTCTGGCCAGCGGTGACCATAATGTGGCGGCGCTCCACTACTGCTCTAGGCTTTGGGGTAGGCCGGTGAGGGTCTGGTTGGACTCGGGGGGAATAGAGGAGAGTAGAGAGGGTGCAACGGGGGACAATGGCTTAACTAGCAACAGTGTTAGTTAGGCAGTTTGATCTCTGTTTGCCACATGTTCGACACAATGGCCACATGAGAGAAAATTTTGAGTTGATTTTTGGTGTATGCTTTGATCTGATGCTTGGTAGACTGTGGTTGGGACTACACATATGGATTACATTCAATTTTAAAATGTCATTTAAATTTAGATTTTGAAAGTTTTTGGGACGAAACAAAGTGGGCCTTGGCACATCACTACTTGTACTAGCAAGGGGTGCAAAGAACCACAATTGTTTCTGTTAAGATTTGAGTTCTAGGAATAGCCAAAGTAGGCTAGGTGATTAAAATGGCAAAAGTTACCATTTGCTTTATTTATTCTTTTTGATTTTTTTCTTTGGGATTTGCTTGGGAATGATCTAGATGATTTTTAAGTCACCTTAGAATCATTTTACAATCAATAGATCACTCAAACATGGCATTTTAGATAACTCCTATTTTAAATGCATACACATATGAATGCTTAAAGATTTTTAAATAGAAAAAGTTTTTGTTAACACTAAATGGGGTAGATTGAGTCTTGATCACTTGGATTAGAGTTTTGGGATGTTACAATTTGTGTTTCTCAACACATGTCAAAACATCTCAATAGAATGACTCATCATTCCAAGGTTTTCACAAGTCATTTTCACCAAGTATTCCCATCTAAAGTGATCAAGTTTTTGGTTTAGCTCTAATCACTAAGTTAAGAGTGTTCACTAATGTGGGATGCTAATCTCAATCTCATGCCATAGAATGACATCTAAGTCTAACTAGATAGGACAAGTTTTATACTCTATGCTATCTATAAACAAAGTAAAGGACTTTGGTAAAGTAAGAGAAGGTAAAGCTTGTAAATAAAACTTGGAGTAGGTATAAGTCAAAATGTATAACCAAGCATGCCTATTGCATCTTGCTTAGGTTATTAGCTTGCAAGGTTTAGCTTGCATTGTTAATGATGTCTTGCAAGTTTTAGCTTGCCAATAATAGCTTGCCTTGGTGCAGTGGTTGAAGTTTTTGCTTGGTGCAGTGGTTGAAATTCTCCTCTTCTTCTGCAGGGTAAAACTCCTCCTCCTCGTAGACTTGGTCGGTACTATCGTCTGGAAATACATAGGGAATACACAATCACCAAACAATACTTAACTAGTCTATTTAGCACACTAAGGCACACATTTGATGATCTAGTATCATCACTTTCATCACAAGATTTTATTTAAGAAAAGTAATTTCAACTCACTGAAATTAACTAAGATTTAATATTGTCCAATTAAAATATGGGATCATGTGGACACATGTCATCACCACATATTCTAATACATGGGAATGTGATTTAAATGTTGGATCACATTTTAATAAGTTTAAGTTCAATATTTAGTGATTTAAAGTGACTATAAATGCCTATATAGCATTATTTTGGTACTAGTCAAAAGTCACTTCATGCAAACCTTAATATTATTACATATTTAGATAGGTATGGTCAAATTTGATTTTTGAGAGTTGGAATCAACTCAAAATCTATTATGGTTGATTTTAGAAAAATGATTGAATGTGAAAAAGCCTATGTCTTGTTATTTTTGCTAGGAGTGATCTCTAACTCTAATTGATTTAACTCCAACGGGTTTGGATATAGATTTTAATTATCTTTCCAACAAAATTGGAATCACTCAATTTGGTTTAGTAGATCTTTCTGAATTGATTTTCAAACTAGTGGACAGAATCTAGATTTAGTTTAAGTAGAAAAACCTAAATTTGAATTACAGGGCTAGCGCGGGAACACTAATGGGCCGGCCCAGTTTCGCTCCGCGGCATAGAGGACAGCTAACAGGGGGTCCCGCCTATTAGTGGCTCTTATAACGTGAAGTGGTATGAGGCAACATGGACCGCACGATTAGAACTAGGATCTACGGCTGGGGATCGTCGTCGACGACGGACAGGTCGCCGGCGAGGTGGAACCCTAGCGGCTCGGTGGGGGTGCAGTGGGGGCATACCAGGGCTCTAGCGAGTGCGGCGATGGGGGCGATCGAATGAGGAGGCAACGACAGACTCAGGCGAGGTCACGGCAGCTCCTGGGGTGGACGAAATCAATGGGGGCTTCTCCTCCTCAGTTGCGGCTAACTCCAGCGCAATTCTGGCGACTGGCTGCTCGAGCGGCTCCGGCGAGAGGTGGGGAATGATCAGTGGTGATAGGGGAGTGTTGGAGTGTTGAAAATGAGGCTGGGGAAGGGCTCCTTATATAAGATCAACGAGGGGACCGAGAGGGCGACGGGGAGCTCGTCGGTGACAACGACACAGGGTGCTAGAGGTGTGGGCTGGGTAGGAGGACGGTGTCGTGCCTCTTGGTGGTTAGCTACGGCTTCATGGCGATGCTAGGGATGGTGGCATTTGGTGAGGAAGGCCGACGCTCTGCACGGCAGAGGCGGTGCTCGACACGGCGGGTTGTGGCTACTAGTCGCGTGCCGGGAGAAGGGCATGTCTGGCGGTGTGATGGGGTCAAGGCAGAGCGGCGTGCATGGGCTGTGGTCGAGGGGCGGCGTGTGCTGCCTTGTTGGGCACGGCGCACTGGCACGTGCTCGGCATGGCACAAAGGCGATGGGCGCGAGCGATGTGAGGTGGTCCAGGGGCGGGCTGGGCTTGGAGAGCGGACAGTGGGTGGCGATGCTACCACGCCTAACTCCTATACATATCGAGAGAGGGCGGGGCATGTTCCTGTGATGTGGGCATGGTCGGCCGGCGATCATGGCATCGGGGTGGCGCAGCACTACTGCTCTAGGCCAATTGGTAGCTTAGTTAGGGGTTGGTTAGATCTAGGAGAGACAAGGGAAGCAGATTGAGCCCAAATACTCGACAATGCATTGATCAACAAATAGTGTTAGTTAGGCAGAATTTTTGTGCATGCCACCTGTTCTACACAATGGCCGCATGAAACAAAGATTTAAATTTTGAAATGATTTTTGGTGGAGTTGTTGGTCTTATGCTTGAGTATCTGTGGTTGCTTGGATTGTTAAATTGAATTCATTTGAATGGTTTTTTAAAAACTGGGATCTAGGCATATGAAATGGATTCCATTTTCAAATGTCATTTAAAATTAGAGTTTGAATGTTTTTGTGAGATTTCAAATTGGGCCTTGGTACATCTTTACTTGTACTATCAAGGGGTGCAAAGATCCATAATTGTTTCTGTTTGAATTTGAGTTCTAGGAACACCCAAAGTGGCCTAGTTGATTAAAATGGCAAAAGTGACCATTTGCCTTTATTAATTCTATTTGATTTCTTTTTCTTTGGATTTTGCTTGGGAATGATCTAGATGATGTGGCATTCATCTTAGAATCATTTTACAACCATTAGAACAAACAATCATGGCAATTCAAAACACGTCCACAATAATGCAACACACATATGCATGCTTAATTATTTAAATGAGAAAAAGTTTTTGTTAACCCTAAATTGGGTGATTTGGATCTTGATATTTTGGATTAAAGTATTGGGATGTTACAAACCTTCCCCCCTTAAACAAAATCTCGTCCCGAGATTTAAGAAAGAAAAGTAGGAACTAAAGAGATCTGGGAACTCAGTCCTAATGTACTCTTCTCACTCCCAAGTGGCTTCTTCTTCGGTATGGTTGCTCCATTGGATCTTGAGAAATTTGATACTCTGGGCCCTGGTGGTTCTGTAAGCTTCTTCCAAGATACAGATGGGCACTTCACGATACGTCAGATCCTTGTTCATATCAACGGCTCGGTGATCGATGTTCTTGAAAACTTATGTCTTCTCTAGCACGTCTAGGCATTTGCAAAGTAATGAGATATGGAAAACATTGTGGATGGCAGACATATCCTTAGGCAGTTCTAGTTGATACGATACTTCTCCTTGACGATTCAGAATCTTGAAGGGTCTGATATATCTGGGGGCTAGCTTTCCTTTCAGACTAAAATGTTGCGTTCCCTTCAATGGCGAAACTTTGAGATACACAAAATCTCCGACATTGAAAGTCAGGTATCTCCGTCTCTTGTCAGCATAACTCTTCTGTCTAGATTGGGTGGTCTTTAGGTGCTCACGGACTTTGTGAACCTTCTCTTCTGCTTCTCGTAGGAAGTCGGGTCCGAAAATCTGACTCTCTCCTACTTGCGACTAATTCAATGGGGTACGACACTTTCTTCCATATAAGAACTCAAATGGGGCCATCTGCAAACTGTCTTAATAACTATTGTTGTATGAGAATTCTGCGAAAGGCAGATAATCTTCCCATTTTGATCCATACTCTAATACACAAGCTCTCAACATATCTTCTAAGATTTGGTTGACTCTTTCAGTCTGTCCATCAGTTTGCGGGTGATAAGCTGTGCTGAATTCAAATTGGTTCCTAATCCTTCTTGGACTTTCTGCCAAAATCTCGAGGTAAATTGGGGTCCTCGGTCTGACACTATGGTCTTGGGGGTTCCATGCAAACTGACGATTCTAGTAATGTACAACTCTGCTAGCTTCGAGCTCTGGTAGGTTGTCTTGACAGGTATAAAATGGGCTACTTTGGACAATCTATCAACTATGACCCAGATTGAGTCATTTCCCCTACTAGAAGTAGGCAAATCGGTGATAAAGTCCATTCCGATGGAATCCCATTTCCGTTCTGGAACCTACAATGGTTGCAACAGTCATGCGGGTCTCTGATGTTCCGCTTTGACTCTTTGACAGATATCACACTTGGCGATGTAGCTCCCGATTTCTCTCTTCATCTTGTGCCACCATAATTGCTCCTTCAAATCCAGATACATCTTCGTTCCTCCGGGGTGGATAGAATAAAGAGTATCATGAGCTTCTTGCATGATAACTTGTTTTATCTCCGAATCTACTGGCACACAGATACGTCCTTTGTACCACAGAACTCCTTCATCGTCTTCGGTGAATCCAGGTACCTTTCCTGTACCAATACGATGCTTGATTTCATCGATACATGCATTTCCCTTCTGGGCTTCCTTGATTTGGCTAATAAAAGTGGGTTGAAGTTCAATGCTAGCTAAAAATCCTTTGCTAACTAGCTCAGTTCTAAACTGCTCCAACTCCTCATGCAAACTTGGTTGCTTCTCCTTGATCATAGTGTTTAGCCTGCACGGCAATCTGCTAAGAGCATCCACTACCACATTGGCTTTGCCGGGGTGATAGTGAATGTCAAGGTCATAATCCTTGATTAACTCTATCCATATCCTTTGCCTCATATTCAGCTCCTTGTGAGTGAAAATATACTTCAAGCTCTTGTGATCTGAATAAATCTCACAGCGATTACCCATAAGGTAATGACGCCATGTCTTCAAGGCTAAAACTACGGCTGCTATCTCAAGATCATGGGTGGGGTAGTTTTCCTCATGCTGCTTCAGTTGTCGAGAGATATATGCGATGACTTTGCCTTCTTGCATCAATACACATCCGAGACCAATCTTGGATGCATCACATTACACATCAAACGGCTTCTTGATATCTGGCATGATCAATATTGGGGCTGAAATCAATCTCTTCTTGAGCTCTTGGAAACTTGCTTCACATTTGTTGGTCCATTCAAACTTTTTTTCCTTCTTCAACAATTGGGTCATAGGTCTTGTGTTGCTCGAAAATCCTTCTACGAACTTGCAGTAATATTCCGCTAATCCGCGAAATGCACGGACTTAGGTTTGAGTGGTTGGGGCTTCCCATTCTTCGACATCATTGATCTTGGCGGGATCAACAGCGACTCCTCTGGCAGACACAGTACGTCCGAGGAATCCTACTTCTTTCAGCCAAAACTCACATTTGCTGAACTTGGCATACAACTGATGCTCTCTAAGGGTTTAAGGGATGATTCTCAGATGTTGCTCATGGTCTTCTTCTGACTTGGAGTAGATAAGGATATCATCGATAAACACAACAACAAACTTATCTAGAAAATTCATAAAGATCTTATTCATGAGATTCATGAAATAAGCGGGAGCATTGGTTAATCAAATAGACATGACCGCATACTCATACAATCCATATCTTGTGGTAAAGGCGGTCTTTGGAATATCCGTTGCATGAATCTTAAGTTGGTGATAACCAGTGCTAAGATCAATCTTAGAGAATACACTAGCACCGGTCAGCTGATCAAAAAGCTCCTCTATATTTGGCAAAGGGTACTTGTTCTTGATTGTGAAATCATTCAGCTTCCTGTAATCTGTGCACAAACGTTTGCCTCCATCTTTCTTGTTGATGAATAACACAGGCGATCTCCAAGGCGATGCGCTTGGTTGAATCAAACCTTTTTCCGTCATAGCATCCAACTGCTTCTTCAGTTCCATTAACTCTGAGGGGTTCATGCTATAGGGTCTCTGAGCTATGGGTCCGGTTCCGGGGATCAGTTCAATAAGGAACTCAATATCCCTATCCGGGGGCATACCGGGCAATTCATCTGGGAATATGTCGGGTATTCATAGACTACTCTGACTTGGTCTATGGTGGGTAGGGCTAGACTTTTGTTGCACTTGAATTGACGGGGCAAGGTTTCAGATATATGCTCTACTGAGACTCTATAGGTACTAGTCATGGTGATGGCTTTCTTGGCACAGTCTATCAATAACTTATGCTTCGACATCCAATCCATTCCTAGTACTACTTCCAAACCTTTGGTTCCAGGTACTATTAGATGGGCATACAAATCTATCCCATGTATTCTGATAGGCACATCATTGCAAATTTTTCTAGCTTTTGTGGTTGAACCGGGTATTTGAACTATCATGCCATGCTTCAAGTTGGTTAGGTGAATCTTACTAGTGCATGCAAATTCTTTGGTGAAAAATTAGTGCGATGCTCCAGAATCAAACAACACTCTTGATAAAACAGAGTTGATAGAAAACATACCCAGCACTACATCTGGCACTTCTTGGGCTTCTTCGGCGTTCATGTGGAAGAGACGGCCATTGCGGTTGTGAGGGTTCCCTAGGGCGAATCTTCTTCCGGGCTGAACACGACGCTGTTGTTGAGTTGGGGCATTCACATTGGCAGTGGAGGCAATCTTCTTGGGACACTCATTGGAGTAGTTACCCTTCACTCCACACTCGAAACAAGTAATCTGAGACTTGTCTTTTGCTGCCATGGGCACAACATTGCTTCTAGTTCTGGGTGCAGTGTTGTTGCTGTTGTTGTTGGACTTGGGCGGTGCACGGTTCAAATTGCTGGAGTTGCCGGGGTGGTTGTTGTTGTTTCCTCCGGACTTCACATTTCCTCCGCTGCGGTTGGGGTAGCTCGGGCGAGACATTGGGGGTCTATTGTTCCGCGGGGCATATCCGGCAGACGGGTTGGGGCGATACTTCTGGTGACTATTGGATCCAGCTTGGTGCATCATTCGACCTTTGCGGTTGTCATTCGCTTGATCCATCTGAATGGAAGAGTCGACTAGCTCTTCGAGATCCTTGAAACAGATGTTGACGAGTACAGTCTGCATCTCATCATGAAGTCTGTTCAGAAATATCTCCTTCTTCTTAGCCTCCGTGTTGATCTCATCGGGTGCATACCTAGCGAGGGACAAGAATCTGTCACGGTACTCCACTACAGTCATTCTGCCTTGCTTTAGCTCTCTGAATTCATCTCTCATTCTGGTGACTAGACCCTGCGGCACATGGGTGCGACTAAACTTGACTTTGAAGGCTTCCCACGTCATCACTTGACCGTGGTTCATCGTGAGGGTGATGTTCCACCATGCTCTTGCATCTCCTGCCAGATAGTGGGTGGCAAACAGAACTTTCTCGTTGGCATCAACTCCGGCAACTTCTAAGTTGTTCTCCATGGTCTGTAACCAATCATCATCATCCAACGGGTCTTTAGACTTGCTAAAGATTGGGGGATTGGTATTCTAGAAGTTTTTGAGTTTGGATCCATGATGATCCTGATTTCCGTGGTTCTGATTGTTGTGAGCCATCTAGGCGATTTTCTGCAGTGTGGCTAGATTTTCTTGGCGCTCTGCCCTACTAGCTTCACAGTCTGCAATGAGCGTCTGCAGAATCTGCAGCATTGGGTCCTGCGAGTCATCTGAAGGTTGAGATAGATAATGGGGTAAGAGGGAAAGT
This sequence comes from Avena insularis, assembly GCA_023614405.1. NCBI lineage: Eukaryota > Viridiplantae > Streptophyta > Magnoliopsida > Poales > Poaceae > Avena > Avena insularis. Next base: position 158,296,233 of record CM042684.1, read on the forward strand.
TCTAAGGTTCATGGTTTTGGTTTCAAAGCTAAACCTTTGAGTTTGACTCAGGGTTTGCAACTAACTTCTTTTCATTCATTCAAGCAAAGCACACGATACAAACACACACACACCACAACATGAAAGGAAAATAGATGGTTTTAAGAACCATTCTATAAGCTAAGATACAATGGGACCGATACTTCTCACTCCTATGATAGTTCTTTAGTCCATCTACTCATCATCGATGAAGTCGGAGTCATCATCGTCGGTGTATAAGTCCATGGCATCATCCTCCAGATAGTCATCATCATTGCTGAGTATCCCCATGGATGTCTTCACCTTCCTCCTCTTCTTCTTTCACTGCAAGTTGAGATTCTTGCTCCTTGATGGTCTTCTCGAGGTTGGCCACCTTCTTGCAAAGACGGTCGATGGTGCGTTCCTTCTTTGCGCGTTGATGGCGAAGTGACTGACGATCCTTGACTAGCAGTGAGAAAGTCTAGGCCTTCTACGCGACAATGACAAGATTGTGGTTGGCGAACTCTCTAGCATTGTCCAATTCCTTCTATCTGTCGTATAGTAGGAAGTCCAGGTTCTCCACTTGACGCTTCAACTCCGGGTGACTTGGCATCTCCAGAGGCATTCCCATAGAATCACGCCTTGCATAGTGAGCAAAGGGGGTTCCTTGGATCAGGTTGGCATTCTATGCGCAAAGATGAGTGAGAGATTCATGCATTGCCCTGGCTAATCCATCTAGCCAGTTGTTCTCTCTCACGGTGAATTGAATCTTCTCGGGCATTGGTGCCTCTAACTTGCCTCGAAGATCAGTAACGACTAGCCATTGTAAATCTCCTCCCGGGGGACCATTGAGTTGAGCTCCAAAGAATTCCGGATGTGGGTGCTCCAAGTACTCAGACAGTGCATCTACATCCCTCTCGAATATCAGTTGACCTCCATTGCCCAACTGGTAGAACTTGCAGTACTGAACTTCCATCTATAAGAATTTAGGATGAGAAGTTAGTGAAGTGATCAAGTGTGTCAAAAATTTATGTAGTAATGTAAGAATTTTTGAGGAACATGTATTTTTTTGAGAGAAAGAATCCCAAGGGTAAGAGAGGAAATAGATTTTCATAAATACTCACTTTGGTTTTGAAACTAAGTTTTTGTTCGGACGTCCATTCTAACTAGGGTCTCCTATGGTCAGGATGGCTCTGATACCAACTTGTCAACACCCGGATTTTTAATCCCAGATGCCTATTATGCCATACATCAATCCTGTGATTACCATTTTTGCGAGACATAACAGATTGGATATCACAATACATCATCCATTACAAACCATAATAAGGTCTTACACAAATAAAGGATCTCATGATCCAGTCTTAGTACAAACAAGTAGCAGAATAAATAGTGTAGCGGTGGGCTCCATCTTCAGTGTCACAGGCAATGCTGACGATGGGAGATGATCCTAGTTGTCGTAGCCGTCCTGATGTCCTTCTTCCGGATAGTCCTCCTCATTGTATGGCCACGGGAATAGCCAGGGACAAAGCCACGAGTACTCTTTAAGTACTCGCAAACTATCACTAACAAGTAAAGTAGATATAGTAGGAATGCTAAACTCTAAGTTTGTTTGTAAAGTTAAGTTTGAAACCTAAGCTGAATTCAGAAACAAAGAAAGATAAAATAAAGTTCTAAATCACCTAAGTGGGAACTTAGTTGTCATATTCACAACCATGTTGTGGTCAAGTCATGTCACAATTCATTTCATAAGTCATTTTGAAAACATGTGACAACGGAACAGTATGGCCACTTGTCAACACCCGGATTTTTAAACCCAGATGCCTGTTATGTCATACATCGCAATCCTAGGATTACCATTTCTGCGAGACATAACAGATTGGATATCAGAGTACATCATCCATTACAAACCATAAATAAGGTCTTACACAAATAAGGATCTCATGATCCAGTCTTAATACAACAAGCAGCGGAATAAATAATAAGCGTAGCGGTGGGGTCCATCTTCAGGGGCACATGCAATGCTGACGAAGGCAGATAGTCCTAGTTATCATAGCCGTCCCGCTGGCCGTCATCTTGGTAGTCTCCTTCATAGTCTGGCCATAGGAATAGCCAGGGACAAAAGCCATGAGGACTCTTTAAGTACTCGCAAACTACCACTAACAAGTAGGATAGTTCTAATGTAATGTGCTAACTCTAAGTTTAATTATAAAGTTAAGTTTGAAACCTAAGCTGAGTTCAGAAACAAAGAAAGATAGAATAAAGTTCTAAAATCACTTAAGTTGGGAAGCTAGTGTCATTGTCACAACTCTGTTGTGGTCAAGTCAAGATTCATCATCCATTTCTTAAGTTATTTTGAAAACATCTGACAACAAAATAGTATGGCCATCCCAACTGTCCATAACCGCGGACGCGGCTATTCGAATAGTTTGACACTCTGCAGAGGTGGTACACTTTCACCACAAGATTCAATACATCCGTCAGGGATAACCCTGAATCATCATACTTAGTATGCAGATAATCAAACATAACCTTTCCTTTACACACCCTAGTATAAGAACCTCTCCTATGAGCATGGCCTCCCAACCATGACCATGTGTTATCTTGGGAACTGCATAGGTGGACAACATTGAAAGGTAGCCTCAGCTCAAACCTCTCCCACGAGTGAACTAATACTAATGCATATAAACTTCCGTCTGAGCCTTACCCAATTCAGGTATTATGGTTGTACGGTAAATTTGGAATGGTATCGCATCCGAATCCAACCATCAGTTTTGCAAAAGGGTTAAGGCTCATGCCTCAATATTTTCATCATCATAAACCATTTGTGTTTCTCAACACATGTCAAAACATCTCAATAGAATGACTCATCATTCCAAGGTTTTCATAATTCCTTTTCACCAAGTGTTCCCATCTAAAGTGACTCAAGTTTTGATCTAGCTCTAAGATACTAAGTTAAGAGGGTTCACTAATGTGGGGTGCTAAGATCAATCTCATTCCATAGATGACATCTAATGTTATCTAGATAGGTCAAGTTTTATACTTTTTTTTAGATAACAGGCATAGCATGCCTGATATTAAATTAATAAAGCCCCAAAGGTTCAAACATAGTAGCGAATACATACTGCGGCATACAGCTTAGCCAAACAGAAACATAACAACAGCTAACAACCGGAATCAGCAGGACCCGAATCGTCCTCCCCCACAAATGCCAATCAGGAGCGCTAAGGGGGTAGAATTGCTGATGCGTAGAGCCTCCTAAGCTCGTCCACCATCCATCTAAGGTCGTCCTTGTCCTGATGCTTTGCGTCCACCGTCCACAGCTGCAGAATAATCAGAGTTTTATATACTACGTCAGCAGGGTGGTTGACGAACATACATTCAATTGTCATTTTATTCCTAGTTAGCCACAAAGCCCAGGATTGTGCTAGAAACAGGAACCACGCGAGTCTTTTAGCCTGACCCAAGAGGCCAAAGAGAATGGAATGGAACTGCACAAAGTTTCTCGGGTTCCAATTGCACCCTAGCAATTGCCTGACCATGCTCCAGGAAAATTTTGCTATAGAGCAAGTGAAAAAGATGTGCGCAACGTCCTCACTCGCATTGCAAAGGGACCACCTCCCATTAGAAGGGCCATTTCTTGCAGCTAACACATGATTGGTTGGGAGGCGATCTAATGCCAGTTGCCACGCGAAAATCCTAATTTTCAGAGGCACCTTGGTCTTCCAAATCTCCTTGAAGTGAGCTACCGAGGTTCCTTGAGAAAGCATCTTGTACATGGAGCTAACGGAGTACACCCCGGATGGCTCAGGGTGCCAGGCGACCCTGTCCTGACCCTGCACCAGCGTGACGTCTTCTAGTACCTCGACCAACTGGAGCCACGACCTGACCCCCTCCTGATCAAGCCCACGTCTGAAACGGATGTTGATGCAGGTATCTAGGCAAATCTGTCCCACCAGCGCATCCGTATCATCACAAATTGCGAAGAGTCCTGGGAAGCTATCCTTGAGTGGCCGCTCCCCATGCCACCAGTCAAGCCAAAATCTAGTACGATTCCCGTCACCGACCACGTGTTTTGGCCCCCGCCTTGAAAAGGTGTTTCACCTTGTGGAGAGCTTTCCAGAAAGGTGACCTTCCTCGGCCCGTGCCCTGGAAAAGATCCTCAGCGTCCACATATTTAGCTCTCAACAGCCTGGCCCATAAGGCATCGTCTCCCTGATATAGCTTCCAAACCCAGTTGAGTAGAAGTGCAATATTCATCTTCTTGGTGTTAATGAGGCCCAACCCACCCACCACTTTGGGTCTGCAGACCGCCGGCCAGTTGACAAGGTGGTACTTGTGTTTGTGGCCTGCTCCCTCCCAGAAGAAATTTGCTCTAAGGGTGTCGAATTTGTCGTGCACCCCATCTTGAAGAAGGAACAGCGCCATGGCGTACATAGGGAGGTTGTCCAGGCACACATTCGTCAAAATCAGTCTTCCCCCTGAAGACAGGAACCGACAAAGCCACGATTCAATTTTTCCAGCTAACTTGGCCAACAGGAACAACCATTGGTCAATCGTTAATTTCCTGTCCGAGATTGGTAGCCCAAGGTAGATGAAAGTGAAGCTCCCCAGCTTATAGTTAAGTGCATTCGCAACTCGCTGCTGCTCGGCCACTGGATATCCCATCACAATGACCTCGCTTTTGTGATAGTTGATTTTTAAACCTCACATGTCTTCAAAACATAGCAGCAGAAATTTTAGGTTGGCAATCTGCAGGTCATTATTCTCCAGCATGATTAGCGTATCATCGGCGTACTGGAGATGGGAGATTCCCCCAGGAATCAGATGGGTAACCAGACCCTTGATGTGCCCCGCTCCGCTAGCCCGCTCCAAAATGGCTGAGAGAGCCTCCTCGATGAGATTGAAGAGAAGAGGGGATAGAGGGTCCCCCTGATGGGTTCGTAGCATGGAAAACAAAAAATTTCTACCGCAAGAACGAATAAAACCCAGATCTAATCTAGATAAAATCCAAGATCTAATCTATTAGATCTGTGCAACGAGATAGATCTGTACTAACCCTCGTAGATCCGAAAGCGTTACGAGATTGGATCTCGGGGTTGATGTAGTCGATCACTTGCCGATCTCAAGATCGTGTGGACAATCCTTCGGTAGCGCGTTCAGCGGCAATCGGTCACATGTGCGGAGGCGAAGCAGACCTTCCTCTCCCTGTTCCAGCGAGCAGCGGAGGTAGTAGATCTTCTCCACGGAATCCCAGCAGCACGACGGTGTGGTGGTGGTGGTGGAGTAGAGAATTCTGCAGGGCTTCGCCTAAGCCAGGGTAGAGGGAAGGAGGAAGAGAGAGGCGGATAGGGTTTGAGGATTGAAAGGGGCAAGGGGGTGGCGCCTCCACCCCTCTATTTAAAGGAGGGAGGCGCCATGGGGAGGTGGAGTCCTTGTAGGACTCCCCTCTCCCTTGGCCGGCGGATCAAGGAGGTGGGGGGAGAGTCCTACTCCCCCACGAATCCTTGTCTTGCCCCACAAGGATTCCTTGATCCTTTCTTAGTTTTCAAGCAAACTCCAAGAAATCTTCTAGAACCTTCTGGAACATTCCGAAACCTTCTAGAATCCCCATACAAATACTCCGGAACATTTCCTAACTTAGAAAATGATCCCCAATATATGAATCTTATTCCCCGGACAATTCCGGAGCTCCTCGTGATATCCCGGATCCAATTCGAGACTCCAAACAACATTCGGTCTCCAACGCACATTCCATATCTACTTAAAACAACTTCGAACCTTAAGTGTGTCACCCTACGGTTCGTGAACATGTAACATACGAAACCAATTCCCTTTGTCACGCGATACTCTACTTATCCGAGGTTTGATCGTCGGTATCTCCATACCTACTTCTACCTCGTTACTGATAAGTAATCTTTACTCGTTCCATGATATGTCATCCCTTGTGACCTAGTCACATGCTTGCAAGCTAACTAGATGACATTCCACCGAGAGGGCCCAGAGCATATCTATCCGTCATATGGATGGACAAATTCCAATCTTGGTCCATGCGCTTCAACACATACATTCAGAATACCCAAAGTCACCTTTATAACCACCTAGTTACGAAGCGGCGTTTGATGTCATCAAAGTACCCATCCGGTGATGGTGATTAACATAACCTCATGGTCGAAGGATTAGGTTACTATGCATTTGAAAAGCTTGTAGCAAAACAAACTTAATGACTTGATCTTATGCTATGCTTACTATGGGTGTGTGTCCATCACATCATTCTCCTAATGATATGGTCTTGTTATTAACGACATCCAATGTCTATGATTAGGAAACCATGATCATCCATTAGTCAACAAGCTAGTTTAACAAGAGCCTTACTAGGGACTCTTTTATGTTTATTAATGTTTCCGGTTAATACAATTATAGCATGGGATGTAAACATTTACCATAAACATAAAGATATAATAATAACCACTTTATTATTGCCTCTTGGGCATATCTCCAATAGTCTCCCACTTGCACTAGAGTCAATAATCTAGTTAAAAACTTGTGCATTCAACACCTATGGCTTTCTGGTGTTGTATAGACACTATTGCTAGTGGTAAACATAATCTTCGGATCTGACACTTCCAGGTCCATGTATATTTGCATGTCCTTGCGTCTCTACGCATTACTCATTCTCCAATGAGATGGCATTGTATAAATTTGGTCCTTTGGTGAGACCTTTAGTTCCTTGGGATTAAGTCATGTTGATACAATTGTCATACAATGTATCTTCATAGTATTATCCCGCTATGAACCACACCTAGTTTGATAACAAACTACTTGACGCAAATGCCCTCATTTGCTACTACAATAACAGTCATATACTTAGCCTTTTGTTGTAGTATTTGTCACAATGTTTTAACTTTGGTACTCAACCAAATCTGTTATGGAACTTCCTTTCCATTACATTGTGCCACCCATAGTTTAAATTGAGATAAACTTAATTTGTGACAAAACTAGTATCAATGCAACAATTTACAATGAATTATTTCTCACCACTATATAAATAATATATTCTTAGTTCTTCCAAAGATCATAGGAATATCCCTACTATTGTCCAATGATCATCTTATGAGTCATTCTGGTATATGCTCATAACATTTAGAGCATAGGACATATCTGGATGTGTACATCTCAAAGAACGATTGATCAAAATATTCTTGCGATTTCACCAAGTGTCAAAACACTTGAATCTCGTGTCAACACACTTGAATCTTGAATTAGTCCTTTCCGTGCGTCAAGAACCTTTCTTGTTTTTTCCATATTGAACTCATTCAACATCTTATCTATGTACATTTGGGAAAACCATATTAGCGGCTCAATCTATCCATATAGACATTGATGCCTAATTCTTGGGTTATGCCTAAGTCTTTCATCGAAATGAAATTCTTAACCTGTGTCAATAAAAGATACATCATTTCTAATCAACAATATGTCTTTCACATAATGTATTAGAAATATGTCTTAGCGCTCCCACTTAATTTCATGCAAAATGCAAACATATTCATCGTCTCTGATGAAATTAAACCTTTTAACGGTTTCATCACGGTGAAGATTCCAACTCCGCGATGCTCACTTCAACCATTGAAGTTTTGCATACTCTTTTAGCATCCTTTGAATTAACAAAACCCTTTGGATCGTGTCATGGACACATCCTAGGTAACCATTCTATTAGAAGAACTTGTTTTCTTTATTGAACTACCATATACCAAAATATATGTAGTGGTTGCTACATTAATCCGTCCAGACTAAATATCGCTATGAAAGATCAAATCTTATCATAGTCAATTCCTTGAACATTGTCGTAAACTCTTTCCGACATGTCGACTATTTCATAGATGTGAAACATCCATGTCTATTTCTTTATAGATCCATATATGACTGTAAGGTCTTGCACCTTTCCAGAGGGTCTTTCAAATTCAAAGCTTGTTTTCTCGTGTATGGAATTATCACGGATTTTATGGCTTCAAGCCACTTAACGAAGTCAGGGCCCATCATTGATTATTTGCATGTAGTCGGTTCATCATTGTCAAACAACAATGATTTAACTCTCAAATCTTGGCATTTGATTACTTACCCGACCTACTTGGTTCAATAGGAACTTAGATCCCCGTGACCACATCCTTTGAGGCACGTGAGCCATGAGCATTGTTCTGCCTCGGGACACTTCCGATCTTGCAACTCAGCACATATTAGCCAAGGTTCAACAACCTTGTCAAAGTTCTATTGTCCTCCGACTTAACTTTTCACCAAAAATTCCTTCTCAAGAAACTCGACATTCTAAGTGAAAAACACTTTTGTCTTCGGTGTTATGGAGGAATACCCAATGGTTATTCGAAATAACCTACAAAGACATGCTCATCCGACTTTGGTTGTAGACATTTTACTTATGCCTAGCATACCAAAAATTTAAGAAAGGACAACCTGGGTTTTATCCCAAACCATGACTTATATGGTGTCATTTCAACGGATCACGATGGAGCTCTTTTCAGTGTAAAAGCGGTAGTCACTAAAGCTTTAATCTTTAAAATATAATGGCAGTTTTATAAATGACACTTTTGATCTTACCATGTCAAACAAGGTTTCATTACATGGCTTGAACACTCCATACTCCTATGGTGTTTTGGGAAATGCAAATCCATGGAACGATTCCTCAAATCTTAGGTGTTTTGCTAAACTTGTAACTCAAACATCTTTGTTTATGATCCAATCATAATTTTTTTATTTTCTTGTTACAATGATTTTCCACTTCATCTTGAAAGTCATTGAACATTTTTCAAATGCTTCATACTTCTTCCTTATTGAGTAAGTATATACATATACTCACTCAAATCTTCGGAGAAAACATATGAAGTTGAAATCCATCGCCCACGACTACACATAATGGACTATATACATCAATATGTACAAATTCCAATCAGTTAGTCGTCCGTTCCTCTTTGGCCTCTGACGGAGTTTTAATTATCTCCAGGAAAGTATCACAAGCATCATTTGATCAAAATCAAAGACTCCAAAAATCCATCAACATGGAGTTTCTTCATGTATCCCTAATATAATTTAAACGGTGATGTCACTTCGCAAGTGATCTTTCAATCATTTGTCTTGCGACATTTTAGCATTAGTTTTATGGTCGTTATTTCTCCAACCAGACTTGTATATCATCCATCTATTATGGAATACGGTAATTATTTGAACAACCTTTTGTCGTCATAATACCTGATCAAAATAACAATTATTGAAACAAATCTTGATGGTAAGCTTTGATGTTAACGAGCAACACAACAACCCTTTGTTTGTTTTCAATGAGCATCATCACTATTCTCTTGCTAGTTACTTAGGTCATTGCAGTTCATGAATTGTGTTGTCCTGTGTGACACTTCATACCAACCAATTTGGTATCCAATACCGCAGAACCACATTGTTTAACAACCAAGGAATACAGCCATAACATGTATCTTCTATATACCTAAGTTGGATATCTCCAATCTTTTCTTTTCTGCGAAATATTTTATAGATTCTCTTTCAACAATTCCGTTTCTTTTTAAAAGAATCTATCAACATCAATAGTGGTGTCATTCACATGACACATAGTACAAAGTGTGTATAGTCAAATACTAATACTTTTGGACTTGCACTTTGAAGTGGATCACCTTCATCAAATGTTTGGCATTCTTTCAAAATTCCATTCTTTAGTAATCTTTTAGTGTAGTAAACATTTTACTTACATCTTCTATTCATCCTTATCATGAAAACTTTCATGATCAAGCTGCTATAGCTTATAAAGGTGAATTGCGAGTATAATGTTTCTTTTCCAAAACCTTTTGGAGGATTAGGACGACTAGCGTCTCCAACCTTCACAAATTCTCATCAAATATGAGGACATATACTCTATCATGTTGTAACCAACACATTGTTTTAGATATCGCAATACCTTTTCACATATGATGGTTTCTGAAACATTGCTTTCAGCTCTTAGATAAACTTGATATTAAAAACAATCTTTTGAGTATCAAGAATCATGGAGGCAAACATGATACATTAGATACTAACATTGGAATTATTACTCTTGATTTAATACTGTTTATTAAACTTCACAGAGTAAACGAAGTTTGCTAAAGGTTTGCAACAGGACTTTTAAACTTTAGATTGACACTCAAAACAATACGATACCAGTTCGTAAAGCAAATATCCAGAATTTCTATAGTTCCACTATCTCAACTATAACTAAGCGTAAGGTGGTGAACGCATGCCAATGACTACATCAAACTATGAAAATTCACTTTGATTGTGTTTATGATAAATTGAGTTCGACTAATCCAAATTACAAATGAAATCGCAGTCAAAACAACATCCCTCGAGTTGTTTTAGTGATTACACGAACCAAATCCACTACACCAAGTCTGATCATCACGTGAGATGATGTAGCTTTAAAGGCGAACAATCAACATGTTCATCATATCATCCATATGACTCATGCTTTACCTTTCCGTATTCCGTGTTCCGAGACCATGTCTGTACATGCTAGGCTCGTCAAGGTTAACCTTAGTATCCGCATGTGCAAATCTGCCTTGCACCCGTCGTATGCACACGTAGAATCTATCACACCCGATCATCACGAGATGCTTCGAAACAACGAGTCTTAGCAACGGTGCCTACTAAGGACAAACACTTTATTACTTGATATTTAGTGAGAGGGATCATCTTATAATGCTACCATCGCGATCTAAGCAAAACAAGATGCATAAATGATTAACATCACAGGCAATTCATAATTAGTGTGATATGATATGGCCCTTTCTTCTTATGCCTTTGATCTCCATCTCCAAAGCACGGACATGATCTCCATCATTACCAGCATTGCGTCAAGGTCAGTGGCGTCGCTTCATGGTTGTTCATCATCACCAACAACTACTATAACTACTTGGAATAAAGCTATTACAAGATGAATAGACACGCAAGTCTTAACAGAACTAAAGATAACCATTAGGCTCCTGCCGGTTGCCATATTACAACAAGGATCATTGCATACATCAAATATAATCACAATCACATGATGGCAATATCACATCACAAAAAAACCCTGCAAAAACAAGGTAGACGCCTCTAATTTTCTTTGCATGTTTTACGTGGTTTGGAGCTTTCGAATAAGAATGGATCTTACCTACGAAATTGAACCACAACATTGATACAAGTGCTATCAAGTGCAAAGTGTAGATTGGATCTATACTATGATGGGAGATACAGACACCCACAAAGCCACTTGTGCAAAGCAAGTTACACGTCAAGCGTGGAGCAAGTCTCATGTGCGATGACATGTAAGGTTAGCCCGAGCCGCTTCATCCCACCATACCACAAGATGCAAAATACACAAAGCAAAAGACGGCACGAGCACCAACGCCCACAAAACCATTGTGTTCTACTCGTGCAACAGATCTACGCATAGACACGGCTCTGATACCACTGATGGGTTCGTAGCATGGAAAACAAAAAATCTCTACCGCAAGAACGAACAAAACCCAGATCTAATCTAGATAAAAGCCAAGATCTAATCTATTAGATCTGTGCAACGAGATAGATCTGTACTAACCCTCATAGATCCGAAAGCGTTACGAGATTGGATCTCGGGGTTGATGTAGTTGATCACTTGCCGATCTCAAGATCGTGTGGACGATCCTTCCGGCGCCGCGTTCCGGCAGCTTCATGATCGGTCACACGCGTGAGTCAGCAGACCTTCCTCTCCCCGTTCTAGCGAGCAGCGGAGGTAGTAGATCTTCTCCACGGAATCCCAGCAGCACGACGGTGTGGTGGTGGTGGTGGAGTAGAGAATTCTGCAGGGCTTCGCCTAAGCCAGAGCAGAGGGAAGGAGGAGGAGAGAGGAGGCTAGGGTTTGAGGATTGAAAGGGGCAAGGGGGGTGGCGCCTCCACCCCTCTATTTAAAGGAGGGAGGCGCCATGGGGGGTGGAGTCCTTGTAGGACTCCCCTCTCCCTTGGCCGGCGGATCAAGGAGGTGGGGGGAGAGTCCTACTCCCCCACGAATCCTTGTCTTGCCCCACAAGGATTCCTTGATCCTTTCTTGGTTTTCAAGCAAACTCCAAGAAATATTCTAGAACCTTCTGGAACATTCCGAAACCTTCTAGAATCCCCATACAAATACTCCGGAACATTTCCTAACTTAGAAAATGATCCCCAATATATGAATCTTATTCCCCAGACAATTCCGGAGCTCCTCGTGACATCCCGGATCCAATCCGAGACTCCGAACAACATTCGGTCTCCAACGCACATTCCATATCTACTTAAAACAACTTCGAACCTTAAGTGTGTCACCCTACGGTTCGTGAACATGTAGACATGATGGAGACACATCTCCGATCAATAACCATTAGCGGGACCTGGAGATCCATAACAGCTCCCACATACTCAACGATGACTTTGTGATCGATAGAACCATTTAACATACGAAACCAATTCCCTTTGTCACGTGATACTCTACTTATCCGAGGTTTGATCGTCAGTATCTCCATACCTAGTTCTACCTCGTTACTGATAAGTACTCTTTACTCGTTCCATGATATGTCATCCCTTGTGACCTAGTCACATGCTTGCAAGCTAACAAGATGACATTCCACCGCGAGGGCCCAGAGCATATCTATCCATCATATGGATGGACAAATCCCAATCTTGGTCCATGCGCTTCAACACATACTTTCAGAATACCCAATGTCACCTTTATAACCACCCGATTCTGAGCGGCGTTTGATGTCATCAAAGTACCCATCCGGTGATGGTGATTAACATAACCTCATGGTCGAAGGATTAGGTTACTATGCATTTGAAAAGGTTGTAGCAAAACGAACTTAATGACTTGATCTTATGCTATGCTTACTATGGGCGTGTGTCCATCACATCATTCTCCTAATGATATGATCTTGTTATTAACGACATCCAATGTCTATGATCAGGAAACCATGATCATCCATTAATCAACAAGCTAGTTTAACAAAGAGGCTTACTAGGGACTCCTTTATGTTTACAAAACACACAAGTATTAATGTTTCCGGTTAATACAATTATAGCATGGGATGTAAACATTTACCATAAACATAAAGATATAATAATAACCACTTTATTATTGCCTCTTGGGCATATCTCCAACACCCCCTGCCTTACTCCCCTCTTGTTCCTGAAGAAGGGACCAATCTCACCATTAATCGAGATCGCAGTCTGACCACCTTTCACGAGCTGCCCAATCCGGTGAATGTAACCCGCGTCAAAGCCCTTGAGTCTAAGCACTTCGATAAGGAAATCCCAATTAACCCTATCATAAGCTTTCTTAGAGTCCAGCTTAAAGAGGACCCCACCCTTTTTCTTTGACTTAACTTCGTGGATGATCTCCATCAGGGCTAGCGGTCCTTCCACGATCAGTCTACCCTTCAAGAAGGCAGTCTGGTTCCGGCTGATGATGCGACTGGCAACCGGATCTAGCTTGGTGGAGAAGGCTTTCAAGATGATCTTGAAGATGACATTTATGAGTGCGATTGGTCTGTACTGTGAGATATATTCAGCTCCAGGGTTTTTGGAATCAGAGAGAGGACCCCAAAGTTTAGCCTAGAGACATCAATCCTCCCTAAGTTTAATCAACGGCCAGAAGGATTTAAAGAAGCGGGAAGGGAAACCATCCGGGCCGGGCGCAGAATCAGCCTTCATCTCCTTGATGATAGCCTCCAGCTCCTCCTCCAAGAACATCAAAATCAAGTTTGTGTTCTCCTGGGCCGAAAATTTGCACCTCACGTCATTCCAGATGGAGGGCAGCATGCCACAAGTCCTTGAGGTCTCCGAGCCTAGCAGAGCACGATAGAAGGCATAAATGTGTTCCTAAATTGGGATTTTTCCAGACACCACCCCATCCGGTGTCCGGAGGCTGGAGATGTTGCATTTTCTGTGCCTCCCGTTGGCGACATCATGGAAGTAGCTCGTGTCCATGTCCCCTTTCAAAGCCCAGTTTACACGACCCCTTTGTCGCCAATATTCCTCCTCAACTCCATACACTTGCAGCAGCTGGTCTTCAAGGTAGTATCTGAGGTCGCAGTCCTCATCCTCTAGCCCAACCGAGTCTGCCTGTAGGTCCAGACTAACGATTTGCCCCAACAGATCCGCTTTAGATGAAGCCGTGTTTCTCCCAAAATTCTGACTCCAACCCCTGAGGAATTGTCGGAGGTTGGAGCTCATGAACTGCCACCAGTCGATGATGTCTCGGCCACGCACTTTGGCCGCCAGATAGAGCCAGTACCCCGAGACCATTTGTGAGAACCCACGCGCTTCGAACCAGCTAGCTTCGAAGAAAAACCGGTTGCTCTTGATCGGAGACCACTCTCTAGAGTCAAAAATAAGCGGGGTATGGTCGGATACCAGGCTGGTTTCGGCCTCAAGCGAGGATAGGGGGAAAAGATTCTCAAAGTCTGCGGACACAAAAACCCTATCAAGCACACATCTCACTGGATTAAGTTGACGATTGGTCCAAGTGTAACGGGCCCCAGAACACGGAATCTCACGCATTGCCCACCTAGCAATGTGTGAGTTGAAGAGATCGATCCTTGCCCAGTTGATGTGGTCGTTGTTTTTGTCTTGCGCCGTTCTGATTAGGTTAAAATCCCTTCCGATAATCATTGGCAGCATGCAGGCAGAAATCTTTGCCGACAGTTGGTCAAAAAAGGCGGCGGACCTCCCATGATCTGACGGGCCGTAAACCGCAAGCAGTTCAAGAGGGCGGTTAGACGGTCGATGCACCGCCGCCGCACAGAGGAAAAACTGGCCCTTTTCCACATGATCCACCTCAAACATGCTATCGCGCAGCCCCACCAGCATTCCCCCTGAATGTCCGGTAGCAGGTAACAAGCCCCAGTAAAACTTGTCACCTATCTCTAGCCTTTGCAGCTCCGCGTCAGTGAACTATTGTTTAATGGTCTCTTGTAGACACACAAGTCGATCTTGTGTTTGCGGAGGAATTCCTTAAGAAGGGTTCGGCGCCCTCGCTGGCCAAACCCTTTGATGTTCCAGAAGAGGCATCGCATTAGGGAACCACTCCCTTAGCCCGTGCTAGGTAAGGGACTTTGGTAAAGTAAAGAAACTAACGCTTGGAAAATAAGACTTGAGGTAGGTAAATAGTCAAAGTGGTCTAACCAAAGCATGCCTAGTGCATCTTGCTCAGATTATCTAGCTTAATGCTAGCTTGCTAAGCATTATACTTAAAGTGTTAGCTTGCCAATAATAGCTTGCCTTGGTTGGTGTAGTGGTTGAAGTTTTCTTCCTCCTCTTCTTGGTAGAACTCCTCCTCCTCGAAAGCTTGGTCGGTACTATCGTTTATAAATACATACGGAGTACACAATCACCAAACAATACTTAACTAGGATACTTAGCATTCTAAGGCACACATTTGATGATCTAATATCATCACAAGCATCACAAGGTTTTATTAACTAGTTTCATTCTTTTTATTTAAGAAAAGTAATTTCTACTCATTGAAAATATCTAAGATTTAATATTCTCCACTAAGAATATGGGATCATATGGACACATGTCATCACCACATATTCTAACATAAGGGAATGTGATTTAAGGGTTGGATCACATTTACTTAAGTTTAAGTTTATCATTTAATGATTTAAAGTGACTAGAAATGCCTATATATTATTATTTTGGTACTAGTCCAAAGTCACTGCATGTAAACCTTAATATTATTACATATTCAGATAGGTATGGTTAGATGTGATTTTTGAGAGTTGGAATCAACTCAAAAGCTATCATGGTTCATTTTATAAAAATGTTCGAATGTGCAAAAGCTTCTGTCTTGTTATTTTTACTAAGAGAGATCTCTAACTATAAATGAATTAAATCCAACGGGCTTGGATAGATCTATTCGGTAGGTTTCTAACACAATTTGAATCACTCAATTTGGTTCACTAAATCTTCCTAGATTGATTTTTGAACTAAGGGACAGAAATGAATTCAAACTAAAATAGAAAAATCTAAATTTGAATTCACGTGCTAGCGCGGGAAAGGAAATGGGCCAGCCCAGTGGTGCTCCGCGGCACAGAGAACAGCTTTCAGGCGGGTCCACATGTCTGCGGCTCTTTAAACACGAAGCGGTACGGGGCAATGTGGACCGAGCGATTAAAAGGAAGATCTACGGCTGAGGATCGTCATCCCTAGCGAACAGGTTGCCAGCGAGGGCTAACCCTAGCGGCTCGGTGGGGGTGCAATGGGGGCATACCAGGGCTCCAGCTACTGCGTCGAGGCGGGAAAACGAGCTGGTGGACGACGGCGATCTCAGGCGAGGTCGCGGCAGCTCTTGGGGTGGACGAAATCGACGGCGCCTTCTCCTCTTCTGCAGCGGGCTCCTCCGGCTAAATTCCAGCAAACAATGGCTCGAGTGGCTCCGGCGAGAGGTGGGGAAGGATCAGTGAGGAGAGGGGAGTGGAGTGGTGTGAGTCATTGGTGCTGGGGAGGGCTCCTTTTATAGGGCGACGAGAGGACCGAGCGGTACGATGGCGAGCTCGCCGGTGACGTGGATATAGGCGGCTAGAGGCATGGGCGGCGTAGGCAGACAGTGATCTGCCTCCTGGCGATGCTCTACGGTGTTAATGCGCGGTTAGGGGCGGTGGCGTTTGGTCGGGAGCGTCTCGTGCTCTGGGAGACTGGTCATGGCGCGCATGGCGTGGGTCGCGATGGCGCTGCCGCCATGTCTGGCGGTGCTTTGAGGTCGGCGGGCGGCATGCAGGATTTTATGTCAAGTGGCAGTCTGCTGCGTGCTAGCGATGATCGCGCTCTAGCGTGCGCTAAGCACGCCGTAGAGAGAATGGGCGGCGGCGCTGGGGTGTGGTCCAGGGCATGGGGGTGATCGAGGGGTGGACAGGGGGTTGCGGTAGCGTTAGGCGGAGCTAGTGGTGGTGCTGGAATGGCATGACGTGGTCTGTGGCGCTCTGTCCATGATCGGCCGGCGGCGACCATAAAGTGGCGGCGCTCCACTGCTGCTGCGGCTTAGAGGTAGGCCGGTGACCACTTGGTTGGACTTAGGGGGACAAGGGAGTGCAAAGGGGGTCAAATGGGGGACAATGGCTTAAGTACAAACAGTAATTGTGAGATCCAGGCACATGGCTTAATAGGATTGATAGCATACTCATACCAACAAGTTGCAACTTCTTTTCCAGAAGCTCATTCGAAAAGAACTCTAAGGTTAAGCGTGCTTGGCCTAGAGCAATTCTAGGATGGGTGACCGACCGGGAAGTGGGTACAGTGCGCATGCAGTGAGGACAAAGTGTGCGAAAAGACTAGTGTTGGTCCTGGGGCAGTCTAGATATCCTATTAAGCTGCCAGGAGTGACACCCCCCGGGCCCAGGAGTGGACGGGGTGTTACAAGTGGTATCAGAGCCGACCCTTGCGATTACACGGGTGTGTGCGGGTTAGTGGTGGGACATGTGGAGAATGGCGCGTGTGGCCCGGAGTGGACATGGCATGGCACATGTGTCGGCACTAGACGCACAGACGCGTGCCAAGAGGGAATGTTCCTGGGGTGTGCTTGACCGATGAGGGCATCGATCTTCTAAATGGTGGGTGTATGTGAGATCCAGGCACATGGCTTAATAGGATTGATAGGATACTCATACCAACAAGTTGCAACTTCTTTTTCGAAAGCTCATTCGAAAAGAACTCTAAGGTTAAGCATGCTTAGCCTAGAGCAATTCTAGGATGGGTGACCGACCGAGAAGTGGAGTGCAAAGCGCAGTGAGGACAAAGTGCGCAGAAAAGACTAGTGTTGGTCTGTGGGGCCAGTCTAGATATCCTATTAAGCTGCCAGGAGTGACAACCCCCGGGCCTAGGAGTGGACGGGGTGTTACATTAGTATGCAGATACTCAAACATAACTTTCAATTTACACACGCCAGTATAAGCACCTCTCCTATGAGCATGGCCTCCCAACATGACCATCAGTCATCTTGGGCACTGCATAGGTGGACATCATGAGAGGTAGCCTCAGCTCAAACCTCTCCCGTGAGGGAACTAATACTAATGCATATAAATTTCCAGCTAAGACTTACCCAATTCAGGTAATGTGGTTGTACGGTAAATTTGGAATGGTATCGCATCCGAATCCAACCATCAGTTTTATAAAAGGGTTAAGGCTCATGCCTCATCATTTTCATCATCATAAACCAGTTGTGTTTCTCAACACATGTCAAAACATCTCAATAGAATGACTCATCATTCCAAGGTTTTCACAATTCATTTTCACCAATTGTTCCCATCTAAAGTGACTCAAGTTTTTGATCTACTCTAAATTACTAAGGTAAGAGTGTTCACTAAGGTGGAAGTGATGGGTTCAATCTCATGCCATAGAATGACATCTAAGGGTTTCTAAGTAGGTCAAGTTTTATACTTTTTATGCTACCTTCAAAACAAGTGAAGAACTTTGTGTAAACTAAGGGAGGTAAAACTTGTCAATAATACTTGAGGTACTAATAGTTAAAGGGGGTGTGATCAAAGCATGCTTAAGGCATCTTTGCTAAACCATCTAGTTTGTTTCTAGTTTGCTAAGCACTAAACTTGCAAGGGTAAATCTTGGATGGTGCTATGTTGCTAATGGTAGCTTGCACTGTTAATGGTGGCTTGCCTTGGTTGGTGTAGTGGTTGAAGTTTTCTTCATCTTCGTCTTGATAGCACTCCTCCTCCTCATAAGCTTGGTCGGTACTATCTTCTATAAATACACACGGAGTACACAATCACCAAACAATACTTAACTAGGCTAGATAGCATTCTAAGACACACAATTGATGATCTATTATCATCACAAGCATCACAAGTTTAATTCAATAGTTTCAACCTTTTTAATTTAGAAAAGTAATTTCTACTCATTGAAAAATTAACTGTCATTTAATATTCACCACTTAAAACATGGGATCATATGGACACATGTCCTCACCACATATTCTAACATGTGGGAATGAGATTTAAAGGTTGGATCAATATTACTTTAGTTTAAGTTCATTATTTAATGATTTAAAGTGACTAGAAATGCCTATATAGCATTATTTTGGTACTAGTCCAAAGTCACTGCATGTAAACCTTAATATTATTACATATTTGGATAGATATGATGAAATGTGATTTTTGAGAGTCGGAATCAACTCAAAAGCTAACTTGGTTGATTTTATAAAAATGTTGCAAGTTGCAAAAGCTTCTGTTTTGTTATTTTTATTAGGAGAGATCTATAACTCTACTTGCATTAAATCCAATGGGCTTGGATAGATCATCTCAATACCTTTCAGACAACATTGGTTTCATGCAATTTGGATTTATAAAACTCTCTGAAAATTGAATTTTAAACTAGTGGACAGAAACTAGATTTAACTAAAAAGAAAAATCCAGATTTGAACGGATGGGCTAGCGTGGGAAAAGACTTGGGCCGGCCCAGTGGCGCTCCGCGGCACGGGGCTCAGCTGACAGGGGGTCCCGCTTGTCAGCGACACTTAACACGTGAAACGGTACGCGCTGGAGGTTGTAGGATTAGAAGAGGAATCTACGGCTGAGGGTCATCGTCGACGACGACGAACAGGTCGCCGGCGAGCTCGAACCATAGCGGCTCGGTGGGGGTCTGCTGGGGACGTACCAGGGCTCCAGCAGGGTCAGCGAGGCGGGCAAACAAACTGGAAGATGACAGTGAGGCGAGGCGCGGTTGCGGCGGAGCTTGGGGTGGTCGCAATCAGCGGCGCCCTTCTCCTCCAGAGGCGGCCGCTCTGGCTCCAATTTCGGCGAGCTGCTGCTCCCCTTGCTCCGGCTAGAGGTGGGTGAGGTTCAGTGAGGTGAGGGGAGTGGAGTGGTGTGGAGAGAAGAGGCTGGGGAGGCCTCCTTTTATAGGACTGACGGTGAGACCGAGCGGGATGGGCAGGCGACTCAGGCGACAAGGCTACGGCGGGGTAGAGGCATGGCTGAGGGTGGAGATCAATGGGCGGTCCCCTGGCGGTGCTCTAGGGATTGAATGCGGCCGTAGGGGTGGTGGCATGCGGTCTGGGCGAGGTGGCGCTCTGAGCGGCAAAGGCGGCGGTGTCCACGGCGAGCGGTGGCTGTGAGGCATTGGGCGGCCAGCAGGGGTGTCTGGGGTGTTCTCTAGGTCGTGGCGGAGCGGCGGGCACGGGCTGTGGCCAAGGGGCGGTCTGTGCGAGCGGGGACATAGCGTGCTCTGGGGGCGGCATCGGCATGGTCCACTGCAGGGCTGGGCTCAGGCAGGGGACAGGGGGTGGCGGTGAGGTGTGAGCTACCTCCTAGACATGGAGAGAGAGGCGAGAGAGGGTTGCTGCGGCGAGTGCACGGTCGGCCGGCGAGAGGGGGATCGGCATGGCAGTGCAGTGTAGCTAGGAGGTAGGGGAGATGTTGGTGTGGGTCTGGTCAGGCTTGAGGGGGGACACGATGATCAAGGCACCTCCAAATTGCTAGACAAAATCATCTCAAAACAGTATTAGTTAGGCCAATATGATCTTGCCAGCAAGGTGTTTGATGAAATGGCCGAAAGAGAAAAAGTTTTGAATTTTGGTTTCAAATTTTTTGAGTGATCTCCACTAGTGCTAGGTAGTCTCTGGTTGCAAGGGTTTCGAAAGTGGAGCTCAAATAGATGGGTTTTGAAATAGGGGTGATCTATGCATATGCATTAGATTCAATTTTCAAATGCCAATTAAAATAAGTAAAAGAATGTTTTTTAGCAGATCCAAAAGTGGGCCTTGGTACCTCATTATGTGTACTAGCAAAGGGTACAAAGATCATGAATTGTTTCTGTTAAGAATTGAGTACTAGGAATAGCCAAAGTAGTGTAGTGGATTAAAATGGCCAAAATGACCATTCCTCCTTTTTAATTCTTTTTGATTTGATTTTCTTTAGGAAAAGTTTGGGAATGATGTAGATGATGTTTAAATCACCTAAGAAACATTTTACAAGCACTGGATCACTTAATCATGGCAATTCAAACAACTCCTATTTTAAATGCACACATATATGAATGCTTTCATTTTAAATTTGGAAAAGTTTTTGTTAACCCCATTTTTGGTTGATTTAGATCTTGATCAGCTTGGATTGAAGTTCTGGGATGTTACAAATAGTTAGGCAGTTTATTTTTTGCATGCCACCTGTTCGACACAATGGTCGCATGAGAAAAGTTTTTGAATTTTTGGTTGAATTTTGGTGGAGTTGTTGATCATATGCTTCAGCATATGTGGTTTCTTGGGATTTGAAAATGGAGCTCATTTGAGTGGTTTTTGAAAAAGTGGGATCTTCCCATATGAACTACATTCAATTTTCAAATGTCATTTAAAATTAGTGTTTGAAAGTTTTTGGCAGATCACAAAGTGGGGCTTGGTACATCATTACATGTACTAGAAAGGGGTGCAAAGACCCACATTTGTTTCAGTTAAGAATTGAGTCCTAGAAATAGCCAAAGTAGGCATGTTGATTAAAATGGCACAAATGACCATTTAGTTATTTTATTCATTTTGATTTGTTTTTCTTTGGGATTTGTTTGGGAATGATCAAGATGATGTTTATATCACCTATGAATCATTTTACAAGCAATGGATCACTTAATCAAGGAAATTCAAATGAACTCCTATTTAAATGCACACACATAATGAATGCTTTAATATTTTTAAATGGAAAAGTTTTTGTTAACTCTAAATTTGATGATTTGGATCTTGATCACTTGGATTAAAGTTTTGGGATGTTACAAACCTTCTCCCCTTAAACAAAATCTCGTCCCTAGATTTACGAAAGAAAACTAGGAACGAAAGAGATCTGGGAACTCTATCCTCATGTAATATTCTCGCTCCCAAGTGGCTTCCTCTTCGGTATGATTGCTCCATTGAATCTTGAGAAACTTGATACTCCTGGTTCTAGTGGTTCTGTAAGCTTCTTCCAAGATACGGATGGGCACTTCACGATATGTCAGGTCCTTGTTGATCTCCACAGCTCTGTGATCAATGTTCTTGAAAACTTCAGTCTTCTCCGCCACTTCCAGGCATTTGCAAAGTAACGAGATATGGAACAAAATGTGGATGGCTGACATCTCATCTAGCAATTCCAGTTGATACGATACTTCTCATCAACGGTTCAGAATCTTGAAGGGCCCGATATATCTGGGGGCTAACTTTTCTTTCAGACTGAAGCGTTGGGTTCCTTTCAATGGCGAAACCTTGAGATATACAAAATCTCTGACATTGAAAGTCAGGTCTCTCCTTCTTTTGTCAGCATAACTCTTTTGTCTGGACTAGGCGGTCTTGAGGTGCTCACGGACTTTGTGAACCTTCTCTTCCGCTTTTCGGAGAATGTCGGGTCCGAAGATCTGACTCTCTCCTACTTGCGACCAATTAAAAGGGGCGCGACACTTCCTTCCATATAGGAACTTAAATGGTGCCATCTACAAACTAGCCTGATAACTGTTGTTATATGAGAATTCTGCGAAAGGCAGGCAGTCTTCCCATTTTGATTTGTACTCCAACACACAATCTCTTAACATATCTTCTAAGATTTGGTTGACTCTCTCAGTCTGTCCATCAGTTTTAGGGTGATAAGCGGTGCTGATGTTCAACTTGGTTCCCAATCCTTCCTGGACTTTCTGCCAAAATCTCGAGTTAAACTGGGTTCCTCGATCTGATACTATGGTCTTGGGGGTTCCATGCAGACTAACAATCCTAGCAATATACAGCTCTGCTGGCTTCGAACTCTGGTAGGTTGTCTTGACAGGTATAAAGTGAGCTACCTTGGACAGTCTATCAACGATGACCCAAATTGAGTCATTTCCCCTACTAGAAGTAGGCAAACTGGTGATAAAGTCCATTCCGACGGAATCCCATTTCCATTCTGGAATCTTCAAAGGTTGCAACAGTCCCGCAGGTCTCTGATGCTCTACTTTGACTCTTTGATAGATGTCACACTTAGCGATGTAGCTTCCAATTTCTCTCTTCATCTTGTGCCACTAGAATTGCTCTTTCAAATCTTGATACATCTTTGTTCCTCCAGGGTGGATAGAATAAAGAGTATCATGAGCTTCCTGCATGATAACTTGCTTCAGTTCCGAATCTGCTGGCACACAGATACGGCCTTTGTACCACATAACTTCTTCTTCATCTTTAGTGAATCCAGGTACCTTTCATGTACCAATACGACGTTTGATTCTGTCGATAGTTTCATTTCCCTTCTAGGCTTCCTTGATTTGAGTAATCAATGTGGGTTGAAGTTCAATGCTAGCTAAGAATCCTTTGCTAACTAGCTCAGTCCTAAACAGCTCCAACTCCTCATACAGACTTGGCTGCTTCTCTTTGACCATGGTATTTAGCCTACACGGCAATCTGCTAAGAGCATCTCCTACCACATTGGCTTTGCTGGGGTGATAGTGAATGTCAAGGTCATACTCCTTGATTAACTCTATCCATCTCCTTTGCCTCATATTCAGTTCTTTCTGAGTGAAAATATACTTCAAGCTTTTGTGATCTGAGTAAATCTCACAGCGATTACCCATCAGATAGTGACGCCATGTCTTCAATGCCAACACTACGACTGCTAATTCAAGATAATGCGTCAGATAGTTCTGCTCATGCTGCTTCAGTTGTCGAGACAAATAGGCGATAACTTTGCCTTCTTGCATCAGTACACATCCGAGACCCATCTTGGATGCATCACAATACAAATCAAACGGCTTCTTGATATCTGGCATGATCAATATTGGGGCTGATATCAATCTCTTCTTCAGCTCCTGGAAACTGGCTTCACACTTGTCGGTACATTCAAACTTCTTGTCCTTCTTCAGCAAATTGGGTCATGGATCTGGCGATGCTCGAGAATCCTTCGATGAACTTGCGGTAATATCCTGCTAATCCGAGAAATGCACGGACTTGGGTTTGAGTGGTTGGGGCTTCCCATTCTTCGACATCTTTGATCTTGGCAGGATCAACAGAGACTCCTCCAGCAGACACAATATGTCCTTGGAATCTTACTTCTTTCAGCCAAAACTCACATTTGCTGAACTTGGCATACAACCAATGCTCTCTCAGGGTTTCTAGGATGATCCTCAGATGTTGCTCATGCTCTTCTTCTGACTTGGAGTAGATAAGGATATCGTCGATAAACACAACTACAAACTTATCTAGGAAATTCATAAAGATCTTATTCATGAGATTCATGAAATAAGCAGGGGCATTGGTTAATCCAAAAAACATAACTGTATACTCATATAAACCATAGCGAGTAGTAAAGGCGGTCTTCAGAATATCCATTGCACGAATCTTAAGTTGGTGATAACCAGTCCTAAGATCAATCTTTGAGAATACCTAGGCTCCAGTCAACTGATCAAATAGATCCTCTATCTTTGGCAAAGCGTACTTGTTTTTGATGGTGATGTCATTCAACTTCCGGTAATCTGTGCACACACGGTTGCCTCCATATTTCTTGTCGACGAATAACACTAGTGATCTCCATGGCGATGCGCTTGGTTGAATCAAGCTTGTCGCCAACATAGCATCCAACTGCTTCTTCAACTCTACTAACTCTGAGGGGTTCATGCTATAGGGTCTCTGTAATATGGGTCCGGTTCCGGGGATTAGTTCGATAATGAACTCAATATCCCTATCCGGGGGCATACCTGGCAATTCATCTGGGAATATGTCAGGGTATTCACATACTACTCAGGGTTAGTCAATGGTGTGTAGGGCTAGACTCTTGTTGCACTTTAATTGACGGGGTAAGGTTTCAGATATATGCTCTACTGTGACTCCAGAGCTACTGGTCATCGTGATGGCTTTCTTAGCACAGTCTATCAGTCCTTTATGCCTTGACATCCAGTCCATACCTAGTGCTACATCCAATCCTTTGGTTCCGAGTACTATTAGGTTGGCATAAAAATCTATCCCATGTATTCTGATAGACACAACTTTGCAAAATTTTCTAGCTTTTGTAGTTGAACCGAGGATTTGAACTATCATGACATGCTTCAAGTTGGTTGGGTGAATCTTACTAGTGCATGAAAATTCTTCAGTGATAAATGAATATGATGCTCCCGAATCAAACAATACTCTTGCTAAAACTGAGTTGACAGAAAACATACCCAGCACTACATCGGGCGCTTCTTGGGCTTCCTCGGCGTTCATGTGGAAGAGACGACCATTGCGGTAGTGAGGGTTCCCTGGGGCAAATCTTCTCCCTGGTTGAACACGACGTTGCTGTTGAGTTGGGGCATTCACATTGGCAGTGGCGGCAATCTTCTTGGGACACTCATTAGAATAGTGACCCTTTACTCCACACTCGAAACAAGTGATCTGAGACTTGTCTTTAGCTGCGATGGGCACAACATTGCTGCCAGTTCTGGGTGCAGTGTTGTTGTTGTTGTTGTTGTTATTTCTCTTGGGAGGGGCACGGTTGAAATTGTTGGTGTTGCCGGAGTTGTGGTTGTTTCCTCCGGACTTCACATTGCCTCCGCTATGTTTGGGGTAGCTTGGGCGAGACATTGGGGGTCGGTTGTTCCTTGGTGCATACCCTGGTGAGGGGTTGGGACGGTACTTCTGGTGACTTCTGGATCCAGATTGCTGCATCATACGTTGTTTGCGGTTGTCGTTTACCTGGTTAATCTTTCCTTCCATCTGAATTGCGGAGTCGACTAGTTCTTCGAGATCCTCGAAGCGGATGTTGACGAGGAAAGTCTGCATCTCATCATGTAGTCTATTCAGGAATCTCTCCTTCTTCTTGGCCTCCGTGTTGATCTCATCAGGGGCGTACCTTGCAAGGACAGGAATCTGTCACGGTACTCTACCACAGTCATTCTGCCTTGCTTCAACTCTCTGAATTCATCCCTCATTCTGGTGACTAAGCCCTGCGACACGTGGGTGCGGCTAAACTTGATTTTGAAGGGTTCCCATGTCATGACTTGACCATGGTTCATTAGGCGGATGTTGTTCCACCATGCTCTTGCATCTCCTGCCAAGTAGTGGGTGGCAAAGAGAACTTTCTCGTTGTCATCAACTCTGGCTACTTCTAGATTGTTCTCCATTGTCTGCAACCAGTCATCTGCATCTAATGGGTTCTCTGAAGTGCTAAAGATTGTGGGATTGGAATTCTGGAAGTTCTTCAACTTGGATCCTTGATAATCCTGATTTCCATGCCCTTGGTTGTTGAGAGCCATCTAGGTGATCTGTTGCAGTGTTGCCAGATTAGCTTGGCGCTCTGCCCTGCTCGCTTCTCTGTCTGTGATGAGATTCTGCAAGATCTGCAGCATTGGGTCTTGCGATGAGATGCTCCCTCCTTGGTTTCCACGAGTCATCTGAAGATTGAGGTAGATAAAGGGGTAAGAGGGAAAGTCCTAAGGTTCAGGGTTTTGATTTCAAAGCTAAAACATTGAGTTTGACTCAGGTTTTGCAACTAACTTCATTTCATTCATTCAAACAAGCACACGATACAAACACACACCACAACAACAAAGGAAAACAGATGGTTTGAATAACCATTCTGCAAGCTATGATACAGTGGGACCGATAGATCTTAGGCTATGATAGTTCTCTAGTGCATCTACTCATCGTCGATGAAGTCGAAGTCCTCATCGTCAGTGTAGAAGTCCACGGCATCCTCCTCCAGAAAGTCATCACCATTGCTGAGGTAAGAATCCATATCTCCTTGGATGTCTTCACCCTCCTCTTCTTCCTCCTTTGCTGCAAGCTGAGCTTCTTGCTCCTTGACGGTCTTCTTGAGGTCGGCCACCTTCTTGCGAAGACGGGCGATGGTGCAATCCTTCTTCTCGCGCTAGAGACGAAGAGACTGACGGTCCTTGACAAGCAGTGCGAAAGTCTGGGCCTTCTAGGCGGTAATGGCACGGTTGTGGTTAGCGATCTCCCTAGCATTGTCCAATTACTTCTGGCGATCGTACAGCAGGAAGTCAAGGTTCTCCACTTGACGCTTCAGCTTCAGGTGATTGGACATCTCCATCGGCATTCCCATGGAGTCACGTCTTTTATAGTGAGCAAAACGGGTTCCTTGGATTTGGTTGACACTGAGGGCACACAAACGTGCGAGAGCTTCTTGCATTGCCCTGTCTAATCCATCTAGCCAGCTATTCTCTATCACGGAGAACTGGATTCTCCCGGATGTTGGTGCTTCTATGCTTCCTCGAAGATCAACGATGACTATCCACTTTAAATCTCCTCCTGGGGGTCCTGGAAGTTGAGCTCCAAGAAACTCCAGATGCGGGCGTCCCAGTAGCTCAGACAGTGAATCTAGGTCCCTCTCGAAGATCAGTTGGCCTCCATTGCCCAACTGGTAGAACTTGCTGAACTGAGTCTCCATCTACAAGAATTTAGGATGAGGAAGTTAGTGAAGTGATCAAGTGTGTCAAATTTTAGGTAGTAATGTAAGAATTGGAGGAACATGAATTTTTGAGAAAGAAGTTTGGTTTTGAAACTAAATTTTTCATAAATACTCACTTTGATTTTGAAATTAAATTTTTGTTCGGACGTCCATTCTAACTAGGGTCTCCTATGGTCAGGAAGGCTCAGATACCAACTTGTCAACACCCGGATTTTTACTCCCAGATGCCTGTTATGTCATACATCGCAATCCCAGGATTACCATTTTTGCGAGACATAACAGATTGGATATCACAGTACATCATACATTAAAAACCATAAATAAGGTCTTACACAAATAAGGATCTCATGGTCCATTCTTAATACAACAAGCAACGGAATAAATAATAAGCGTAGCGGTGGGGTCCATCTTGAGGGGCACAGGCAATGCTGACGAAGGCATATAGTCCTAGTTATCATAGACGTCCTGCTGGCCGTCATCTTGGTAGTCTCCTTCATAGTCTGGCCATAGGAATAGCCAGGGACAAAAGCCATGAGTACTCTTTAAGTACTCACAAACTACCACTAACAAGTAGGATAGTTCTAATGTAATGTGCTAACTCTAAATTTAACTATAAAGTTGAGTTTGAAACCTAAGATGAGTTCAGAAACAAAAAAAGATAGAATAAAGTTCTAAAATCACTTAAGTTGGGAAGCTAGTGTCATTGTCACAACTCTGTTGTGGTCAAGTCAAGATTCATCATTCATTTCATAAGTTATTTTGAAAACATCTGACAACGAAACAGTATGGCCATCCCAACTATCCATAACCGTGGACGCGGCTATTCGAATAGTTTGACACTCTGCAGAGGTGGTACACTTTCACCACAAGATTTGATACATCTGTCAGGGATAACCCTGAATCATCATACTTAGTATGCAGATAATCAAACATAACCTTTCCTTTACACACCCTAGTATAAGCACCTCTCCTGTGAGCATGGCCTCCAAGCCATGACCATCTGTCATCTTGGGCACTGCATAGGTGGACAACATTGAGAGGTAGCCTCAGCTCAAACCTCTCCTGCGAGGGAACTAATACTAATGCATATAAACTTCTGGCTGAGCCTTACCCAATTCAGGTATTGTGGTTGTACGGTAAATTTGGAATGGTATCGCATCCAAATCCAACCATCAGTTTTGTAAAAGGGTTAAGGCTCATGCCTCAATATTTTCATCATCATAAACCATTTGTGTTTCTCAACACATTGATACATTGCAAATGTATCTATAATTTTTGATGTTCCATGCTTGGTTTTATCCACTTTCTTGTGTTTTGTTCCAACTTTGGAGTACTTTTCATATGATTTCTTGGACTAACCTATTAACAAGAGCCAAAGTGCCAGCTGCCTGTTTTCTGCTGTTTTTGGTTCCAGGAAAGTCAGAAAATGAATATTCTCGGAATTGGACGGGACAAAAGCCAAAGTGCCTATTTTTCTGGATGTCATCAAGTTCCATAATATGAGACGGAGAGGGGCCAGGGGGCCACCACACCACCTGGCCGCACGGCCAGGCCTGGGCCGCGCCAGGGGGTGGTGTGGGCCCCTCCGGCACCCCCTCGGTCTCCCCTCTTGCCTATAAGATCCTCCCGAGGCAAAAACCCTAGATCGTCAATCAGAAATCCACGAAAAGTTCCACAGCGCTGCCGCCACCGAAGGGGAGATTCGGGGGACAGAAAGTCTCTGTTCCGTCACCCTGCTGGGACAGGGAAGTTCCCCCGGAGCCATCTCCATCGATCTCCACCACCATCTCCATCACCGTTGCTGATTCCCATGATGATGAGGGAGTAGATCTCTCTCGAGGCTAAGGGTTCTACCGGTAGCTATGTGTTCATCTCTCTCTCTATGCGTGACCTTATTGAGATCATGAGCTTCTAATCTATAGATCTACGTTGCTACTCAAGTTCTTTAATAGATCTCTAATGTCCCCATGTGTGTGAAAGTGACAGCGTGCACATCATGGTGGCACTTAGGCTAGAGATTACAGATACTTGTTATGAGTTATATTTGGAGTTGGATGTCTTTATGAAATTGTGGTGTTTGTTGGACTCATCTAGTCCTCAAGGTGACAGTGTGGGGTTTTCTAGATGGGAAAGTCTTACTTTGAGGTGTGCTGTTATAGCCCTACCATGGATTAGAGTGTCCAACCGGAGAGTAGTTAAGAGTAGTATCATAAAGAGAAGATATTTATATGAGAGTGTTCACTAGTGAAAGTATGATCCTTGGGCCTTGTTTCTAAGCACTGAAACACTGTTTGCTATTAGATTTGTTACATGTTTGCTTGCTGCCATCTTTATTTCAGTTTATTTTAGTCTTTTCCACGCCATCAAGCTATTTTATATCACCATTACCACTTCTATTTCACTATCTCTTCACCGAACTAGTGCACCTATACACCTGACAAGTGTATTGGGTGTGTTGGGGACACAAGAGACTTCTTGTATCTTGATTGCAGGGTTGCTTGAGTGGGGATACCTTTGACCACTTCCTCCCTGAGTTCGATAAACCTTGGGTAATCCACTTAAGGGAAAACTTGCTGCTATTCTACAAACCTCTGCACTTGGAGGCCCATCAACTGTCTATAAGAATAGAAGTGCGTAGACACCAAGCTATTTTCTAGCGCCGTTGCCGGGGAGGTAAGGTAAAAGGTATTCACACCGGAGGATTAAAGAAGAAGAACCTCCCACGACAAACGCCTATTTTCTAGCACCGTTGCCGGAGAGGTAAGGTAAAAGGTACTCACATCCTCCGGTGTGAGTGCTCGAAGTTATTTCCTTTAGATTCTGCAATTTTGTCTTTTTGTTTCTTGTTTTCACTAGTTAGGCTTAATGGAAAACAACAACAAAATTAGAGAGCTTTATAGTATTTATCTTGAGTTAGGACATGAAGTGTTTGAAGAGAAAATTAAAAAACCTGTGGAACTTTATTTGCATGCTAATAGCAATGTTATTAGTATGAATTCTTTGGACACCATTATTGCTAATGCTATGGAAAAGTCTAAGCTTGGGGAAGCTTGTTTTGATGAGCATGATATTTTTAGTCCCCCAAGCACAGAGGAGAAAATTTACTTTGATGATACTATACCTCCAATATATGATGATTACAATTATGAATATGATATTTTTAGTCCACCTACTATCGAGGAGAAAATTAATTATGATTACAATATGCCTCCTATATTTGATGATTATGTTGATGAGAATAATAATGATAGCTATTTTGTTGAATTTGCTCCCACTACAATTAATAAGAATGACTATATTTATGTGGAGAGTATTAATTCTTTTATGCATGTGTCTCATGATAAGAATGTTTTATGTGATAGTTATATTGTTAAGTTTATTCATGATGCTACTGAAAGTTATTATGAGAGAGGGAAACATGGTTTTGTGCATCTCAATAATATTAAGTTTCCCCTCTTTATGTTGAAAATTTTGAAGTTGCACTTTTTTTGCTTTACTATGCTTGCTGCTTGGTGCTTTCATGACTTGTTTCTTTACAAGATTCCTATGCATAGGAAGTGGGTTAGACTTAAATGTTCTTTGAATTTTCTTCTTGATGCTCTCTTTCACTTCAATTCATATTTCTTATGTGAGCATCTTCTCAAACTTATTAGGAGATAACCCAAAAGTTTTATATGAGTCTTGGAAGTTATTACTTCAGTAATAACCGCTCCTTATTATTTTTATTTGCTTTTTGTGCCAAGAGTAACCTCTAATGAGAGAGAAGTAATGATTGGGAAAGTTGTTGTCCCGAAACAGATTTCTGTGCTTCACCGTAAAAATTCGTGTAAAATCTCTGAACGTCTTTTTGAGGCCTGAATTTTTGTGCTTATGCCCCAGGTTGTTATCTAACTTTCGTTAGTTCAACACTTTTTTGATTTGACCAACAGAAGCTCTTCAAAAAAATTATTCTTTACTTGTTGGTCTGTTTTGACAGATTTCTGCCATTTTCTGCATTTGCTTCTTGTTGGTTCCTTTTTGAGTTTTTTTGGGGAATTGAGCTTTTTGAGGGAAGTGCTTCAGTAGCTAGTGTTCTAATGGAAGTTTATTTGGTGTTAGAACTGAACCTTAAGACTTATTTATCTTGAGTGCAGTAATGTTGCTAATAAAGATTGTGTGAAGTTTTGTATGAAGGAAAAAATTTAGGTGTATGGAAGGAATGAGTAATGAGATGAAGGATGGACTAAATCTTAAACTTGGGGATGCCACGCGTGTCACCCCAAGAAATATCCAAGAAGTACAAGCGTCAAAGCTTAGGGATGCCCAAGGCATCCCCTTCTTCATCAATAAAAATCCCAGGTTTCTTCCAAACACTTCATTTTTATTGTTTCATGCACAGTTGTGTTGTTCTTGGAGCGTCTCCTTTTTCGTTTTGGTTTTGGTTTTTCGTTTGCTTAGTTTTCTTAGTTTTCTGAATAAATTGGTTGGACCTCCCTTTTTCATACAATGGTTTTCAAATATTTTGGTTTGGTTTGGAAAAGAGTAGGAAAGTTCATGCTTATGTGGTAAAAAGAGCTTGTTTTTTACTGTGGCTTATGCTTTATCATGCCACGCTTGATATTGTTTTGGCTTTATGCTTAGTATTATTTGCTGTAGCATGACTTTTTATAAACAATTGAGATTGCTTAATGTGCCTTGGATGAATCATGCGTTGTTTTAGCATATTAAAGCATAGTATAGTGGTATTCTCCTTTGATGCTTTATTTGGGTTGACTTGGCGCATGCTCACACCATGTTATGACTATCTCAAGTCACCATAGCATTTATGATCCTTTAGTTTTCAACTTGTAGTATCACTTTATTCTTTGATCAATGATGTTTTGTCGCTCTGCATGATTATGGCCATTATTGCTCTCTTAGTTTGTCGCTCCCAGTCTTTTGCTAGCCTCCACAACAAAGTATGAGTTCCACTCATGCATCCAACTCCCTAAACCAAGTTATTCCAAAGAGTCCACCATACCTACCTACTAGCTTATGCTATTCCAAGTATATTCATGCTTTTGTTTACCTTCCAAATTAAACTTGTTATGAGAAAACTAGTGATTAAAGCTCTCACGAACTTGATGGCACACTTTACTTTTTGCATCTAATAAACTTGAACCATTGGGTCCTTCTTTGTTATGATATGCTTGCGCTTTATAAGTTGAAATTAGCAGAACCATGTTTCATGGGGAACGCTTTCAACATTGCACTTGTACTTTGTACCCCGTTGATATCATGTTCTTTTGCTTATGGATCCCGACGGTGTGAAATAAAAGTGGAACTTGTAAGATCATGCAGTTTATATGTCCATGTAACATCCCAAAACTTTAATCCAAGCTTATCAAGATCCAAATCATCAAATTTAGGCTTAACAAAAACTTTTCCAAATTAAAAATGAAAGCATTCATGTGTATGTGCATTTGATTTAGGAATTGATTTGAATTGCCATGGTTCTGTGATTCTTTGGTTGTAAAATGTTTGTTTGGTAAATTAAACATCATCTAAATCTTTCCCAAGCAAATCCCAAAGAAAATCAAATAAAAAACAATTAAAAATGAGGAATGGTCATTTTGGTCATTTTAATCCACTACACTACTTTGAGTGTTCCTAGCACTCATTTCTCAACATAAATAATTCTAGATCTTTACACCCCTTGCTAGTACACATAATGAGGTACCAAGGCCCACTTTTTGATCTACTAAAAACATTCAAATACTTATTTTAAATGGCATATGAAAATTGAATTCAATGCATATGCCTAGATCACCCCTATTTCAAAAACCATCGATTTGAACTCCATTTTCAAAACCCTTGCAACCAGAGGCTACCTAGTACTAGTGGAGATCACTCAAAAATTTTGAAACCAAAATTCAAACTTTTTCTTCTTGCGGCCATTTCATCAAACAGGTGGCAGACACAAATCTCACAAAACCTAAAACACTATAGTGAGAAGTAGCTTTGGTCACCATTTGGGCCTAACTTGGTCCCCTTGTTCCCCCGTCTAAAACCCCGGTGCTAACTCTCTCTCCCTCTCCCCTGTCTGCTCCAGTAGCAAGCCGTCCGACGCCATGCGCCAGGTCGACCATGGACAGCTCGCCTCAGCCCGTACCGCGCTCTCCTTCGCTTGCTGGGAGACAGGCGCCATCACACCGCTCCGCCCTAACTAGCCCCTGACCAAAATCGAGCGGAGGACAAACCTTATTTGCTCGCGCCCATGCCGCTGTCTACCATGCCGATCACCCCGAAGCACCGCACGCGCCAGAGCAGCACCGACCTCGCCTAGCCCTAGCATTGCGTGTCAGCACCCGTAGCAGGCCCAGCAACCTCCCAGACATTGTCATTCGCCGCCTAGTGACTAGCAGCCCGGAGGAACCGCGTCGAACACCGCCGTCTGCGTGCAGTTCACCGCATGTTCCCGACCAGTAGAGACCTCGCCTTGCCACGCCTTTAAGCCCCAGAGGACCGCCAGGGAACAGAGAATCCATCGACGCCCTCGCCCATGCCGAGAGAGCCCCGCATCGTCGTCACCGATGACCTTACCAGCGCTCGCTCTGCCCCCTCGTCGACCCTATATAAAGCGGCTACCCCAGCCTCCATTCTCCACACTCACTCACTCGCCACCTCTCTCTGAACCTTACCCACCTTTAGCCGAAGCCGCTCGAGCTCTATCTCGCCGGAATTGGAGCAAAAGCCGCCGCAGCAGGAGGAGAAGGACGTCTACGATTTAGGGCACCCCAAGCTCCGCCGCAACCGCGCCTCGCCTCGCTATCGTCTACCAGCCCGTTTGTCCGCCTCGCTGACCTTGCTGGAGCTCTGGTATGCCCCCAATCGACCCCCACCGCCGCGTCTAGGTCAGGTTCTCGCCGGAGTAATCCGTTGTCGATGATGACCTCCCACCGTTGGATCGCCTTTAGATCATGTGGCCCAGGATGCTAGATACTGCTTCGGGTAAATTGTGCCGTTGACCAGTGGAGCCCGCATGTCAGGAAGCCTGCTGCGCGCACTGTGCGTAGATGGTCCGGCCCAGTTAGTTCCCGCGTTTGTTAAATTTTCAAATTTAGTTTTTTCTATTTAGAGTTACTCTAGTTTCGGTCCACTAGTTTGAAAATCAATTCAGGGAGTTTGACAAGTCCAAATTGCATGAAACCAATTTTTTATGAAATGATGTATCCAAGCCCGTTGGATTTAATTCAATTACAGTTATAGATCTCTCCTAGTAAAAATAATAAAACAGAAGCATTTGTACCTTGCAACATTTTTATAGAATCAACCAAGTTAGCTTTTGAGTTGATTCCAACTCTCAAAAATCACATTTCATCATGCCTATCTGAATATGTAATAATATCAAGGTTTACATGCAGTGACTTTGGACTAGTACCAAAATAATGCTATATAGCCATTTCTTGTCACTTTAAATCATTAAATAATGAACTTAAACCAAAGTAATTATGATCCAACCCTTAAATCACATTCCCACATGTTATAATATGTGGTGATGACATGTGTCCACATGATCCCATATTTTAAGTGGTGAATATTAAATCTTAGTTAATTTCTCAATGAGTAGAAATTACTTTTCTAAAATAAAAAGGATGAAACTAGTGAATTACCCTTGTGATGCTTGTGATGATAATAGATCATCAATTGTGTGCCTTAGAATACTAATTAGACTAGTTAAGTATTGTTTGGTGATTGTGTACTCCGTATGTATTTATAGAAGATAGTACCGACCAAGCTTACGAGGAGGAGGAGTGCTACCAAGAAGAAGAAGAAGAAAACTTCAACCATTGCACCAACCAAGGAAAGCTAGCACTATCCAAGTTAACCCTTGCAAGTTGTACTTGCAAGCCACCATTAACAATGCAAGCTAACACTTGCAAGTATAATGCTTAGCAAGCTAGGATTGAACTAGATGGTTTAGCAAAGATGCTTTAGGCATGATTGAGTTATTCTACCTTGACTAGTATTTCATCCAAGTATTAGTTTCAAGCTTTACTTCCTTTACTTTACCCAAAGTTATTTACTTGTTTTGAAGGTAGCATAAAAAGTATAAAACTTGACCTATTTAGAACCCTTTAGATGTCAATCTATGGCATGAGATTGGTCCCACCATTTTCCACCTTAGTGAACACTCTTAACTTAGTAGTTTAGAGTAGATCAAAAACTTGAGTCACTTTAGATGGGAACACTTGGTGAAAATGAATTATGAAAACCTTGGAATGATGAGTCATTCAATTGAGATGTTTTGACATGTGTTGAGAAACACAAATGGTTTATGATGGTGAAAATGTTGAGGCATGAGCCTTATCCCTTTTATAAAACTGATGGTTGGATTCGGATGTGATACCATTCCAAATTTACCATACAACCACACTACCTGAATTGGGTAAGGCTTAGCTGGAAACTTATATGCATTAGTATTAGTTCCCTCGTGGGAGAGGTTTGAGCTGAGGCTACCTCTCAATGCTGTCCACCTATGCAGTGCCCAAGATGACTGATGGTCATGGATGGGAGGCCATGCTCATAGGAGAGGTGTTATACTAGGGTGTGTAAATAGAAGGTTATGTTTGATTATCTCCATACTAAGTATGATGATTCAGGGTTATCCCTGACAGATGTATCGAATCTTGTGGTGAAAGTGTACCACCTCTGCAGAGTGTCAAACTATTCGAATAGCCGCGTCCGAGGTTAGGGACAGTTGGAATGGACATACTGTTTCGTTGTCAGATGTTTTAAAAATAACTTATGAGATGAATGAAGAATCTTGACTTGACCCCAACAGGGTTGTGTTTATGACAATAGCTTCCCAACTTAAGTGATTCTAGAACTTTAGTTTATCTTTCTTTGCTTCAGAACTCAGCTTAGGTTTCAAACTTAACTTTATAGTTAAACTTAGATTTAACACTTTAACTTAGCACTATACTACTTGTTAGTGGTAGTTTGCGAGTAATTAAAGTGTACTCATGGATTTTGTCCCTGGCTATTCTCATGGCCAGACTATGAAGGAGACTATCAAGATGATGGTCAACATGACAACTATGATAACTAGGACTATCTGCCTTCGTCAGCATTGCATGTGCCCCTAAAGATGGATCCCACCGCTACGCTTTATATTTATTTCCGCTGCTTGTTGTATTAAGACTGGATCATGAGATCCTTATTTGTGTAAGACCTTATTTACGGTTTGTAATGGATGATGTACTATGATATCCAATCCGTTATGTCTCGCAAAAATGGTAATCCTGGGATTGCAAGGTATGGCATAACAGGCATCTGGGATTAAAAATCCGGGTGTTGACAGTCCACTGGGTACCAAACCTTTTTATAAAGCTTTTACCACGACCATATTTTTTTTGACATCGTATGCAAAAGTTGTGGCCATTTTACCGTGACATGACCTTCTTTTGAAAGAAAACTCAAAATTCTTATTCGTTAATTTTCCTACAAAATATTCCACATTAGCTACCTAAATGTCAAAGTATTTTAAAAATTGAAGTGTTTTTTCATTTTCTATTATTTTTTGCAACACGGAAAAAGTGATCCTGAGGTGGGGGTGGAGCAGAATTTGGATGGTGCCTGGCACATCTGTGGCCCATGTGTGTGCGGTACACCACAGATAACCCAACTATCTGTGGTGCACGGCCACCACATGCACCACGACTATGTCAGGGAACATCCATATATGGCCACTAGGTATGAAACCTTTTTATAAAGCTTTTATCATGTCCCGATTTTTTTCGACATCGTATGTAAAAGTTGTGGCGGTTTTACCGTGACATGACCTTTTGCAAAAAAAACTCGAAATTCATATTCGTTAATTTTCCTAAAAATAGACCACATTACATACCTACATGTCAAAGGATTTGAAAAATTGAAGTGTTTGTCATTTTTTATTATTTTTTGCGAGACAGAAAAGGCTATACCGGGGGGGTGGAACAGAATTTGGATGGTGCCTGGAATATCTGTGGCCCATGTGTGTGAGGTGAGCCACATATAAGCCAAGTTAGGCCAGCTTAGTCCCTCGAGATATCGAGTCTTAATGGAAAATATGATCATCCGTCGCAATTAGGACATCGAAGAAGATTGAAGTTTAGTTCTATTAACACAATAATAACGCTCAAAGACGAATTCCATATGTCAGTATGCTGGAAACACATAGTACTAACCCGTTACAAAATCCACTAACCTTACTCTCCCGAATCTAAGGACGAGACCCATTTAAGGGGGGAAGGTCTCTAACATTCCACTTTTAGTAACCATGATTAGTTGTCCAAAATGCAAAAATCAGGGAAAACAAAAACTTCTTATTGTTAGTGATGCAGTGTTTGCTTGTTATTTTTTTGTGCTTATGCCTCTAAATGTGTAGCAGATGATATACTCCTTCCCTCAACCCTAGTTAACAAATATATTTAACAAAATTGTCTAGGCTCATTTTACATATTCTCAAATGTTCTAGCATTTCAAAACTTGAGCCAAGATGCCTTTGCATCAACAACTATTTTCTTAGATTCTATTTATGAACTATGGAGATCTATATGTATAATCTCCCTATGTTTTCAAGACAGAACTTTCAACTACTCTCACCCCTAGGGTTTTCCAAAACCTTTTTATAAATCTTTTAAATTTTACTCTTCGTAAGGAACTTACCTTCTTCAAAACAAAAAAAACTTTCAAAATACCCATCCTTACCTTAAGCTAGGCTTGAGGGTATCCATAGTAGTAGATACACTTTGATTGCGAGATGAATTACTTGGATCTACTGTCGGGTGAATTGCCTTGATCTGTTGTTTGACTTGTCTGCTTAGTAAGTAGTATGAGATACTCTAGGAGCTCATACTCTAGTATCTACCTAACACAA
The DNA here is from genome assembly GCA_023614405.1 of Avena insularis. Lineage (NCBI taxonomy): Eukaryota > Viridiplantae > Streptophyta > Magnoliopsida > Poales > Poaceae > Avena > Avena insularis. The sequence goes on from CM042684.1 coordinate 158,334,531, forward strand.
TAATATCAACCCTAAAATAATTACCAAATCTTGATCTAACCTCTGTTCACTAAAGTGACTGTCTAATCCTTTATCTAAATCATGTTAGAGTTAAACCTCTCTAGAAGCTTTTAAGGAAATGAAGACCAACTTCAAGCATGGATCCTTTCCACTCATTATACAATTCAACACCATCCACTTGATGATGATTTGGAACCTTGAAACCAATGAAAAACATTCACTGTAGAATACTAGCCAAAATCCCCAAACCAGCCAAAAATGGCTAAGTCTAGAAAAGCATATCAAGATCACATCTTTGAGCATGTCTCTTTCCCAACCCTTGTGCATTTTTGGGAATGCACTTGAACCATATTGTAAACCATCTTAAATAATACAAAGTTCCACACTTTCCCTTTGATAGAACATACCTTAACCGACTAGTTCTTGATGGTTTTACAGGCAAGAAATTAATCATTTCTACAAATCTTACTAAACATGCCCACTTTGGCAGAAGCTCACATCTCCCTGTTAACTCTTTTTGACCAACTATTTTCATGGTTTTGCTATAATCATGAAGGTATATCCATTCATAGTTCACTTGTTTAAATTGTTGTTCTGTGCTTCTAAAACTCACATGGTAATATTCTGCTATGACACCCTTATTTTTAGCCAAGTTTGGCATCAATCCTAGGAAAGCTCAATCATGATCAACCCCAACCTTGTGTACCATGGTAATATAAATTACTTGGTATATCTATCCTTCTAGTCCATGACCCAAGGGGAGCCCTGAGCTCGTAAACCCAACATGGTTTTGATGGTATAAAATTAATAGTGCCCAAGATCCTTGACTCAATGCTTTATCCCAAAATCAAGTTTGATTTCCAAAACCAAGGTTGCTAATGGTAGATACATTATGTGGAAATCACCTACCTTGGATATAAAAATTTAACAACGGTTTACCATAAATACATTTGGCACAAAACCATTAAGTTCTTTTATTAGACAAAAACTCCAAAACTCTCTCTAAAGAGAAAAGTTAGTTTTTATCCAAATCACTCCTCCAACTTTAAGCACATTTGAGGCCTATAATCATAACCTATAATAATTCTTCTTGCCTATTTTCTTAAATGGTAGAAAAATAAAACAAAAGTTTTAAATACTTCTCTGCCTCAAAAAAATTGGGAAAATTCTCCAAAGTATGAAATCATATTTGGGACCATCTCACATCAAAAACTCTCCTTGTCCAATTCAAAAAAATTAAGTGATTTTTTTTGAGGATAAACATTGAGGCAAGACTCACTTCAATTTTTATATTTATAAAGATGTATATACAAGTAGTTTTACAAAGATCTCTCTAAAGAAAAAATATCTAAGTCTGAGATTGAAGCCAAGCTTTGAAGCTTTCAGCAAGGTTTCTTTTAATTATAAAGATAATCCACCTTAACTCTTCTTTGTAAATTGCCTTCCAACTATTGAAATTTGGCCTTTGATTATTGAAAATCTTATTGTTCCTTATAATCCAAATTCCCCCTGCCGCCAAAATGATGATCTCCATAGCAAAGGGTAACTGTAATTTGTCCTTAATATTTTCAATAGCTTCAAATACTGATAACCCCTTCTGTCTTTGTGGGCAAATGAAGTCCCAACAGTTTTCAGCAAAAGGGCATGTCCAAAATAGATGGGATAAAGTTTCTTCTTGTGAGCATTCCATAACAGCACATGAATATGACTGTAGCAGCATAATTTTTCTTCTAAGGAGATTCCATGTATTCAGTCGGTCTTGAAGTAATAACCAAAAAATGAACCTGTGCTTCTTGTTGACAGGAGGTATTCCAAATCCATGATAAGTGTGGGGGTGTAGGTTGATACCCGACCATGACTTTATAAGCTTTTTGAGATGTGAATTTGTTATTTCCCCAAATGTAAGACCAAATATCCTTTCTGCCTTCTTGAATCTTTATAGAAGCTTGCTAAAAAATCACTTCTATCTTCTCAAACTCGTTGAAATCTTGCCGAGATAATGGTAAGTGGAATAGATCTTCTAGGAACTTAGTTTGTACCACTTCTTTTATAGTGAAGTTTGTATTTTTTTGCAAAGGATAGCAAGTGTGGGAATTTGTGATGAAGACACTGGTCCTCCCAAGGACCTGTCCAGAATAAAATGGTATTACCATTACCCATGTTCCCTCTAGCCATGGTCTTGTAAGTATCTATTAGTTTAAGATGAGATCTCCACTAGAATGGTCCTTCTAAATGATGACTAGGAATATAACATCGGCATAATAAGAACTTTTCACCAGTTTCACCCAAGGAATGTCATGGTCATTATAAAACTTATCCAAAAAATAGCATAAAGGCATTGTTTTGGATAGTTATATTTAGGACACCTAATCCTCCTTGATTTTTTGGCTCACAGATTTTGTCCCAAGCCACGAGAGCAGAACCATTAACTTGAACATCAACACTTTCTAAACCTTTCTTTCTTCATAAGCAGTGTCTAAAATATTTGATCAATTGATTCTTGATAGTTGGTGGTATCTCTAGGCAACTCATGTAGAACATTGGCAAAGAGGATAAAACTGATTTAACCATTTCAAGTTTACCACCATAATTGAGGAAATTAGAAATTCCACAAAGTCTCTTTTCCATAAAGGAAGGCTTGGTAAGACCTAAATGTAGACCAAGATATGTAAAAGGAAAATATTCTTTCAGACAATTCATGGTTTTTGCAAAATGATCCACTCTTTCACTATACAGGTTAATGGGAATCAAACTTGATTTATGATAATTGACCTTCAGTCTAGTTGAGTCAGTGAAGGTGTTTAGAATAGATTTTAAGAAAAGCAATTCTTGAGCATCAGGCTTCATAATAAGGAGGGTATCAGTCGTTGTATTGGGAACGGCAGTACCTAAAAAGGTTAGATAGAGGTGTGGGGACTAGCAGGAAAGCTATCGACGGCGTCCGCAGGCGAGATTGGATACGAGCGAGCATAGCGGGACGCAAGAAGTAACCAGGTTCGGGGCCCTCGTGGTGAGGTAAAGCCCCTACTCCTGCCTGATCTGACTATGTGAAATATACGAGCTACAAGTGCTCCTCGAGCTGTATCCTTTAGCTACTGCCTTAAATGAACTGAGACCAACCCTTTCTACTGAGGCCCTCCCTCCCCCTATATAGGAAGAGAGGCAAGGGTCTCACTGGCTAGTCCGGCTGGCGGGCCCCACATGCGGGTCCCAGCCGACTAGTCATCTATAGTACCCGGCATGGTATGTCACATCGTTGTATGAGCGGTATGGCTGTCGTAGGCACAGTGGACGCCGTGTGAGCCCGTCATCAGCACAGGCCACTGTTCCCCCGTCAGCCACGCCAAGTCTTCGGTATGGGCGGGTGGTTGCCTATCTTGTCGTCAGACAGCGTATGCATCGCACCGATACGCACGCCGTCATGTCCCTCTGATTGATCCGCTATGTTTGTTGTATCCGCTACCTCCCCATGGTCCGCTATCGGGTGGTAGCCGTCCATGCTACCTGTCTGGCCAGATCGGTCAGCCGGCCGAGATCCGACTGTCCTGTTTCTTATTCGGATGGGGTATCCGGGGATCATCCCCTGACACTAGCCCCCGAGCGCGTGTGGATTCCGCCCTTGGGCGAAATGCGCGCGTGCTCCCTTTTGCTTTTCAAATTTTGATCCGGCTAAGCCTGGCGGTTGCACTGCCCATGACGTCAGTGCTGACGCCGGCCACGCGCGCACGCGCCATCATTGCTCTGCGGCGGGAAGCGTAATGTCCCGTCGTGCGTCGCCTCGGGGAACTGCTTGCCCGGCGCCTCGGTTTCCATCCCAGGATCTTCTACGCATCCCGTCCCGACACACGAGATCTAGGCGGCGGTTGGGATGTGGGTCGCTCGGATGCGCGCCACGTGGCCCCGCCGACGGTTGCCCTTCTGGTCCTTTAAAGGGATGTCGCGGGGGAGGCAGTTTTTTTCCTTCCCTCCCCCGCTGCAATCTTCCTCTCCTTCTCACGCGCTGCTGCTCCTGTGCTCTTGCCCTCTGCGCCGCCCGCTCGCCGCCATCGACGCTACAGGCCACCGTCACTCCTCCGTCGCTGCTCCCTCTCCTTAGCCGGAAATGTCCGCTGACCGCGGGTCCTGGTGCGGCTCCTCCGTCACCGAGGATCAGATTATGCGACCAAGGCCCTCCCGCCGGCGGAGGAGGTGGCGGTGCGGTTGGCGCCGGTGGGGGAAGAGTCGCCGCATCCGGCGGAGGGGGAGCGCGTTATTTTCCTCTCGCACCTGGCGCGTGGGTTCGCGCTGCCGCTGCATCCCTTCTTCCTCACGTTTCTGGCCTTCTTCGACCTCCGCCTCCACCACCTCGGCGCCAACGCCATCGGAACGCTGGCGCACTTCATGGCGTTCTGCGAGAGCTACCTCGGGATCCAGCCGGATCTCGGGCTCTTCTGCCGGCTCTTCCGAGTTCGGCCGCAGGTCCAGTACACGAAGGGCCCGCTAGTCGTCTGCGGCAGCGCCTCCATATACTCCCGCTCCCAATACGGCTACCCGAAGTTCTTGCTCCTGGACACGGTACGGCTGTGGCAGCAGTCGTATTTTTATGTCAAGAACGTCACCGGCGTCGACCGGATAAACCTGCCGGCCTTCCAAGACGTCGAGTCCAGCCGGCAAAACTGGGACTTGAAGGTCTACGGCGACAAGGCGGAGACGGACGCGATGCTGGCACGCATGCGCTCCCTTGTCACCTGCCAGCTAACCGGTCGGGACATCACCCTTAGCTGGATGTCCCGGCTGATGATGCCGCTCCAGCAGCGGGCACACAAGATGTGCTTCTACTCCGGCCGGCTGGACCCGACCCGGCTGTCGCGCCGCGATCCCCGCTACCACAACTTGAAGGAGTGGTTGTGGACGATCAGCAAGGAGCGGCTGCCAAGAACTGGAAGTTCAGCCTGGCGCCCTACAGCCGGGAGAACCGCGCCCCCCGGGTAAGTTCTTGTAGCCGGAATTTTTGCTTATTCCATCTGTTATCTCCTTGCTCTGTCTAACTGACCTTTTGCATTCGCCAGATCTTCCCCTGCATCCTTCGCAAGGAGGGCGACGCTCCTCTCGAGGTGTTCGCGCCGGACCTGCCCGAGCCGCGCGCTCGGCGATCCGGCGAGGAATCGGATGGGGACGGCGATGCCTTCGCCAGCCGGAACGACGAGCCGGTCGCCGACCCGCACGCGGAGGTGCACGAGAAGGAGGATGCCGGGCCGACGCTGGAGCCGGCACGTTCACACGGGCGGCAGCGGCAGGCGGCTCCGGCCATTCCGCCCCGCCCGTCGCGGAAGAGCCGGCTCCAAAGAGGGGCCGGACTAGCGCCCTGCCGCCAAGCCGCCTTGGCCGGAAGAAGGGGCCGCCCCCGGTTGTGTCGGGGTACGTTTTTCTCCTTCCCCCCCTCGATGCTTTCTGTTTGTTTTTCGCTGTCCTTGTTTTTCTGACTTTAGCCTGTTTTGCTCTTGTCTTTTCTTCTTTCTTTTTAGCGCACTGGTTTCTTTCGGCGCCGTGAGCCTGGCTCGGACGGCAGCCGGTTCGCTGCCTCGCGCCCCGACTGATCCAACCGGAGCCTCCCCTTCCTCTGAGGCGCAGCCTCCTTCTCCTCCTCAAGCCGAGCCGGCAGCCCCCTGCCAGCCGGAGGGTCCCCAGCCGGAAGCGACTCGCTCCCAGCCGGAAGGTTCCTCCGCAGGCGCGCGGGGGGCTACTGGCAAGGAGCTTGTCGTGGTAGGCGACGACGACTCCGACGAGGCGCTCGGGGAGGAGTGGCAGACGGCGGTGCTCGCGGTGAAGGAGTCCTTGGCCGTCAACGCCGTGGACGACGACGCCTCTTCTGCCGCTTCGCTGTCGGATCATGCCGCCACGCTCGAGCTGGCGGTGAAGGAGATCCGGCTGCTTGAGGCCACAGCCGGTGGAACCCACAGCCTGGAGCAGAAGCTTGCTGCTGCCAATGGGACCTCCCAGAGTAAGTCCACCTTATCCGTCCGGCTCTTTTTTTAATAGCCGGCTTTGTTGCAGCCATCCTCGTGTGTGCTCAGCGCGAGATCGATCGCTTGAAGAAAGCAAACGACCGGCTGAGCAGGTCCAACTCCACGCTGCGCTTGCAGAACAAGGACTGGCACGCACGGGTAGACGGCCTGGAGGCTACCGTCAAGGAGCACGACGCCTCGCTCGCTAGCCGGGCCGAAGCCTTCTCCCTTCTCGAGGCCTAGAACAAGGACCAAGAGAAGGAGATAAAACGGCTGGCGGTCAAGGAGAAGGCGCTGGTGGAGAATCTGATGCAAGTCGGCCACACTGCCAAAGGTGAGTTCTTTCTTCTGTCTTCTTTTCTTTCCGGATCCGGTAGACGGATTTGACTCCTCTTTTCTGACAGCCTTTTACCCCGGCATAGACCTGCTGGCCTACAACCGGCTGCAGGAGAACTGGCCGGGAGCGTAGCCGACGGCTCAGGAGCTCGTCGTTCTTCTTGGCGAGGAGGCCGCGAAGCTTCGTCAGGCGGCACGGTACATCTTCTCCTTTATGTGGCCGGAGGATCCGGTTCCGGAGATGATGGCGCAGCTGGCGGCGAAGGTGGGAGAGGTGCCGGCTGCGGTGGACCGACCGCGGGATCTGGCAGCGCAGGGTGGAGCGGAGATGGCCCTGGCGCTGATGCTTTCCTGGTACAAGGATGCTCGCGTCGAGAAGATCGACGGGGGCTTCCGCGCCGGAGCCGATCTTGCCGCCATCCGCCAAGCCCATCCGGAACTTCGCGGGTCTGCCATCAAGATCGCCGACTACGTGGATCCGGACGAGGTGCTCACCGACTCGGAGTCCCCCGACACTCCGGATGCGGAGTCCTCGGTGTCGCCGTCTGGCAGCGCCATAGCCGGAACGAGCATCGCGCTCTGCTTCGCTTTCAAAGATCCGCCAGCCAGGAGCGTCCCCACGGCAAAGGCCCTGCCGTTTAGCTGTTGCCCCAGGATGCCAGTTGTATTTGTCTTGTTCTAGATTATCGTAAAACTTGTCTGTCTGTACCGGCTATCTTTGATGCCGGGTAACTCTCGGGAGCTTCGTCTCCCTTTTGCTTGTTAATATTAAATTCTTGAGTCTTTCTTAACTTGTGTCTTGAATTTTCCTTTGATATCTTTGCCGGCTCACTTCGCCCAGCTGACCTAGCCCGGCTACACACTTTAGTCGGGATGAACACCTCCAAGGGTGGCGCCAGCTCACTGTAGCCCCGAGATTCGAGTAGTCGGGCGAGCTGTGTGCTTCAATCTTCCTTGTTCTTCCTCTTCTAACTCTACCTCTCGCCCAGCCGGTTTCGCTTGGCTGGACGCCCCGCCGGGAACCATCATTCTGGGGCAAGGCGAGCGCACTCCACTGTCAGCCCCGAGATTCGGAGTAGCTGGCGTATCCAGGTGCTTCGAATCTTTCTTGTCTTTTATTGCTCCCGCCCTTGCCCTCACCTGGGCTCCGAACTGCCGGCTAAACACCCTTAGTCGGCCAGGAACTACAAGATTCCACTAGGGGCGCGCGAGCGCACCCAGTAGGTGTAGCCCCCGAGATTCGGAGCGCTTGATGAAGGCAAGGGCTTCGAATCTTCTTTCCTTCTCCTGAATTCCGACTCGAAGTAGTCGGACAAGAACGCACATATGCATACACATACATCTTCATAGGTTAATAGGTTAGTTCGTCAAATCGTAGCTAGGGAACGGCTTATTTTTTCAAAAACTGGCTTGCTCCTTTCTAGGCGCTTAGTTGCTTTCTCATGTGTTCTGCTATTTTTGCTGTGTCCTTGCTGGACAGCCAGGTTGCGGTCTGCAGCCGGAATCGAAGGGAGCTGACAGTACATTACGCACGGCACTAGCGGCTGGATTGGTTTGAGCTAGTTGCGGGGCCGGGACGCCCGATCTGTTACGCCTCTTCCCTGTTTTTCATGTGGGATGCCTCGGGCTTTTGCTCTTGCTAGCCGGACAACCGGGTTGCGGTCTGTAGCTGAGACGAAGAGTGGGCCTCTGACATCATCGCACACTACTCAGCCGGTTAGTTGGCTTAACAGGACGGGCCAGCCGGCGAGCCCCCGGGTAGGGGTAGCCGGAGCCGGAAAATTTTTAATCGGAGAACAGGTACGCACACATTTTCAGAAGGAGCCCCCGAGATTCTCGTGGGAGTCCGCATTTTCATTTATGAGGTTTTCGGGATACATACACTGTTTGGCAACTAGGTGTAAAACAGGCACAGCAGGGCCGTGTTCCAAGGACGTTCGGTCTCCTCGTCCGATTTGTCCATCTTGTTCTTGCGTGCCTGCTGTGCGTCGATGAGGTAGTAAGAGTCGTTGGGCAACGCCCGGCTGATGATAAAGGGGCCCTCCCAGGGCGGTGATAGCTTGTGCATGCCCTTCGTGTGATGCTATTGGGGTAGCCGAAGCGGTTGATGATGTCGGTGAAGAAGGTAACAACCGTCGCCCCGTCCAGCTTCCGGATAGGCTTGGCCTCGATCCACTTTGTGAACTTGTCCACTGCTACCAGCAGGTGGGTCATTCCCGCGCAAGCTCGCTTGAAGGGCCCGACCATGTCGACGCCCCAAACCACGAAGGGCCAGGTGATCAGTATGGTCTTGAGCACCGAGGTTGGCATGTGCCTGAGCTGCCCGAAGCGTTGGCACCCGTTGCACGCGTGGACCAGCTGCTCGGCGTCCTCGAGGGCGATGGGCCAATAGAAGCCGTGGCGAAACGCCATGGCGACTATCGCCCTTGACGACGCGTGGTTCCCGCACTCGCCCTGGTGGATGTCCTTGAGTAGCCGGTAGCCTGTGTCTACATCGACACATCTTTGGAAGATACCGGATACACTATGCTTGTATAGCTCGCCGTTTATGATGGTTTATGTATGCGCGCGGCGTCGGATTTGTCTGGCCTCCACCTCGTCGTCCGGGAGCTAGTTGTTGGCGATGTAGTTCATAAAGGGCTGTGCCCAGGATGGCACTTCCCGGATGACGAGGACGCTCCTGTCCTCCGGCTGTTGGGTGTCGGTGGGCCATCCGGGTGGGATATCCGGGGCGGCAGCCCCTGAGCCACTGGACGAGCCGGAAGCCCCCGGATCCTGCGAGCCGGAGGGCACTGCCTGGCCGGAGTTGGCACGAGTTTTCTTCTTTGGTGGCTCCACCGGCTCCGCCTCCACTTCCCCGGCTACCGGGACGCTCCCCGCCCAGATGATGGAATCTGATTCTGGTGACGGGTTGATGGATGGCTTATGCAGTGCTGTGGAGACCCCGGTGGGATGGCTCGCCTGGTGGACCTTTCTTGGAGAGCGTGTCGGCTGCCTCGTTGTTGGTGCGGGGACGTGATGAAATTCACACCCGTCGAAGGAGGAGCTGAGCTCGGATGTGGAACCGTAGAGGGCCATGTTGGCATCTTCGGCGCCCCATTCCCGGATACTTGTTGTACCACCAGGTCCAATCCAAGCATAGGATCCGTTGATGCCGATTTCCTTGGCCAGCCGGAGCCCGGCGCCAAAGTTGCTCGTGATTCGCCACGTTGTTGGAGGCCTTGAAGTGGATCTGCAACACGTACTCTAGCCGGTCTCCCTTGGGCGATGTGAGCACGATGCCAGCTCCCAAGCCCCTGAGCATCTTCGACCCGTCGAAGTGCATCCTCCAGTGGTCCGAATCCGGAACCGGTGGGAGGTACTGGGTCTCGGCCCGGTCGATGAGAAAGTCCGCCATTGCCTGTGACTTGATCGTGAGCCGGGGCTCGTACTGGATGGAGTAGGCGGCGAGCTCGATGGCCCATTTGGCGACCCGGTCGGTGGCGTCCTTGTTGCCGATGATTTCCGAAAGGGGTGCAGTGCACACGACCTTGATCGGGTCCTCCTGGAAGTAGTGCTCGAGCTTCTTGCATGCTAGGTACACCCCGTAGCACATCTTTTGGTAGTGGGAGTAGTTCTGCTTGGAGAGGGAGAGAACCTCGCTGAGGTAGTAGACGGGTCTCTGAACTTGCTGAGCCTTGCCTTCCTCGAGGCGCTCCACCACCAGGACGACGCTGACGACCCGGCTGGTGGCTGCTATATAGAGCAACATCGGCTCCTTGCTAGCCGGTGTGGCTAGAACCGGCGCTGTGGACAGCATGCGCTTGAGGTCGTGAAACGCGGTGTCGGCCTGCAAAGTCCAGGAGAACTTGTCCGTCTTTTTCATCAGCTGGTACAACGGAAGTGCCTTCTCCCCCAGCCGGCTGACTAAACGACTGAGGGAAGCCAGGCATCCGGTGAACTTCTGGACTCCAAGTAGGTTCTTGGGCGGTTGCATCCTTTCGATGGCCGCGATCTTCTCCGGATTTGCCTCGATGCCTCGTTGAGATACGAGGAAACCGAGTAGCTGGCCGGATGGTACTCCGAAGATGCATTTTTTCGGGTTCAGCTTCATCTGGTACTGGCGGAGGTTGCCAAATGTTTCTCGCAGATCCTCGAGGAGGGTGCGCTTTTCCTTGGTCTTGATGACCACGTCATCCACGTAAGCGCAGACAGCCGCCTATCTGCGAGTGCAAGCATTTCTGCATACATCGCTGATAGGTGGTGCCTGCGTTTTTTAGGCTGAAAGGCATGGTTACATAGCAGAAAGCCCCGTAGGGGGTGCTAAATGATGCCTTAATCTGATCAGCCGGGTTTAGCCGGATCTGATTGTATCCGGAATAACAATCTAGAAAAGACAACAAGTCACAGCCGGCCGTGGAATCGATGACCTGATCGATACGGGGCAAGGCGAAGGGGTCTTTCGGGCACGCCTTGTTCAGGCTGGTGTAGTCGATACACATGCGCCAGGTCTTATTCTTTTTCAACACCAGGACTGGGTTCGCCAGCCAGTCCGGGTGGTACACTTCCATGATGAACCCGGCTGCGAGGAGCCGGGTGATCTCATCACCGATTATCTTTCTCTTCTCTTCTGCGAACCGGCGCAAAGGTTGCTTGACCGGCTTGGCATCTGGACGCACATGAAGTGAGTGCTCGGCGAACTCCCTCGGCACACCCGGCATGTCTTTGGGAGACCATGCGAAGATGTCCCGATTCTCACGGAGGAAGTCGACAAGCACGCCTTCCTATTTGCTGTCTAAGCCGGCACCAATGGTGACGAACTTAGTCGGGTCGGAGGGGTCGAGCAGGACCCTCTTCGTCTCCTTTGCCGGCTGGAAAGCTCCTTCTCCAGCCGGTTTGCTGCTAGCCGGAATGTCCTGCTGGACCATGGCCACATTGCGCATGATCGCGCGCTTTTCTTCGGCTATGATGAGGGTCTCTGCTAGTTTAGAACCGGCTGAGGCGCACTCCATCGATCGCCTGAAGCAGCCGGCGACGGTGATCACGCCGTGGGGTCCTGGCATCTTCGTCTTGAGGTATGCGTAGTGGGGGACGGCCATGAACTTGGCGAGGGCGGGGCGCCCGAGGAGAGCGTGGTAGGAGCTCGTCAAATTTACCACCTCGAACCAGATTGGTTCGCGGCGGAAGTTCTCCTCGGTCCCGAAGATGACGTCCAGCTGGATTTTTCCCAGCGGAGCGCAGGCTGGCCCCAGCAGTACGCCGTGGAATGTCATGGTAGTCGGGCGCAGGTCGCTTTGGCGAATGCCTAGCTTCTCCAGCAAGGACTGGTAGAGGAGGTTGAGGCTGCTGCCTCCGTCGATGAGGACGCGCGAAAATCGGCAGGTGTGCGCGTTGGAGACGATGAGGGGGTCGAGCATCATGGCGTAGCCCCCGGGAGTCGGCAGATGCTCCGGTTGATCTTCCCGGCTCCAGGTGATGGGGGTTTCCGACCAGTTCAGGTACTGGGGGACCAGAGAAACGATGGCGTTGTCCTCCTTAGAGCGTCGCCTGCGGCTGTGCTTGTCGTCCTGCTCCGTCTCGAAGATGTGGTAGGCGGCGTGCGGCTGGGGGTAGCCGTTGTTGTTGTTGCCGCCGTTGCCGCCGTTACCATCATTACTGGCTCGCCTAGTCGGTGGTGGGGGTCCACCCGGTGGGGGAGGCGGGAGACGGGGCTGGTTGCCCTGGTCCTTTAGCTGGCAAGTCCAGCTGCAGTTCCATGTGGTGTGCATAGCCGGTTTGAAGGGACCGCTATGCCACTTGCACGGGCCGTCAATCATCTGGTCGAAGGTGAGCCGGGGCTTCTGCCTTCTTGCGTCGTTAGCAGGTGCGTCGGGCGCACCCTCTATGGCATTGACCTGCCGCGCATGGTAGCGAGGCTTCTGCTGCCTGTCCTGGCGGTCCCCGTGGAACCGGTTGTCGTTGTCGTGGCGTCTGGAGGATCCGGCTTCACCAGCCGGATTGCTTGGACGGTCGCGTGCCGGCTTCGTGGGAGTCGGACGGCCTTCCGCATTTACTCGGAGGGGCTTCTTCATGGCGGCATCTGCCGTGGCGTACTGGTCGGCAACCATCATGAGCTCCGCCACGGTTTTCGGCTCGTCACACAGTAGCCGGTGGCGAAGCATGGTGCCCTCTCGGCATCCTTCGATGAAGAAACCGATGGCTTGGCTCTTCCAGGATGCCCTCGCAAGTGTTGCGGAGCTCCATCCACTTGGCGAGGTACTTGCAGTCGGCCTCGCGGTCGCCCTGGACGCACGAGGCCAGGTCGCGCGGGCGCCCTGGGCGCTTGTACGTGCCGTTGAAGTTCCGGACGAAAACCTTCTCGAAATCAGGCCAGGCGTTGATGCTGTTGGGCGCGAGGCTATTGAGCCAGGTCCTTGCCGACCCAGTTAGCATGAGAGGGACGTAACGCATGACTGTGCGCTTATTCCCGTGGGCGATGCTAACTGCCATGGCGTAGTCGGTCAGCCAGTCTTCCGGCTTCATGCTGCTGTCGTACTTGGGAGTGTCCCTGGGCAGGGAGAATTTATCCGGAAACGGCTCGTTCCGGATGCGGGGTCCGAAGCAAACTGGCCCAGTAGAATCTTCCTCCTCCCTGGCGCGTGCTTGAGCGAGCAGCTTGATGCAGTCGCGGGCATCCGGACAATCCGGGTTGGGCGCGCCCACCCGGCCCGAGAGGCGGGAACCGGCTAGTCTGGGTGCTCCGGCTGGCGGGGGTGGAGGTGGCGGGTTGTTGTTGACCGTCTGCTCCTGGCGCAGCTGGCCCCTGATGCCGGAGCTGTGACGTCTGGTGCGGGCCCTAGCCGGCTGAGGGGAGGACGCCTGCTGCGTGTCACGTGGTGTGCCCCTGCTGTTGGCGGGTAGACTGCTTCCTCTGGAGTAGCTAAGGTCCTCCTGCGTCTGCCGGGTGGCCCCGGCCTGCTCGTCCGCAACGCGGAGGAGCTCCTGGACGCGAGCGTGCTGGCGGGCCCGCTCCTCGCTCTCCAGGCTGGGTAGTTCTTCTGCTGCGGCTCGCGCCGCGCGCAAGTTCTTGATGGGCGTGCTGTAGGTGGGCCGTGTAGGGCAGGCGCGGGATTCGGTTCTCCGTCCTTCTCCATTCTGCCGCCTAGCTCACCGCCACGACGTCGTACCTGGCCGTGCCGGCTCGGCTCCACGGTAGCCGGGGTGAGGCCGTGCGCGCGGTCATACTCGCGCCTAGCGATCTCCAGCCGCTTGCGGGCTGCTGCCAGCTCCATGGCCTCCTAGAGGAGGATCTGTCTCTCCATGGTGAAGTTGGCCTCCACCTCCTCCGGGTTGTCCCCAAGGGTAACCGACATCAGGAGCCGATCAATGGCATCCTCGACCGGGTTCCGAGGCTGCGAGGGAGCGGAAGTTCCGACCTCGTCCATGCCTCGCTCCCGCGGCCGGCGGGGCTGCGAGCTGGATCCGGCCATCATGACCTCCACTCCGCGAGGTGCGGCGGAGGTGCCGCCGCTTGAGCATGGCGCCCCCGTGACAGAGACGATTTCCCTAGGGAAACGCTCCGGGACGGTAGCGATGTAGACGGGGAGATCGCCGAATAGCAGAACGGTGCCGTTTGCCAGGAAGGAAGTTTCGGCGAAGCAGGAGGCGTTGTCGATGACGCAGTCGAACTTGCCGAGCGTGAGCACCAGGCCGGAGGCCACGCGCTCACCGGCCGAAGTGCGGGGTCCCGTGCGGAACGTGACTCCGGTCGAAGCCATTAGCCCCACGGTGGGCGCCAACTGTCGTTGTATTGAGACAGCACTCTAAAAAGTTAGATAGAGGTGTGGGACTAAGTGAAAGCTAGGCAAACAAAGCCACAGCGAGATGAAATTGGCGCGGCGCGGGACGCAGAAAGTATATCGATTTGGCCCACAAAGTAGATTGATACGAAACAGCGAAGTGACGGCAGAAGTACCCAGGTTCGGGGCCCTCGTGGTGAGGTAAAGCCCCTACTCCTGCCTGATCTGACTATGTGAAATATACGAGCTACAAGTGCTCCTCGATTTGTATCCTTTAGCTACTGCCTTAAATGAACTGAGACCAACCCTTTCTACTGAGGCCCTCCCTCCCCTTATATAGGAAGAGAGGCAAGGGTCTCACTGGCTAGTCCGGCTGGCGGGCCCCAAAGGCGGGTCCCATCCGACTAGTCATCTACAGTACCCGGCATGGTATGTCACATCGGTGTATGAGCGGTATGGCTGTCGTAGGCACAGTGGATGTCGTGCGAGCTCGTCATCAGCACAGGCCACTGTTCCCCCGTCAGCCACGCCAAGTCTTCGGTATGGGCGGGTGTTTGCCCGTCTTGTCGTCGTCTGAGGCACTGCAATCGACACGCACGCCGCCCCTATCCCTCTGATTGGATCCGGCTATGTTTGTTGTATCCGGCTACCTCCTCATGGTCCGGCTACCGGGTGGTAGCCGGTCCATGCTACCCTGTCCAGCTGCATCTGGTCAGCCGGCCGAGATCCGACTGTCCTGTTTCTTATTCGGATGGGGTATCCGGGGATCATCCCCCTGACAGTATCATCAGCATATTGAATTACAGGATAATCAGGACATGTAGGGCAATTGAGAGGAGCTGAGATCAAATTCTAAGCCATTGCCTTATTCAATATGGATTGAAGTAAATCAGCAGCAAGGACAAATAGGAGTGGTGATAATGGGTCTCCTTGTCTAACTCCTCTTTTAGGAGTGGTGATAATGGGTCTCCTTGTCTAACTCCTATTTTGCAGTAAATGTTTTTCCCAGGAACACCATTTAGTAAAAATGATGAAGTGCCACATCTAAATAGCAGCTGAATCCATTTTATCCATCTTTCACCAAATCCTCTAGCCTTCAGAATCTCAAATAATGCATTATGCTAAATCATGTCAAAAGCCTTCTCAAAATCTAGTTTTAGAACAAGAATCTCTTCTTTTGATTGATGGCATCGGAATAGGTATTCAAATCCCCAGCCAAGGCAATCTTGAATGGATCTTTGTTGGAGAAATCCATATTGACTTTTATGGACTAGCTTTAAAATAATCTTCAGCTACCTGTTTGCAAGTAATTTAGTGATGATCTTCAGCACACTGTTGAGAGTTGATATGGGTCTGAAGTCTGATGGTGTTTCAGGGCAGTTCTTTTTAGGAATCAGTGTGATCAAAGAATAGTTGATGCTCTCAAGAGAGATTTTATGATCATGGACGTCATGAATCATCTTTTTTATGTCATTACGAATTATAGGCCAGCAACATTTAATGATTTCATTGTTAAAGACATCTGGTCCCGGAGAATTGTCATTGGGAAGTTCCTTCACTACATCATCAATTTCTTTATCTAGCAAAGGAGCTTCCAAATTTTCTCTCAAGTTTGTGCTCATCCCATAACCAAAGATATCAGCCAGATTGAAGTGCATAGTAGTATTATCAGAAGTGCCCATTCTATTTTTGAAAGTAGTCCACAATAATGCAGCTTTACCCTCATGATCAGATATTTCATCTTGATTAGCATCCTTGAGAGTTGAGATGTAATTATGTCTATAATTGATAGATGCCTTTGAGTGAAAGAATCTTGTGTTTCCATCCCCAAGCTTGACCCATTTAATCTTACCCCTTTGCTTCCAATATGATTTTTGATTTTTTAGCAAAGTAATGACATGAGACTTCAGGATATCTCTCAAGTTCCATTCAGAAATATTCAGGCATCTATATTCTTCAATATTATCCAGTAGTTCAATGGCCAGATTAACCTTGTCAATAAGTTGTTTGAGACAAGGTAGGTTCTTTGCCCAAAGTTTTAGGCCTCTTCTAACATTTTTTAGCTTAGCATTGATATTTTTGCACTATCATGATAAGCAACTGGGATGTTCCAAGCATTTTGAACTATGCCAATAAAATCATTGTGTTGCAACCAGTAGTTTTCAAATCTAAAAACACTTTCCCTAGGGATTTTTGTGCCAATGTTAATAATACATGGAGTATGATAAAAAGTAGGTCTAACAAGAGGGTAGACAAAGGTTGATGGGTAAGAAGAAGTCCATGAACTTGATGTGAAGAACTAGTCCAATCTTTCTAGAAGTGGGTCTTTTTTCATATTACTCCATGTAAACTTTTTCCCTTTCAGAGGCAGCTCGATCAGACCAAGATTACTGACAGCTTCATTAAATAGTAATATATCATTGATATCTCCTCCATTTTTATTTCTGTTAGAAGGTTTGCCTAATTAGATTAAAATCACCCACCACAAGCTAGTCCATAACATCAGAAATATCAATATTATGTAACCACTGAATCAAAGAAGCTTTTCTATGTGGATCATAGGGTCCATAGATATTAGTAAGGTACCAGGTCTCATTGTATAAGTTGGAGTGTAATTTGATGGAGATAGAGAACTCATTTTTAAAATCCAATTCACCAGTAAATAAGGCCCCATTCCAAATGGTAATAATTCCTCCACAGGCACCAACTGAGGGTAAAAACTCAAACTTATTGAATTTCTTGGGACAAAAATTCTTTAGGTAATCTAGTTCAAAGCTCTCTCTTTTTGTTTCTTGCAGGCAGATGATATCACAACCTGATTCATCAATTTTATTAAATAAGGCCACCCACTTTTTTCAGAGTTTATCCCTCTTATATTCCAGTTCATAATTTTCCAACTTCTTGTATTATCCATAAATATGTTTGAGTTGTGAGACTATGTTGGGTAGCAAGGTATACTCCTAGACAGAGCAAATATCATAGCAAAAATAACTTTTTTCAGCATAGCAGGAGTACCATCTCATCATCCATAAAAGGCAAAAGGTCATCAAAAAATAGTAGTATATAGGCTTATTACAATACCTAGGACAACTTAAAGTATTCCAGCCACCCATCAGATAAGTAATGATGCAATACATTAAAATTATTTCTTGGATGGTTTGTTGTGCTATTGAGAACCATCCCCAGCAGGAGCATTCCTCTTGTCCACGATCTTGCCAGAATTTGCAGCAGGTCCTTTTCCTCTACCAGAAGAGAATGAAGAGGTTCTTGGCCCTGGTGCCACCTTTACTTTTTCAACAATCCTGCTCTTTATCCGAAGCCTATTTTCAGTTGCTTCCTCAGCTAATGTGAGGTGGGGAAGCATTGCATGTAAGACAGTCTTTACTAGTGCAATTAGCATGACTCCTGAAACCATCATTTAACTCAATGATTCTAGGACTTCTTCTCACCTCATTTTCAACAACAGTGGAGTTTCCCATCCTCTTTCTTACAGGGGTAGCAGGTGAAGTGGGCGTTCTTTGAATCTCAGCTAAATTATCTTTTTCCTCCTGAAGAATACAAGTAGGTGCTATCTGAGTTACACAAGCATCAGAAACAGAGAAAGGTATTGTCTGCTCATTTAAGTTGGATTCCTTTAAGATATCCCACAAGGAAGATTGTAGGAAATGATTTTCCCAATCAAATTTATCAGGTGTCAAAAGCATTAGAGTGATGTAATTGAACCAACTTACAGGAATATCAAAACTTCTGACTCTTCCACTGACTTTGAAATGAGGGGCAAAGAACCTATCCCATAGGTCCAATCCTTGTTTTGAGAATGATTATTTAGCAGCATGAAGATCAAGAATCTGTGCAAAGTGAGTATGCACAAACCGAACCTGAAAGTTTGCCAAGTGAGGTGAGAGCATCTCTGAATCCTCCAAGAAATTTCCTGAGTTATCCACACCATCATCTCCTAAATTATCCACACTATCTACTTCCTCTGATTCTAAGCTGTAAGCATTCATTAGGTGCTCCAAACCATCTCCAAGTGTGGAATTCTGATTATCTTGAATTACCTCATCCTCATCAAGAATTAAAATGTTGTTTTGCATCTATCCCCCACTATTGTCAGAACCATTGTGACCATGAATAGAAGAAGAAACTGTAAAATCACTGTTATCTTGAGGGGGAGGATATTGAGGATCATCCGGTAACACATCCTCCATAATGGAATCTATCAGTTGGTTAAATGCAGCATTTGGATGATCTTGCTGATCAACATTTTGATTATTTCACATAGCCCAGTGGCCCCACCCATCATCATCATTGTTGTTGAAGTCAGCATAATGAAGGTTGGCAAGAGGTTGTACAAAGAGGTTAGCAGCAGGGTTCAAATTAGGAATTGGGTGAGGGTCACCCCCCTCATCAGGTAATGGATCCTCATCTGGTGGACCACCACCCAGCATATTCTAAAAAAGAACCTCAACAGAGCATGTCCAAGACTGAGATTCAAAAGAGTCCCCTTCAGTGAACCTGACACTCTTTGGAATGTCCTCAAGATCAGTGACCCTAACTTTAGCCATGATTCTGCCCTTGTGGTTGGGAATATTTTCCCACATGATTAGCTTGCCAAAGTCAGAGAAGATGGCATCTAGATCCTCAGTATACCAGTGATCGAGAGGGGGCAACAAGGAGGACCCAAACATCCCTATTAAACTGAGCCCTTCTCCAATTGATGCCTTCATTGTGTTTAGAAAAAGAAATGTGCACCTCCTCAAATGGAATGGGGCTTTCCCTAATCAGGCTATCTCTATCACTAGTAGGTCCAAATTTAACATATGCAGACCCAAAAGGACAAGCCTAGATATCTCTAAAACCCACATGCATCTCATTGGCCAGAAAATTCTGCAGAACTTCTTCCATGTTCTCAAACAGAATCTGACCTAGAGGAACTGGAGCAATGGTGGCGATGGCGTACTGCTCATGGAGCCGAGGCCTATGAGCAACGACCAACCTCTTGACCCCCACTCATCCAGGAACTTGGAGAATCTCGAAGCCCGGTGACATGAACGGTCTTGGATCAATGGGGATATTTGCCATTGTCTCTGACAAGGCAGTCGGCAGAGAAGAACTTGGTGGAAAGCAATCAGTAGAAATGGGGTTTGTACCAGGCGAGGAAGGCAAGAACACAGGGTCTTGATTTTCTTGTCATTAGTAAAATTTCCCAAGTCATTAAACTGGAAAACTATTGGGTACTTGGGCCTTGAACGAATTGAGATAATTATTGGTGGGCCAAGCCCGTTTACGGAAGGACGAGCATTCCCGAATAGGAAACATACACTGCTAAACGGCATTTGCTGAATTAGCGCACAAGTTGACCTGGTTGGGCCCATTAATTGTCTGTGAAAATTCCGCATCGAAAGATGAATTCCTATTGAATTTGTCATTAGAGAAAATCACTTGATTGACTCCCTGTATTAAAGGCTAATTATTCTATCCAACGGGAATATTATTGGGGTAGGAAAGGCGGTTAATATCACCTGAATCAGTGCTTTGCCCACAAAGACGATTAAAATGGAGTTTTTTCCTTTCTTTTTTGAAACCACTGTCCATTCAGATGCGAGCTCCCGATAATATTTTTTCTCCTCATCTCTCCCGATCAATGTCCACCAAGAATTCCCCTAATTGTAAATTTCCAAACCCACTGCTCTAGAAGCAACCGAGAATTTAAATGTTCTATCCTGTAAATGCTTGAAATTGATACGTTGCAAACGTATGTATTACTTTTGATGTTCCATGCTTAGTTTTATCTACTTTCTAATGTTTTGTCCACACTTTGGAGTGTTTTTATACACTTTCTTGGACTAACCTATTAACAAGATGCCATAGTGCCAGTTGCCTGTTTTCTGCTGTTTTTGGTTCCAGGAAAGTCAGAAAATGAGTATTCTCGGAATTGGACGGGACAAAAGCCAAAGTTAATATTTTACCGGAAGACTCGCGGAGCCAGAAGACGAGATAGAGGGGGCAGAGGGCGACCACACCCCCCTTGGTGCGGGCAACCCTAGGCCACGCCAGGGCATGATGTGGGCCCTCTGGCTTCCCACCGACCTTGCCTCTTCGCCTATCAGAAGCCTCCGGGCGCATAAACCCTAAATCGTCAATCTGAAATCCACGAAAAGTTCCACAGCGCCGTCGCCACCGAAGGGGAAATTCGGGGGACATAAAGTCTCTGTTCCAGC
Source organism: Avena insularis (assembly GCA_023614405.1). Taxonomy (NCBI): domain Eukaryota; kingdom Viridiplantae; phylum Streptophyta; class Magnoliopsida; order Poales; family Poaceae; genus Avena; species Avena insularis. The sequence goes on from CM042684.1 coordinate 158,354,829, forward strand.
ATCCTGCCGGGACGAGGAAGTGCCCCCGAAGCCATCTCCATCAATCTCCACCACCATCTCCATCATCGTTGCTGATTCCCATGATGAGGAGGGAGTAGTTCTCTCTCGAGGCTAAGGGTTCTAATGGTAGCTATGTGTTCATCTCTCTCTCTCTATGCATGATCTTATTGAGAACATGAGCTTTGTAATCAAGTAGATCTACTTTGCTACTCAAGTGCTTTAATAGATCTCTGATCTCTCAATGTGTGTGAAAGTGACAGCGTGCACACCATGGTGGCACTTAGGCTAGAGATTACAAATACTTGTTATGGGTTATATTTGGAGTTGGTTGTCTCTATGAAATTGTGGTGTTTGTTGGAACCATCTAGTGATCAAGGTGATAGTGTGGGGTTTTCTAGATGGGAAAGGCTTACTTTGAGGTGTGTTGTTATAGCCCTACCATGGATTAGAGTGTCCAACCGGAGAGTAGTTCAGAGTAGTATCATAAAGAGAAGATATTTATATGAGAGTGTTCAGTAGTGAAAATATGATCCCTAGGCCTTGTTTCTAAGCATTGAAACACCATTTGCAACTAGACCTGTTACATGTTTGCTTGCTGCCATCTTTATTTCAGTTTGCCTTTAGTCTTTTCCACGCCATCAAGCTATTTTCTGGCACCGTTACCACTTATAATTATCCTTACCACTTGTATTTCACTATCTCTTCACTGAAATAGTGCACCTATACACCTGACAAGTGTATTGGGTGTGTTGGGGACACAAGAGACTTCTTGTATCTTGATTGCAAGGTTGCTTGTGAGGGGATACCTTTGACCACTTCCTCCTTGAGTTCGATAAACCTTGGGTGATCCACTTAAGGGAAAACTTGTTGCTGTTCTACCAACCTCTACACTTGGAGGTCCAGCAACTGTCTACAAGAATAGAAGTGCGTAGACATCAAGCTATTTTCAGGCGTCGTTGCCAGGCACTAAAGAAGAAGAGGCTCCCACATTAACCACACGCCAGCAAGTATTTTCTGGCACGGTTTTCGAGGAGGTAAGGTAAAAGGTACTCACATCCTCCGGTGTGAGTGCTCGAAGTTATTTCCTTTAGATTCTGCAATTTTGTCTTTTTTTTTCTTGTTTTCACTAGTTTGGATCAATGGAAAACAACAACAAAATTAGAGAGCTTTATAGTATTTATCTTGAGTTAGGACATGAAGTGTTTGAAGAGAAAATTAAAAAACTTATGGAACTTTATTTGCATGATAATAGCAATGTTGTTAGTATGAATTCTTTGGACACCATTATTGCTAATGCTATGGAAAAGTCTAAGCTTGGGGAAGCTAGTTTTTTATGAAAATGATCTTTTTAGTTCCCCATATTTGGAAGATAGCTATTCTATTGCTTATGATGATACCAAAACTCCAATATATGATGAATATGATATTTTCAGTCCACCTACCATTGAGGAGAAAATTAATGATTACAACATGCCTCCTATATTTGATGATTATGGTGATGAGAATAATAATGATAGCTATTTTGTTGAATTTTCTCCCACTACAATTAATAAGAATGACTATGTTTATGTGGAGAGTATTAATTCTTTTATGCATGTGGCTCATGATAAGAATGTTTTATGTGATTGTTATATTGTTAGTTTTATTCATGATGCCACTGAAAGATATTATGAGAGAGGGAAACATGGTTTTATGCATCTCAATAATATTAAGTTTCCCTTCTTTATGTTGAAAGTCTTGAAGTTGCACTTGTTTTGCTTTACTATGCTTGTTGTTGTGTGATTTCATGACTTGTTTCTTTACAAGATTCCTATGCATAGGAAGTGGGTTAGACTTAAATGTTCGTTGAATTTGCTTCTTGATGCTCTCTTTTACTTCAATTCATATTTCTTATGTGAGCATCTTCTCAAACTATCATGCCTAACTTAAAGGAGTTAAAGAAAAGTACTTATTAGGAGATAACCCAAAAGTTTTAGATGAAGTCTTGGAAGTTATTAGGTAATAACTGATCCTTATCCTTTTTATTTGCTTTTTGTTCCAAGAGTAACCTCTAATGAGGGAGAAGTAATGATTGGGAAAGTTGTTGTCCCAAAATAGATTTTTGTGCTTCACCGTAAAAATTCGTGTAAAGTCTCTGTATGTCGTTTTGAGGCGTGAATTTTTGTGATTCTGCCCCAGGTTGTTATCTAACTTTCGTTAGTTCAACACTTTTTGATTTGAGCAACAGAAGGTCTTCAAAAAAATTGGTTTTTACCTGCTATTCTGTTTTGACAGATTTCTGACATTATTTGCATTTGCTTCTTGTTCGTTCCCTTTTGAGTTCTTTTTGATCATTTGAACTTTTTAAAGGAAGTGCTACAGTAGCTTGTGTTTTAGTGGAAGTTTTATTGGTGTTTAAACTGAACCCAAAGACTTATTATTTTGAGTGCACTAATGTCGCTAATAAAGATTGTGTGAAGTTTTGTATGAAGAAAAAAAATTCAGGTGTATGGAGAGAATGATGTAATGAGATGAAGAATGGACTAAAGCTCAAGCTTGGGGATGCCACACATGTCACCCCAATAAATATCCAAGAAGTACAAGCGTCAAAACTTGGGGATGCCCAAGGCATCCCCTTCTTCATCAATAAAAATCCTAGGTTTCTTCCAAACACTTCATTTTTATTGTTTCATGCACAATTGTGTTGTTCTTGGAGCATCTTTGTTTTTGTTTTTGGTTTTCGTTTGCTTGTTTTTTTAGTTTTCTTGAATAAATTGGTTGGACCCCCTCTTTCATACATTGGTTTTCAAATAGTTTGGTTTGGATTGGAAAAAGAGAAGGAAAGTTCATGCTTAAGTGGTAAAGAGAGCTTGTTTTTGACTGTGGCCCATGCTTTGGCATGCCATGCTTGATATTGTTTTGGATTTATGCTTAGTGATCTTTGCTTTACCATGACATGTTATAAAGAATTGAGATTACTTAATGTGCCTTGTAAGAATCATGCATTGTTTTAGCATATTAAAGCATACTATTGTGGTATTCTCCTTTGATGCTTTATTTGGGTTGACTTGGCGCATGCTCACATCATGTTATGACTATCCCAAGTCACCATAGCTTTTATGATCCTTTAGTTTTCTACTTGTAGTATCACTTTATGCTTTGATTAATGATGTTTTGTCGCTCTACATGATTATGGCCATTATTGCTCTCTTAGTCGGTCGCTCCCAATCTTTTGCTAGCCTCCATAACCAAGTATGAGTTCCACTCATGCATCCAACTCCTAAAACCAACTTATTCCAAAGAGTCCACCATACCTACCTATTAGCATTTGCTATTCCAAGTATATTCATGTTTTTATCTACCTTCTAAATTAAACTTGTTATGAGAAAACTAGTGATTAAAGCTCTCACGAACTTGACGGCACACTTTACTTTCCTTGCCCTTAATAAACTTGAACCATTGTGTCGTCTATGTTGTAGATGCTTGCACTTATATGTTGGGGATTAGCAGAACCATGCTGTCACGGGGAACGCTTTCAACATTGCACTTGTACATTGTACCTAGTTGATATCATGCTCTTTTGTCTATGGATGTCGTCGGTGTGAAATGAAAGGGGAGATTGTAAGTCCATGGAGTTATCTATCTGTGTTAGAGAAATGCCTGGGCCGCAGGTCTAATCCATGCCATTATGGTGGAAACCTGTAGTGTAACCATAATGACCTGTCTATGAAGCATTCTTCTTATAAAAAAGAGCCAGATATTGAGAAAAAAGAGAAAAAGAAAATAAGAGATATGAGAAAAGAGGAAAGAGAGAAAAAAGCACCATTTTCCCATGGTAATTAAGAAGATTGCTGAGATGCTCGTTGTCTGCTTGTCTTGTCATTTTGATATGGGGATTCTTCCGTGTCATCGGGCAAGGGGTACCCCGTTGGGAGTTCTCTATGATACACATTTACTTACTATGACAAGAACTTACCGATAACTAAACTTGAGTAGCATGAGGAGCGGCCCTCGTATTCAAGGGACATGAGATTTCCAACTTATAGTTTTTCAAGCATATACTCCATAGTTTGTTCACTTTAACCTTAATCACCTAAAGATGCTTATGCTAGGGGCAATGAGAGCTGAAAGCTAATAAGTACCATAATTTTTGGAAGCTCTTTATGAAACTTGAATCTCTGCTTCATTCTATGAAGGCCTTTCTTCCACTTTTATATTGAGTCTCCACCTTCTATCTTTATTCACCTACTGAGAGAGCATAGTGCCCATTCTTAGTTCTATGTGCATTATCCCATGACTTGTTGATTGATGCATAACTTTGATATTGCTTGTCCTTAAACTATTTGTATCTGGTCACTCTTATGAACTTTGAAGGTGTCCTATGCATCTATGTTTGCTACTCTATGAGGGACAAGCTGAATGCAAATATGCTATGTTTTCTTTATGTGAAACAACCAAGCGTCTTGGAAAGCATTGTTATTCATGAATCTTTTGTTTGTGCCTTTTCATGTTACAACATAGTTGCTATGTCTTATTATTAGAACTATATCTTTCATGCTATGTTGAAGTACTATGATCCTAGTTATCAATGTCTTACAAATACTTTGATCAAGTTTATGATGGTGCATGTCACCTCAAAAATTATTCTTTCTTTTTATCACTTACCTACTCGAGGACGAGCAGGAGTTAAGCTTGGGGATGTTGATATGTTGCAAACATATCTATAATTTTTGATGTTCCATGCTTGGTTTTATCTACTTTCTTATGTTTTGTCCACACTTTGGAATATTTTTATACACTTTCTTGGACTAATCTATTAACAAGATGCCACAGTGCCAGTTGCCTATTTTCCGTTGTTTTTGGTTCGAGGAAAGTTAGAAAATGAATATTCTCGGAATTGGATGGGACAAAAGCCAAAGTTAATATTTTACCGGAAGACTCACGGAGCCAGAAGACGAGACGGAGGGGGGCCACAGGGCGGCCACACCCCCTTGGCGCGGGCAACCCTAGGCCGCCCCAGGGCATGGTGTGGGCCCCCTGGACGCCCACCGACCTTGACTCTTCGCCTATAAGAAGCCTCCCGATGCATAAACCCTAAATCGTCAATCAGAACCACGAAAAGTTCTGCAGCGCCGCCGCCATCGAAGGGGAGATTCAGGGGATAGAAAGTCTTTGTTCCGGCACCCTGTCGAGACGGGGAAGTGCCCCCGGAGCCATCTCCATCGATCTCCACCACCATCTCCATCACCGTTGCTGATTCCCATGATGAGGAGGGAGTAGTTCTCTCTCGAGACTAAGGGTTCTACCGGTAGCTATGTTTTCATCTCTCTCTATGCATGATCTTATTGAGATCATGAGCTTTCTAATAAAGTAGATCTATCTGCTACTCAAGTGCTTTAATAGATCTCCGCTCTCCCCATGTGTGTGAAAGTGACAGCGTGCACACCATGGTCGCACTTAGGCTAGAGATTACAAATACTTGTTATGAGTTATATTTGGAGTTGGATGTCTCTATGAAATTGTGGTGTTTGTTGGAACCATCTAGTGCTCAAGGTGACAGTGTGGGGTTTTCTATATGGGAAAGGTTTACTTTGAGGTTTGCTGTTATAGCCCTACCATGGATTAGAGTGTCCAACCAGAGAGTTGTTCAGAGTAGTATCATAAAGAGAAGATATTTATATGAGAGTGTTCACTAGTGAAAGTATGATCCCTAGGCCTTGTTTATAAGCATTGAAACACTGTTTGCAACTAGATCTGTTACATATTTGCTTGTTGTCATCTTTATTTTAGTTTGCCTTTAGTCTCTTTCACGCCATCAAGCTATTTTATGGCACCCTTACCACTTATAATTATCCATACCACTTGTATTTCACTATCTCTTTGCTGAACTAGTGCACCTATACACATGACAAGTGTATTGGGTGTGTTGGGGACACAAGAGACTTCTTGTATCTTCATTGTAGGGTTGCTTGAGAGGGGATACCTTTGACCACTTCCTCCCTGAGTTCGATAAACCTTGGGTGATCCACTTAAGGGAAAACTTGCTGCTGTTCTACAAACCTCTGCACTTGGAGGCCCAACAACTGTCTACAAGAATAGAAGTGCGTAGACATCAGACATGATAGGAAGATGCTTTTCCTCCAAAAATAGCCTGAATGGTCAATTCGACTGAATGAATATCCAGCTTAAATTTAGCTCTTCCAAAAGAAATAACCAGAATGAAATCTCTTCTCCTGAAAACCCCAATGAAATTGACAGAATGACCAAAGTTCTTATAGATGTTAGCTTCAAAGATCAGACCAATCGAAAAGTCAAGAGCAGGTGCAGACGTAGAACCAGAAGCATTTGAACTTTTTGGAATTTCCTTGTCAACACATACTAACGAATCCAAAAGAACTTGATCACCAACTATAAATTTATGAAAAGGCATAGCAATGACACTTCCTCTACCAGTAGTTTCATCTTTAAGGAAACTTTCATCAAGAACTATTTCCTTGTGATCAAGAAGAACAATTCTTCTAGCTTGTGGACGAAGAATAAGGAATGCATCTCTCATGATATTGGGATCACAACTAATAAATTCACAAGACACTTTCCATCTCAAAGGAGAAAGAACCAATCCAGAGGAAGATCGAGGAGATCTAGGGCCAGACTCATGAACACCAACTAACAACTCATTGATCATAGCCAAGTGAAAAGGAAAATGTACCACTGTGACAATGTTGAAACTTTCCCCATTCTAAAACTCTCTACCTTCCAAGGAAATCCTTTAGCATTATTCAGCACCAACCAATTCCTAGAGGGCCAAAAAACCAGTGTACCCTCAAGAAACTTACCCTCCTCCGTGCCACCTATGAAAGAAACCTTCCAAGAGCTAGCCAAGTCCTCCATGGAAAACCACCAACAAGAGATAGGTAGGAAGGTGAGGAGGAGGGGAACACTATGATTGGAACATAAGGAGGATATGGACGCCAGAGAGGGAGATCACTGGCGGTGGAGGCTAGCACGGGGAGGCTAAGGTGGAGCCATGGGTGCTTCCCTCCCACCCAGCATCTATACACATGATTTATTCAAGTGAATTCAATAAAATAGTTTTATCACTATTTGAATAATTGCTACAAAGTGTACCAAACATCACTAAGAAAATTCCAAATAATTCTTGTATGTGTATCTTGATCATATCTATCTATCAGTATCTGTTTGCCCTCTTGCCAAGATCAATCTTAGGAATATCTTCATGAGCCTCAATTAGGCGCGTTCTTGATCTTATTCCAATTTATGAGTAAAACCCCTTTAAAATCTCACCAAGCCCACCCTTGCTCAGCACAACACCCACCTCACCATCTCTGGTCGACATTCATTGTAGCAAACCCTGTAGCACCACCTATCTCTTGTCCTTTGTGTTTGTATGAGAGAGAGAGAGACAATGGTCATGACTTGTTCTTCACTCTCTTAGTCAATGCAGCAACAACTTTCTTCTCATCAACACTTTTCTGCACGACCAAGCTCACACACTCCACCCCTCTAGCACTCCTGGCACTAAGCCTACGTAACCCTACACCTCTCCCCCTCCATTTTCTATCTTCTTGACCAAGACCATGTGAAGGCTGGCCAACCTACTTGGCTCTGTACCCTCTATGGCTCCCACAAGACCACCCCAATGCCCACCGAAAGAAACCTCTAGGCAACACAGTCCGCTCCAAGCTCCACATGAACCAAGTCCACCAAGGACCACCCCACTCGGTTTATATAGACAGAGTCCACCACAACCTCCCCTCTGCCCCTCATTTTCTTCCTCTCCCATCCACTTACCACCCTGTTTCCACATCCCATCCCTCACTCTTTTGGGCTCGCAGCATAGAAAATACAATATTTCCTACGAAGTGAACAACTAAGCACCAAGATCTATCTACCTAGATACAATCAATCGATGGATATACATCCATAGAGAAAATACCCTTGAAGAGCGACAAAGCATTGTTGTCGAGGTTGAACTCGTGGATGATGTATTTATACACTTGTCGATCTCAAGATCATGATGAAGTCGAGCATGTCCAGCAGGACCAACACCAGCAAGTCCAACACCACCAAGTCCAGCACCGCAAAGCAGCGGTGGATCCGTGATCGCACACACGTCCAGTACCCCAGAAACCACTGCGTCCTCGCTCAAGCGATGCAACGGAAGAAGAAACTCCTTTCTAGATAAAGCCACCAGGAACATGTATCTCGCTAATCCAAGATCATGGGGAATAATTTCTAGAGGGGGAGAGAGATCCTTCACGAGATTGTGTGAGAGTGGAGGAGGAGGAGGAGGTGCTCCTTTTATAGGGGAGGTGGCTTCCCAAGGGGCATGGCCACCGGCCATGGTGGGTTCCCCCATCTCTCCCTCATTCATGTGGGTGGAGCTCCCACTCACATAAACACACCTCCACTCACATGTCCACTCACATGCATTAAATTTCCACCAAATTTAATGCAACTCTCATTTAATAAAACTCTTTTATTTATTTTATTCAGAATTTTGTTAATTACTTTAATTAACAAACATTCACATAAAACCCCTTGCAAGATTTCAATGTCACATGCAAAATCTATTTCTTTAATTTCACCCGAAACAATTCCGGTTTCCATCAAAATGATTCTAGTGCTTTTTTAAATCTTCATCTGAAACATATTTGCTCTAAATGGTGTCAGTATCCCTTAAGCGTGTCATCCTACGGTTCGCAAATAATGCAGACATGATCGATACCCTTCTCTGATCAATAATCAGCAGCCGGACCTGGAGATCCGTACTGACTCCCACACATTTAACATGACGCTAATGATCGTGTGAACCTTTAACATCGTAACTAAATCCCTTTGTCTCGCATTATATTAGATGTCCTAGATTCTATAATTGGTATCTTCGTACCTAGTTTGATCTTGTTACCCACATGCACTCTTTTCTCGTTCCCGTGATATAACATTCTAGTGATCACATCACTTGCTTGCATCCTATCTCAATGTGATATCACCGAGAGGGACCAGAGTATATCTATCCGTCATAGGGATGGACAAATCCCACTCTTGACCCATGAGCCTCTACATAACACCTTTGGAGTATCTGAACCCACCTTTATTGTCACCATGTTACGGTGTGACGTTTGATGTTATCAAGTTACTCTTCTAGTGTTAGTAATTGACATGATCTCATGGTCCAAGGACTATAATTACTTCATATGATGTTATAGAAATTAAAACACAATGAATTTGATCATCTTGCTATACTTTGGATGAATGTTCATCACACAATTCAACCAATGTTGTGACCTCATTATTAACAACATCCAATGTCCATGATCAGGAAACCTTGAGCATCTTGTTAATTAATGAGCTAGTTTATAAGAGAGGCATAAATATGAACACTTTATTTGTTTCTTAAACACATATGTATTAACGTTTCCAATTAATACAATTATAGCATGCAAAATAAACAATAATCATAAAGAAGGAATAAGATAATAACCACTTTATTATTGCCTCTCGGGAATATTGCCTTCAGTCTCCCTCTTGCACTAGAGTTAATAATCTAGTATGTAAACTTGCACATTCAACACCTATGGCTTTCTGGTGTTGTATATATGCGTTTTCTAGTGGTTAGCATAATCTTCGGATCTGATATTTTCAGGTCTTCGTGTATTTGCATATCTCTGCATCTCTATGCATCACTCGTTCTCTAATGAGATGGCATTGTATAAAATCAGTCCTTTGGTGAGACCATTAGTTCCTTTGGGTTAAAACATGATATAATTGTCGCACATTATATCTCCATAGTACTAGCCCACTGTGAACCACACCTAGTTTTATAACAAACTACTTAACCAAATTCCCTTTGCTGCTACTATAGCAGTCATATACTTCGCCTTTTTTGTAGTATCCGTCACAATGTATCAACTTTGGAACTCATCCAAATCCATCATGGAACCTCCTTTCCATTACATTGTGCCACCCATAGATAAAATTGAGATAAATTTAATTTGTATCTTGTGACAAACTAGTATCAATGTAACACTTTACAATTAACTACTTTTAACTATTTATCACTTATACATGATATATTCTTAGTTCTTCCAGAACTCATAAGAATATCTTTACTATCATCCAATGATCATCTTATGAATCATTCTGGTATATGCTCACAACATTTAGAGCATAGGAAATATATGGATATGTACATATCACGGTAACATTATTGATCAAAATATTCAAGTGATTTCACTCACCAAGTGTCAAAACACTTGAATCTCGTTTCACTTACCAACTATCAATACACTTGGATCTTGATTCAACCCTTCCCATGTGGCAAGTACCTTTCTTGTCATTTCCATATTGAACTCATTCAATATCTCATATATGTACGTCTGGCACAATCATATTAGCGTTTCAATCTATCCATATAGACATTAATGCTAAATATTCCAGTTTTTCCCAAGTCTTTCATCGAAATCCATTTTAATGAAATTATTAATCTGTGTTAATAAAAGATAGATTATTTCCATTTAACAATATATCATGTACGTAATGTATTCGAAATATGTATCAGCGCTCCCACTTAATTTCTTGCAAATGCAGGCATCTTCGTCGTCTCCAATGAAATTAAACCTTTTAACAGTTTCATCATGGTGAAGATTCCAACTCCCCTATGCTAACTTGAACCATTGAAGTTTGCATGCCCTTTCAGCATCCTTTGAATTAATAGAACCCTCAGACCATGTCATGTACACGTCCTAGGTAACCGTTCTATTAGAAGAACTTTGTTTTGTTTGTTCAACTACCATATACCAAATTATATGTACTGGTTTCTATATTAACCCGTCAAGACTAAATAGCGCTATGAAAGATCAAATCTTTTCATAGTCAATTCACTAAACATTGTCGTAAACTACTTTCTGACATGTCGACTATTTCATAGATGTCAAACATCCATGTGTATTTGTTTATAGATCCAAATACAACCGATAGGCTTCACGCCTTTCCGAAGGGTCTTCCAAGTTCAGAAACTTGATTTGTTGTGTATGGCTACTATCACGGATTTATGACTTCTAGTCATTTTATGGAGTCAGGGCCCATCATCGCTTCTTTATATGCAGTTAGTTCATCATTGTCAAAACAATAAAGACTTCTGTTTCAAATCTTACTATTTTATTCTTACCCGACCCACACGGTTCAATAGGAACTCTAATCTCCGAGATCACAAACTTTGTAATAATGGGATCCATGAGCATGTTAGCGCCTCCGGGACACTTCTCGTCACTGTGCTACTTAGCACATGTTCCTTAGGTTCATCAACCTAATCAAAGTTCTAGTGTCCTCCCACTTAACTTTTGTGAAAAAATCCTTCTTTAAGAAACTTCACGTTCCAAGCGACAAACTCTTTTGTCTTTAGTGTTATGGAGGAATACCCAACAAATTCTTTGGTATAACCTACAAAGACATGCTTATCTAACTTTGGTTGTAAACATTTTACTTATGCATAACACACCAAAATTTAAGAAAATACAACTCAGGTTTTATCCCAAACCATAACCTTTATGGTGTCATTTCATCAGATCACGATGGTGCTCTTTTTAGTGTAAAAGCGGCAGTCTCTCAAGCTTTAATCCTTAAAACATAATGGCAGTTTTATAAATGACACCTTTGATCTTACCATGTCAAACAAGGTTCGATTTGATCTCTTGAACATACCATACTCCTATGGTTTATAAGGAAATGGAAATACATGTAACTCAAATATCTTCCTTTATGATTGAATCATAAATTCTTTATTTTCTTATTACAATGATTCTCCACTTCATCTTGAAAATGTATTTGAACAATTTTCAAATGTTCCATACTTCTTCTTTATTAAGTAAATATATAGATATATTCACTCAAATTTTCGGAAAAAGCATATGAAGTTGAAAGATCCACCGCACATGGCTACATATAATGGACTATATACATAAACATGCACAATGTCCAATAAGTTAGTCATCCATTCCTCTTTGACCTATGAACGGAGTTTCAAGTATCTCGAGGAAAGTCTCCAAAGCGTCCATTGATCAAAATCAAAGACTCAAAAAATCCGTCAACATGGAGTTTCTTCATGTTTTCTTTCCAATATAATTTAAACTGTGATGTCACTTTGTAAGTGATGTTTCAATCATTTGTCTTGCGAAATTTTAGCATTAGTTTTATGGACGTGATTTCTCCAACTAGACTTGTAAAAGTTCACCCATCTTCTATGGAATACGGTAATTATTTCAACAACCATTGTTCTCATAATACCGGAAAGAAATAACAATTATTTAAACAAATCTTGAAGGCAAGCTCTGAAGTCAACGAGAAACACAATAACACTTTATTTGTTTTTGATGGACATCATCACATATTCTTTTGCTAGTTACTTAGGCCATTGTAGTTCATGAATTGCATTGTTTTGTATGACATTTCACACCAACCAATTCAGTATCCAATACCCAAGAACCACATTGTTTAACAAGCAAAGAATACAACCATAACATGTATATCATCTATATACCTTAGCTAGACATTTCCAGTCTTTTCTCCTTTCTGCCAAATATTTTGTAGATTCTCTTTTAGCATTTCCTTTTATTTTAAAAGAATCTATCAACATCTATAGTGGCGCCATACACATGACACATAGTCAAAAGCATGTATATTCAAATACTAAAACCATTTGACTTGCAATTTGAAGTTGATCACCATCATCTAATGTTTGGCATTCTTTCAAAAGTCCATTCTTTAGTAATCTATTAGTGTAGTAAACATTTTACCTACATCTTCTATTCATCCTTATCATGACAACTTTCATGATCAAGCTACTATAGCCTATAAGGACGAATCGTGAGTATAATGTCAGTTCCCAAAACCTTTTGCGAAATTCTCATACAATATGAGAACATGTATTTTGCGAAATTATACTCTATCATATTGCAACCATAAAAATTGTTTCAGATATCACAATATCTTCCACACGTGATGGTTTCTGAAATAATTCTTTCAGCTCCTAGATAACCTCGATATTAAAAAAAACTTTTAAATATCAAGAATCATGGAGGCAATCATGATACTTTAGATACTAACATTGGAGTTGTTACTCTTGATTTAATACTACTTATTAAACTTGATGTTGTAAATAGAGTTTGCTGAAAGTTTGCAATAGGACTTCTAAACTTTAGATTGACACACAAAAACAATACGATACCAGTTAGTAAAGTAAATATCCAGAATTCTATAGTTCTATTATCTCAATTAAAACTAAGCATAAGGTAGCAATCGGATGCCAATGACTACAACAAACTATGCAAATTCACTTTGATTTTAGTTTATCATAAATTGAGTTCGACTAATCCAAATTACAAATGAACTCCCACTCAAAACCAACATCCCTCGAGTTGTTTTGGTGATTACATGAACCAAATCCACTACACCCAGTCCAATCATCATGTGAGTTGGTGTAGTTTCAAAGGTGAGCATCTATATGGGCATCATATCTACCATATGACTCATGCTTTACCTTTCGGTCCATGTTCCGAGGCCATGTCTATACATGCTAGGCTCGCCAAGTAAGAACCTTAGTACTCGGGTGTGTAAAACTTTCTTAAATTGTTCTATGAAAGCATAGAGTTGAGTACGCCCGATCATCACGTGATGTCTCAAAACAACGATCCATAGAATGGTGCATACTTAAGGAAGAACACATTTTTATCTTGATATCTAAATGAGGGATCATCTTATAATGCTACTAAAACACCAAACAAGGAATATAAGATGCAAAAATCATATGCAAAAAATGAAATCATATGGTTCTTGCACTTGATCACTATCATGTGCATCGTGCTATGATCTTTATCATTACTTTATTTGTAAGGCCAAGGTCTATGGAACTTAAACGTTAGGTATGCTATAATTTCCTAGAGTATCAACTATACTTCCAATTATAACATTACCATATCATGACACTAGCCCAGCAACAATCTAAACTAGATGCTTCTAATTAATCAATTGCAAGTTTTACGTGGCTTAGGTCTTTCGAAGATAGAACCGTTCATACCTACGAACATGGAACCACAACGATGATAATCAAATTATTAGCAACTCATTGTAAATCAGATATTGACTATAATAGGAGAGATAGACACCCGCTAGCCACTCATGCAAAACTAGTTGCATGTAAAGCGTGGAACAGGTCTCATGTGCGAGGACATATAAAGTTAGTACGGGCCGCTTCATCCCACCATGCCACCAATATACAAAATACATAGAAGATGAAATAATATGACCATCAGCGCCCACATAATCATATATGTTCTACCCGTGCAAAGCATCTATGCATAGATCAGGCTCTGATACCACTGTTGGGATCACATCATAGAAAATAAAAAAATTCCTACAAAGTGAACAACTAAGCACCAAGATCTATCTACCTAGATACAATCAACAGGTGGATATACATCCATAGAGAACATACCCTTGAAGAGCGACGAAGCATTGTTAACGAGGTTGAACTCGTGGATGATGTAGTCATACACTTGTTGATCTCAAGATCATGATGAAGTCCAGTAAGTCCATCAGGTCCAACAACAGCAAGTCTAGTAGGTCCAGCACCGCAAAGCAGTAGTGCATCGGTGATCGCACACACGTCCGGTACCCCGACAACCTTCATGTCCACGCTCCAGCGATGCAGCAGAAGCAACAAATCCTTTCCAGATAAAGCCATCGGGAACATGTATCTCGCTAATCCGAGACCATGGGGAATAATGTCTAGATGGAGAGAGAGATCCTTCACGAGGAGGTGTGAGAGTGGAGGAGGAGGAGCTGCTCCTTTTATAGGGGAGGGGAATGCCCAAGGGGCATGGACGATGGCCATGGTGGGTTCCCCCACCTCTCCCTCATTCATGTGGGTGGAGCTCCCACTCACATAAACACACCTCCACTCACATGCATTAAATTTCCACCAAATTTAATGCAACTCTCATTTAATAAACTCTTTTATTTATTTTATTAAGAATTTTTTTAATTACTTTAATTAACAAACATTCACATAAAACCCCTTGCAACATTTCAATATCACATGCAGGACCGGTTTCTGCAATTTCACCGAAAACAATTTTGGTTCCATTAAAATGATTCCAATGCTTTCTTAAATAATTATCTGAAACATATTTGCTCCAAATGGTGTCGGTATCGCTTAAGTGTGTCACCCTATGGTTCACGAATAATGTAGACATGATCGAGACCCTTCTCCGATCAATAATCAGCAGCGGGACCTGGAGTCCATACTGACTCCCACACATTCAACGATGACTCTAGAGATCGTGTGAGCCTTTAACATCATAACTAAATCCATTTGTCTCGTGATATATAACATGTCAGAGATTTGATCATTGGTATCTCCATACCTAGTTTGATCTCGTTATCGACATGCACTCTTTTCTTGTTCCAGTGATATAACATTCTAGTGATCACATCACTTGCTTGCAAGATATCTCAATGTGATATCACCGAGAGGGCCCATAGTATATATATCCATCATTGGGATGGATAAATCCCACTCTTGATCAATGAGCCTCTACATAACACCTTTGGAGTATCTGAACCTAGCTTTATTGTCACCCTGTTATGGTGTAATATTTGACGTTATCAAGTTACTCTTCTAGTGTTAGTGATTGACATGATCTCATGGTATAAGCACTAGAATTACTTCGTATGATGTTATAGCAATTTAAACACAATTACTTTGATCGTATTTCTATACTTTGGATGAATGTTCATCACACAATTGAACACATATTGTAACCTCGTTATTAACAACATCCAATGTCCATGATCAGGAAACCTTGATCATGATGTTAATCAACAAGCTAGTTTAGAAGAGAGGCATAACTAGAAACCCTTTATTTGTTTATTAAACACACATGTATTAATTTTTCCAATTAATACAATTTTAGCATGCAAGGAAAAAGATAATAACCACTTCATAAACAAGGAATAAGATAATAACCACTTTATTATTGCCTCTCAAAAATATTGCCTTCAGTCTCCCTCTTGCACTTGAGTCAATAATCTAGTCTATAAACTTACACATTCAACACCTATGGCTTTCTGGTGTTGTATATATGCATTTTATAGTGGTTAACATAATCTTGTCGCGAATAATATCTTGAGCTCTGTTGCAACTCCTATCGGGCATCCTTGCGTGAGAAAGATTCCGTCACGAAAACCACTTGTGCCATCCCTCGTCGGGTCCGTTGTGAAGCGACGCATCGACCTGCACCCTCCATGTCACCTGCTCGCTCTCTAGTAAGCACCACCGCCGTGCCCTGACCTCACCTAGGGTTCCACCTTGTCACCGTTTAGACAGAGGAGGACGGCAACGCCCCATCGTCAGATCTTCCTTAATCAAACGGCAAACAGTCACTGATACCCCTTCATGGATTGCCCCTCACTAACCGGTGGACCCCGCCCTTCAGTGTTTTTAGCCCAGGCACCATGCCTGCTTCGCTAGTTTGGCTGGATCTGTCAGCGCGCAGCCCATCTCATCGAGAAAACTAGCCATCGAGTCCTCTTTTAATCATTTAATTCCATATCTGAAAGTAAAGCCTCCGGTTTAAATCATTTCAAAAATAGGAAACGACTAATATTTCCTAGATCCAATATTTGGCATGCTCATGTATGTTCTTGCTAACATGCAAAGCCAACCTTAGTCCAAAAAGATTTCTCAATAAATTTTGGAAATAAGTCCATATAAAAATATCTATTTAGGTAAATAAATTCTGGGAGAGTTCCACTTATCCAAATGAAATAAATCCAACCCTCTCTAGAGGTTAATTGAAGTGCCTATCCACTATACTTGGCAACATGCCAAGTGGAGCCCTGGTTTTCTGTTATTAAAAATAACAAAAACAATTCCTATTTGAGTTTAGAAATTTCTCTAGATCAAACCACAAAATGTATGGGCATAATTCAAACTCCCATTGATGAAGTATATCGATACCAATCAAAACCTAGGATCTCACTATTTATTGAGCCTCTGACGAATTTTAATGATTTAAACACTTTTGGATGTCCTATTTCCACTAGATACATCATTCTAGAAGCTTTACAACTCCAAAATTGATGATTCCAATTTCTACTGGAAGGTATTTGTAATACCTATCCATGTCCTTTGTCTCGTACCATTTGGACGTGTATAGTAAATATAGTGAAAACGTCAAGGGCATACTAGTAATTATTTTGAGGAGATTCCAACTCTCAGAAATCACAAACTCCGTGATGTACAAAAAGCACTAAGGACAAATTTATCTGAGCTCCAGTTTTGTTCTGGTGATATATTCACCTAAACTAGGGTTATTTCCACTAAATATTCGTAACTAAACAAAGAAAATTGATAAAATCATGAAAGCACTTTTGTTGGCCTTTTTATTGCAATACCTACCTAAATATATCATTTTTGTATATTGATATCATGCAGACCCATGCCTTAGTTCAAAACCCCTTCATTAGGTTGTTTTTGACATTTAAATCATCAAAGAAGCTCCACAGGGTCACTTAAGTAATTCCTATTGCTATAAGCTCAATCTACCAAAATCTACTGAAGTTAGTACTATGTTCTATGTTTGTTTGCTAGACCGTATTGATGCTTGTGTGCCTTTTGTTGATTGTGGACTTTGGTTGTTTGCATGTATTCTCTTTGACGATGATAGTTGCGATAATATCGAAGACCCTATGAAGATTATTATTATTGGTATTTATGGTATTCTAAGAAGAAGTCAAGGGACATATTTCCATATTTCTTATAATAGTCAACACACCTTGTTTTTCATAAGCCTTGTCCTACTGTTTGTCTTATTCATGTTTCACCTACTATTTATGAAAACTAAATTGTTTTATCATATGATGATCTACATATAGTAGTGGCTTGGCTCCTCCAAACCATTACACCTTTGTACTACTAAGTACATACCCCCTTGATGACACCTACTTGTCCCTTGCATGGTAGATGGTGTATAACACCATAGGACTTTGGAGACCCCGATTTAGCCGAAGCAAAATTATGGGATGGGAAGACCCCGGAATTTTTTTACGAAAATGTTTTATGGTAAAATCTTGGTGAGGTCTGACCTACCAATAGAGATGGAGAAAGAAAAAGGGTTTTGTCTTACAAAAGATGCTAAAGGAAAAAAGGAGGAAAAATGTTTGTTAAAACGCGCCCGTTTCTTTGAAGTTTGCTAGAATAATTAACCCGTGCAACCACATTACTCCTATATGGGAAGGGGCTGGACTCGAAGTTTGTTCACTCTAGTATAAGTTATCTCACAAATACTATAGGGGATTTCGATCATTAGAGGGTGGGCCTTCTCCGATAAGGGTCACTCTAATGTAAATCATTACCTAGGAGAAGGAACAAATGGTTTGTGGGCCGCCATGCGTTTACTATGAATAACTCATAGGGGAGACTCTTATACTGGAGTGGGAATTCCAAAGGTATTGTTTGATTATCCGAGACCATCATACTTTTGTATGACGATCGAGGGTTGATCCTGGTGGATGTATCAAATCTTGTGGGTAAAGTGTAGAACCTCTTCAGAGTGTAAATCTATTCGAATAGCCGTGTCTACGGTCATGGACGGTTGGGAAGCTTGCTATAGATCGGTGCTGGTTTTGTTTTCAAAAAGTATTTCAGAAAAGCAAAGGCTTTGGAAATGTTTTGACCATGAGATGGTCAGAAGGGAAGGAAAGGAGTTTGGTCATGAGATGACCAAAAGGAAGAATCTAATGGGTGACCCAATCCTAGTGTTTACAAATATTTTGAAGGACTTTAAAAAAAATTTAAAAAAGTTTTCAACAAAGATATGTAGACTATGTATTACAAGAGAAACTATTTTAGAAAAGAACCTCTCATGTAGACCTCCTACTACCCCAGCCATCTTGCATATCCTTTTAGTATTATTCTGATAAGGTGGTTTGCAAGTACATTCAAAATACTCACTAGCATTGTCTTTGTCTATTAACTTGTTCAAATTCGAGAAGTAAGGTGATTAAGAAGGTGATGTTGATGACTTTGCGAGCTAGGACGTTCTTCTAGTCAGCTTCCTGTAGGTCAATGCATGGCTCTGGCTCTGTGCTTGTTGAAGTTCCACTTATGATGATTGATGTAGCCATAATGGGAATTAAGGAATGTCATGCATTCGCTTAAGTAATGGATGTTTACTTTGATACTTGTCAGTTATGTTCAACGAACGACTGATCATGGGATCGTGGTGTATGCATAACAAGGATTCTCAGAGGATTAATCTAGGGCACCACAGATAATCTCCTATGTTCCATTGGCTTCTCCAATCATGGAACTAGGTGGCAAGGTTCGCAGAAGCATCTCGAAGATTGATTGAGAGGTTTTTCATGTTTTGAATATTTCCTTCAACCGCATAGATATCTTCATAGGTGGTGTAGTAGTTCAGTGGCTTCACATATTGTTTGGGTCCCTCTTGTTCTACTTCTTCATATTCTCCTCCTCCTCCCACAAGTATTTCTTGATGGGGTAAACCAGCATCAACTTGTGGATCAAAACGCAAACGTCCACCCTCGATAGAGAATACACCATTAGGCAAAGGAGATGGATCAAGTGAACTGCTCCAGGTATATCAAGGAAGTATCTACCGCTAGTTCTAGAAATCATACCACATGATTTTAGAGTAGAGAAACCGAGACGGTGACTTCCTATCAACGGTTGGATGTTACCTAGCTTGACGTGAAGTGCACGTGCAAGAACGGCCACAACTCCTCCACCGCATAGCCGTCCTTGATATTGTAGAGCTTGATGGTAAAACACAAGAAGGGCTCCCAAATTGGGCATTAGTTACAATTAATAATAGCATCTTTTGCAAGGACCATCATTTCCTCTTCATTTACTCTAGTAAACTCACCATGTGCCTGCAAGGGTGTTAGCAATAATAGAAATAGCGAATAGCAGGATGATCAATTTGGTTTCCCTTGGGTCTGTTTCCATGAATTCTCATTAAATTAAAGTAATCCAAGGGTGTAGGATTATTTTTAAAAAGTAGTGGAGCGTATGTGGGTGGTGTTGTTGGCAAACCCAAAGCATTGAGGTCATTGTTCGAGCGTCAAGGAGTACTCACAAGTTCATAAGACGGAAGTTGATGTGATCAAGTCCAGACAAGTGCTCCTCGGAACAATAGTGAGAGCACACTGTATGCGTCAAGGTGTTGAGGAACTCAAGCGTCAAGTGGTGATACGTGGCGACATCCTGGAATACAAAGTCATATAAACCAACATTGTTGCAAAGTAAATCAAAATTAGCATGAACGTCAAGTTGGTTCAGGATATAGGGACACGCCCACTTGGTGGACTTGATTTCTCGGAGCTTGAGATGGTCAAAACGGTTCAGCTGAAACTCCTCATTGAACTCGATACCAAGTGACTTGGGGGTCAATGTATCAACGGGTGGTGCGGAATGTTCTGTAGCGATCACACATGTATGGATCCTCATGTTCATCTAATACCAAATAAATAAAAATTTCTAATTAAAAATTTAGACCAATAGAAACATAGCATACACGATCCAATACAATTGTTACAAAAGAAAATCCTCCAAAAAATACTAAGCATGCATAATATCAAGATTAGCTAAAAAATAAGACCTAAGTCTAGATTGATAATGGGGAAAGATTGAGCGGAGTGTTGTTGCAAATAAGTTGGGGATCAGAGGAGAATCATACCTTAGATCGATTGGGTGCGAGGAATCAATGAAAGATTGAGTAAATTTGAAGATCAGTGGAGGTGGTATGGAGTTTGGAGGAAGAAGAAAGATAAAATTTGTGTTTGGGGATTTTTATGTTACCTCCTCGTGGGGTTATGGGGGGCGTGTACATGGTACGAGCGGGCGCTACAGCCGGAGCCCGCCCGTACTGGGTGACATACCTTGGGGGTGATGAATCCGTTTTGGCGATTCACTCGGTATGGGCGCGAGGTACGAGCGCACGCGCCCGTACTATTGGTCGTTATGCGTTTAGTACCTTTGCTTAAAATTTGATGGGTTGCTCGAGGGTACGGTACGAGCGTGGTATGGGCGCGTTTGACCATACCAGTCGTCATTACAAGCGCTGTTTCTTGCGACAAAAATCAGAATTTCCATCTTCCAGTGAGCTGAAAAACTCAAAGAATTCAATTAGTAGCTTTGTGCGTCTTTACACATCTGATCAAAGGAAAAAACAACAACAAATAGATTTCATAAAAATCAGCAATACTTCTTAGGCCATGTGTTAGTAAAAATAAAAGATCGAGGATTACCTTATTTATTCTCCTCTCTCCAAAGGTCTTCTTGAACACTCTTTATTAAAAACAAAAACAAAACAAAAGAAACACAAAAGTAAAAACTTTTAACATGGGTTGCCTCCAATGAAACGCTTCTAGTTAAGGTTAATTAGCTTGACCCAAATGGTGATCATTTTGGTTTAATGAGTGGAACACCCACTCCAAAGTAATTGGCTTTCAAAGTAAGTATACCATCGTCATCATTAGGCTTGGCCTTCATCTTCCTAGGGAAGTGGACTATAAAAGGATCTCTCGATGGTAGTCCTATTCTCACATTCCCTTCATGTAAATTAATTAAAACATTGATGGTTCTTAGGAAGGGCCTACCTAGAATTATAGGTGCTAGGGATCTGCAGGCATGTCCACAATAACAAGATCAATAAGAGTGAGACTACCTTTAATTTGAACAACTATATTTTCTTTTATCCTAGCAGCTTGTTTATAAGTTGAATCCGCTAGATGGAGTCTTAATCCAGTAATTGCAAATGGCCCCAAGTTTAACTTGTCAAATACGCTTTTGGAAATCATTGAGATGCTTGCACCAATATCACAAAGTCCGGATATCTCATTGACCATAACCTTAATTTTAACTGTGGGCTCACATATATCATCTAGCTTAGCAGCAAGCTTATCAGCTAGTCTCTTATACTCCATCTCTAAACTTGAACTTTAGATGCTACCTTTTGAATAATTTGTTAGTGCATAGCATCATTACCTTGTTCTATACCGGGATTCTTCATGGTGATCATTTTTAGTAGATATTCCCCGGTATATTCAGGTGTTGGCACATTGCTATAATCCATCTCTTTAGGCTTCTTTTCACTTGTGACTTTCGAGGCCCTGTCAACCGTAGTGCCACGTCCCGACGGTTAGTAGTCCCCAATGCCTCAAACTAATGTGCCTTCGAGGCTACACTACCTCCAAGGACAAGCACTGCCGGGTGAACCCTCGCGAGGGCCCACTTCACAAGGGGACACTCTCCCGAGAGGGACTCTGCCACTGGAGGCGCCACCACAAAACCCAATTGCGGGTGCCCTAAAGCACATTCCAGGGCTTCTCGCTAAATTCACCATGCGGCCAGCAGGCGATACAGACCCTGACAAGGGGCATAGTTGCCATTTAGGTGCTAGGAGGACAACGAGCACGCCAAATGAAGACAGACTAGATAAAGGGAGGCTACTTTACCAACTGGCGGAGGTGCACCCGACGTCCAAAACTTAGTCCACCAAAAAGCAGACTGGTAGACTAGGACCCAGTGGGGCGGCAATGTGTTGACCCTTCCCGCCATAGACTGGGGCAAGATGCCCGATGATGCCCTATATAAGGGACCCTCCTCCTACCTTAGAAGGGATCAATCCTAGAGATCTAAAATACTAGACTTTCATCCTCCATTGTACCCTCGCGAAGCACGCGAGCAATAAAAAAAGTAGGACTAGGGGCTTTACCTCCTCACGAGGGTCCTGAAGCTAAGTAAAAAACCCCGGTGTCACCTCTCTATCGTGCGCTTGCTCCATCGTTGCCACTATCGCCGACTTCCTTCGGAATCGCGTGGTCATCCCCCTCATGAACCAAGGGATTGTTGGACCCTAGTTCCTTTGTGGGACAAATCCCCGACATTTAGCGCCCCGGGTAGGAGGGCGAGGCGTGCTTTCAAGACTTTCAACGAAATTTCGGTCGGCAACGAGACACACACCGAGCGAGCCCTCCGTCGCGCAGAAAGCAAGGCCCGAATGGAGTCTGCTCTGCAGCACGCCTCCTCTGAGCTGGTCCCATGGACGGAAGACGAATGGGGATCCTCCTATCACCCATCACAGGAACCTTCTCCCTCCTCGCACGGTGTCATGTCGCTCTCCCGCACCATGTCGTCTTGCGTCCACCCCGAGCATCTCACCCCGGAGGCTTCCAAGAGCATGGTGTGCAAGCTCCTGGACCACTCACCGGATGAGAAGGGCCAGGAGAGGTGGCACGATAGGATCGCCGAGCTCCTCAACGCCGCCACCCTCTCCACCGAGGTCCCGGTGGCTCTATCCAAGGGTAGGGAACCGGGAGCTACGGGCTCGCACCCTCCTCTCCTCCGTGGAGATGTTACCAAGCCAGACAATGCCACTCCACTGCTTGCAAACAGTTGCCAAATCATCTTTCCTCCCGTGGCCGCGGCGCTGCCCCGCGAGTGCGTGGACCATTTCACCGAGGAAATCACCTCCGCGAGTCAAACGAACTGCGTGACCCTCATCAACTGGAAGGCGGTCTAGGCCAACGGCTTCCTCGCCTTCACCAAGAGCCTCCACCGTCTGGCCTGACCCCACAAGTTCCGTCCGGAGACGCTAGCATGCTACGACAGTACCACCAACCCATGTGAGTTCCTCCAGCTTTATACCACGGGCATTGAGGCGGCAGGGGGAGACGACTACATCATGGCAAACTGGTTCCCCTGTGCCTGAAGGAGACAGCCAATACCTTGTTGATGAACCTCCCTGAGGAATCAATCGCCTCATGGGCGGAGCTCGGATCTCTCTTCATCGCCAACTTGAAGGGGACCTACGAGCGCCTGCTCACCTACTACGACCTCCGCCAAATACACTAGTAGCCAAGAGAGACCCTCTTCAAGTTTCTACAGAGGATTAGTCGAGTCCGCAACAAGATCCCCAAAATCTTAGACTCCAATGTCATCACCGCTTTTTCCGAGGGTGTGAAGGATGTCAAGATGAGGGAGATGATCGGTATTCGGGGCGAGAGCTTCACTGCCACTGCCGAGATCTTCGTCATGGCCAAGAAGTGTGCCAAGGTGGAGCCGAAGCCGATGTTTGGCCTCAACGAGGCAGAAACTAGCCCCAAGGCCGCAGGCTCATCCAAGGGTAAGGACAAGGACCACGAGTGCAAGACCGCCAACATCTTGGCAGCAAATCCAGATTGGAAGAGTCCTCGCGAGGGGAATGGTGAGAGAGATTAGGATGACAACTCATACTACCAATTCCATAAGAAGCCAGTGTACCCCACCGACGACTCCTACAAGCTCAAGAAACTCCACGACCTGTGCAGCAGCCAGTGGAAGGGGGGCCGAGCAAGGCGGCTAGAATGGAGGAAACCACGGAGGAGACCACTACAAAAACAGCTCTGGTGGCTGTGATACACCTTCGTTAGGCCACCAGGCCAACTCCATGCAACAACACCCTCACTCCCAGGAGAAGGGATGTGTCGAGGATCCCGGGTTATACCAAGTGCCATAGGGTGCCATAGCCTACATACTTTGCTGCTCCCAAGCCCCAACGTCCAACCGGCACTTCAAGCTACTCACTCGTGAGGTCGCAGCTACCAGACCGGGAGTCCCCTCACAGAAGCTCAAGTGCTCCCAGTGTGCCATCATCTTCAACGCCAGTGACCACCCCATATCCACGAGGCCCGTGGGCACTCTCCCCATGATCTGCACCCCCACCATCAATAACATCGCAGTTGCGAAGACCCTCATCGATGGAGGCGCAGGCCTAAACATGATATCCACCGAGACTTTTGCCCAGCTTTAGGTGTTGTAGGTCAGGCTGATGCCGAGCATGCTATTCTCCGAGGTGACCAACGGATCCACCATACCCATCGGGCAGGTGCACCTCTCCGTCACGTTCGAGACGCGTGACAACTACCGCACCGATCTCATCGACTTTGACATGGCACACATCAACCTCCCATACAATGTCATCCTTGGTACCATGTGCTGGCCAATTTCATGAGCTCAACTCACCATGCCTGCAACATGATCAAGATGCCTAGTAGAAACGGCAGAGTCTTCATGGTCTGTTCCAACAAAGTGGAAGCCTTACGCTCCCTGGAGCACACCTATAAGACCGTTGCCGCCACCTATCCCGCCTGTCGTCACGAGGGATGAGGAACCTCCCAAGGACAGTGACGACCCGGGGGCTCTAGACTTCCCCATGAACTACACCCAGCGCATGTACAATGTCGGTTGCCCACGCGGTGGCGACTAAACTACCGATGAACCAACGGATCGGGCTACTGGAAGCTAGAAACACCTCTCTAAATGGCACGCCTAACTCCACGCCTTTTTGAAGGTGACCCCTGAAAAACCTAAAGGAAATATGCCCTAGAGGCAATCATAGAGATGATTATATTTCATGTGTATCCATGAGTTATTATAATGTTCCTTGAATATACATATATCAGGCAACTTGTATTGATTGGCAATTATGTGAATTGTTTGTAAGGACATCGATTGGTTAATGACTATGGAGTAGTTGTCCCTAGTCAGAGTTCATGTGAGGACACAGATGAATATTAGACTAGCACATCGATTGGTTAATGACTATGTTTCGCAAGTCATAGACATGGAGATGTCAACCCAGTGATGTGGACACATGTTATGAACATGGGGTTGGACTGACCCAACTTGAGACTGGCAATAATACTTGCAGCTCTCTCTACAGATCATGTACATTTTGTCCTTAGACCTAAGATTGCCGTATGTACTTGAGATGTGGATTGACCTACTTTGGGGATATCAAACACTGCTCTGTTACTGGGTAAAAGGTAGCTTTTGGTTTGTCCTGATACATGATACAAGGCATTGGTCAATCAAGATGGGATTTTCCCCTCTCTACTTGAGAGAGATATCTTTGGGCCCCTCGAGTGATCGGATCTAGAAATGCATGGTTGTGCTACATATGGTTAAGAGTTAACCTAGTAAAGGGACTTTGAATCATAGTTTCAAGAAAAAGAGGTCAGGTTGGATCTAGACCAAATATCGTAGGGCAAAGGGAAAGACATGTACTCAACCTTGTGATGGTTCGTCTGAATGATCTTTATATGCGTTTAGGAGTTGGCATGTCTTGCTAGAGGCTGCTACCAACTATTGACATAGTAAGTGTACTCGTGTCATGTCTATACGTTATGAACCTATAGGGTCACACACTTTAGGGGCTGGAAATCTAATGAGGATTGGATCCGAATTATACCAGGCTTAGGCTACTAATGGGCTGCTAATGTAGAAGCCCACCAGGGATGTCTATATAAGAGAGAGTGAGGCAATCTTAATAGGGTTGAGCATTGCACCCAACCGCCACTCCTCTCACGCCTGAGTTGCACGTACAGACCTAGTAGTCTGGCGTGTGACGTTTCCACTCTAGACGTGTGGATACCTTGGAGGTGCTGCAGCTGTAGCACTTGGACAAGTCGTGCAAAGGGGAGCTGCTCCTAGGACGAGGACAAGGAGGATACGTAGAACATCTACACTGCCCCTACGTGCTTCATCGAGTTCCGCAACTACGCGTCTAGAGGTAATCTCGTGATCTATGACAACAGTAATCCTGGTTGGCGTGGTAGAAAATTTTGTTTTATGCTAGTGTAGCCTACCCGTTACCCTAGAGTGGTATCAGAGCCAATGTTGTTAAATCATAGGTTCGGGAAGTTTGCATATAGTGATATGCAGATTGATATAAATGATGTGATCGTTTGTATGGCGGTGGTTCTGGATTGATCTATGATATTGCTTTCCACGATCGTGATTCTAAGGTCATCGAACGACTTATCCCTACCAATCGGTTTCCTCCATCGGGGTAGAAAGTGACTGATGACCCACAAGTATAGGGGGTGTATCACAGTATTT
Organism: Avena insularis; assembly: GCA_023614405.1. NCBI lineage: Eukaryota > Viridiplantae > Streptophyta > Magnoliopsida > Poales > Poaceae > Avena > Avena insularis. Next base: position 158,381,794 of record CM042684.1, read on the forward strand.
TTGATAAGTAAGAGTGTCGAACCCAACAAGGAGCAGAAGGTGTTGACAAGTGGTATGGATTAGGAATTCTCTATAAATACATAGCAAACGGATTTTTAGCGGTTTTTTGATAATGCAGGTAAATAAAGTACGAGTAAATAAAATACAATAATAATAATTGTAGCAAGTGGCCCAATAATTTCTTTAGCAAAGGACAAGCCGGTTGTATTACTTAAGATGACCAAATGTTCTCATGGACACATGGGAATATCGTCAAGTGCTTTCTCTTCATGTAGTTGATTAATCTTCTTTAGTTGGATAACTATTGTGTGGGTGAACCTATGCTAATGTACTGACCTTCCTAGGAGTAATACATACTTGTGATTATACCCCTTGCATCCGCAACTACAAGAAAGTAATTAAGATAAAAACCTAACTACAACCTTAAACTTTGCGATCCTACACTCCCTTGTGCAAAGGTTTCCTAATGGGGTTCAAGTTTTCTGTCACTCCGGCAACCCCATGATTAGTAGCCAAATACACAATGCATTCCCCTAGGACCATAAAGGTGAAGTATCATGTAGTCGACGTTCGCATGACACCGCTAGAAGAATAACACCACAACTTAAATATTAAACCATTGAATCTTTCTCAACACAATTCCGCCTCTAACAACATGACTTATCCCATGTCCTCAAGAACTAAACGAACTACTCATGAGACATCATATGGATCAAGATCAGAGATGAAATAATGATAAGTAACAATCTGAACATGAACAATAATTCAATGGTTCCACTCAATAGCATCAACTACAATGAGTAATCAACATCGAGAAAGTTTCCCCTAAGAACTATGCAAGATTCAAGCCAATTGTTACAGCGGTATGGAGTGGTGGTGATGGTGCTGGTGATGATGATGTTTGAGATGACGATGATGATGATCATGATGAAGTCTTGCTTGATGGTGTTGTTCATGGCGACGATCTCCCCTCTCCGGGAAGGAATTTCCCCGGCGGAATTCTGTCTGCCAGAGAGCTCTTTCTGCTCTGCGAGGGGTGGAGGTCGACAGGTCAACCGCAGAGGCTTGGCGCACTAGTGGTCGCGCACCGGATAGGAGGCAAGGTAGGCGGACCGAGATGCGCAAGAAGGTGAGGCGGCCAACGTCGGCAGCCTGGACAGAGGCGGGGTTGGTCACGCAGTGTCCTAGGCTCCGGGGCGGAGAAGGGAGGCCGCAGGATCGATGCAGAGGTTGCTCATGTCTACTGCAGAGAGGAGGTCGACACAGGTCAGGGGCATAGCGGGATCCGGGCGGCGACCACTAGGGACGGTGGCGGCCGCGGGCCAGGGCGAAGAACGGCGGCGGTGGGGACGAGGGGCGCGGACAGGGCGCGGCTCCTACGGGCAGCGACGAGGCGGAGAGGGGAGTCATGGAGGCGTGCCATGGAGCTCGGGGTCGGGTCGAGCATGGCAGGCCGTGGTGGAGAACGAGGAAGGGAGAGGAGGAGGCAGCGCCCAGGGGGCAAAGATCCTCGCGAGCGACGAAGGGTCAAGGGCCCGATGGTGGTGCTATATGAACGAGCGGGGGAAGGAGGGGAACGCAAGTGACAGGAGAGCGGAAGTGGTTGCGGGGATTGTGGGAGGAAACAGGGTCAGAAAGGAAGGTAGGGAGCGAAACGAGAGCGATGGGGTCATCGGGGTGGGGCCGGGCTCACGTGTGCAATGTTGCGAGCGTGCAATGCACCGCTGAGTGCAGGTGACTGGGACGTGTTGGGTCCAGGAGAGGGGTTAGGTGCGTCGATGGTTGTGGCCATGGTGGGATGCAGGATTGGGGCAGGGTAGCATGTCGCGCACGCAGTCCTATGTGCGCTGGTGTGTGGTTGGACTCGGGTGGGTGGTGGCGACTAAGAGGGAGGTTAGGGTTTGGGTGGTGTCAACACCCAGATTTTTAATCTCAGATGCCTATTATGCCATGCCTCGCAATCCCAGGATTACTATTTTTGCTAGACATAATAGAATTGGTACCACGGTACATCATCCATTATAAACCATAATAAGGTCTTACACAATAAAGGATCTCATGATCCAGTCTTAATACAAATCAAGCAGCGGAAAATAAACATAGTAGGGGCTCCATCTTCAGATTCACAGGCAATGATGACGATGGGAGATGATCCTAGTTGTCGTAGACCTCCTACTGTCCATCATCCTGGTAGTCCTCCTCATAGTCTAGCCACGGGAATAGCCAGGGACAAAGCCATGAGTACTCTTTAAGTACTCGCAAACTATCACTAACAAGTAAGGTAGTTCTAGTAGGAATCTTAAGCTCTAGGTTTATTTGCAAAAATCGAGGTTTATATAATACTGAGTTTAGAAGTAAAGAAAACTAAGTTAATGTTCTAAATCGTCAAAGTGGGAACCTAATTTTCATGTTCACAACCCTGTTGTGGTCAAGTCAAAGTCATAGTTCAATTCACATCTCATTTGAAAACATCTGATGACGAAACAGTATGGCCACTCCAACTATCCATGACCGCAGACGCGGCTATTCGAATAGTTTGACACTCTGTAGAGGTGGTACATTTTCACCAAAAAATTCGATACATCCGTCAGGGATAACCCTGAATCATCATACTTAGTATGCAGATAATCAATCATAACCTTTCAATTACACACTCTAGTATAGGCACCTCCCCTATGAGCTTGGCCTCCCAGCCATGGCCATCTGCCATCCTAGGAACTGCATAGGTGGACATTCACACTCACGAGGTATCCTCAGCTCAACCTCTTTCCGCGAGGGAACCCATACTAAGTCATAAAAACTTCCAGTTAAGCCCTACCAAATTCAGTTATTGTGGTTGTACGGTAAAATTGGAATGGTATTGCATCCGAACCCAACCATCAGTTTTTATAAAGGGCTAAGGCTCATGCCTCAACATTTTCATCATCAAATCCTTTTGTGTTTCTCAACACATGCCAAAACATTTCAATAGAATTAATCCTCATTCCAAGGTTTTCATAATCATTTTCACCAATTATTCCCATCTAAAGTGATCAACTTTTATGCTTAGCACTAGCCACTAAAGTTGAAGCTATTTACTAATGAGGGGTGCTAATCAAGGGTAACTATCCAATTCTAATCCCATGCCTTGGGATGACATCTAAGTATAACTAGTTACGCCTAGTTTTATACTCTTTATGGTATCTATCCTATTTTTCAATACTCACCAAGCACTAACTAAAAGTAAAGAACTTTGGTAAAGTAAAAGAATAAAGCTTGCAAGTAAAACTTGGGATTTGTATAAACAAGGTTGTATAACCAAAGCATGACTAATGCATCTTGCATAGGTTATCAAGTTTCCAAGTGTTAGCTTGCATAGTTCTAGCTTGGAATTAGTGAATGGCTTGGCTTGAGTAGTGCAGTGATTGAAGCTCTCCTCTTCTTCTTCTTGGTAGTACTCCTCCTCCTCGTATCCCAGGTAGGTACTATCGTCTATAAATGAATATGACGTACACAATCACAAAACAATACTTAACTACTTCTATGTAGCACACTAAGTCTCACACTTCATGATCTAGCATCATCATAATCATCACATGAAATAAAGACTTAGTCTTATTTATCTTATTTTAGAAAAGTAATTTCTACTCATTGAAAATACTTAAGATTTAATATTCTCTAATTAAAATATGGGATCATGTTGACACATGTCATCACCACATATTCTAATACTTGGGAATGTGATTTAACTTGTTGGTCATATTTTGTAAAGTTTAAGGTTATCATTTATTAGAATTAAAGTGACTATAAATGCCTATATAGCATTCTTTTGGTACTAGTCCAATGTCACTTCATGTAAACCTAACTATTTTTACATATTCAGACAGATCTTGTCAAATGTGATTTTTGAGAGTTGGCATCAACTCAAAAGCATTTATGGTTGATTTTTGAAAAATGTTTGAAGTTGGAAAAGTCCATGCCTTGTTATTTTTACTATAGGTTATCTATAATTTCAAATGGTTTGAATCCAACAGGCTTGGGTAGATAATTTGAATATATTTCTAACAAAATTGGAATCATGCAATTTGGTTTAGTGAATATCTTTGAAATGATTTTTGAATCTACTGACAGAATTTGGTTTCAACTAAAATGGAAAATAACTATTTGAATCACTAGGCTCTGCGCGGGAAAGTAAACGGGCCGACCCAATATGCACAGTGTGGCGCAGAGGGCTGCTGATAGGGGGTCCCACTAGTCAGTGACTCATCTAACCCGAAACGGTATGTTTCAATCTAAGCCCTACGATTAGAATGCGATCTAACAGCTGAGGTTCATCTCCTACGTTGAACAGCTCCGGCAAGGACTGAACCCTAACGCGGCGGTGGGGGTCGTGTGAGGCTCACCAAGGCTCCATCTAGGGTCGGCGATGGGGGCGAACAATGTTGTAGATGATGCCGGTTCGAACGGTGATCATGGCGGCTCCTGGGGCGGCTCCAGTCAACGGCGCCCTTCCTTCACTGCAGCGGCGGGCTCCAGTGAAATTCCGGCTGTGCGGTGGTCGCCTTGCTCTGGCAACAAGTGTGGGAGGTTCTGTAAGGAGTAGGGAGTGAGATGGTGTGGTGAATTGAGGCGGGGGTGGCCTCTATTTATACACCGGCGAGAGGGACATTGCAGCATGGGCTGGCTCCTCCGGCGATGATGGTACATCGAGCTATTTGCGTGGCGGAGGGTAGAGGCGATGCGGTGCTTCCTGGCGGTCGTCACGGTCTTAAAGGCGTGGCACAGGGCGATCGAGAATGGTTGGGCGCGGGCTGTCCTCTGCGTGGAACTGGTGGTGTTCGAGACGGCACACGGGGGCTACGGGTCGCGCGGCGGTGAATGGGGATGTCTAGGGGTAGCTAGGGTCATGGCGATGGTTTGCACGCGTGGAGATGGCGAGGCGTGGTGTGTGCGCTCTGGCGTGCTCTCGGCCTGGCGCAGAGAAAATGGGCCCGACGATTCTAGGTTGGTCCATGGCTTGCCTGCGATGGAGGGCTGGACAGGGGGCGGCGGTGGACGATCACCCGTCTCCTGGTCGTCATGGTAGAGGGCAACGTTGTCTGTGGCGAGCTGTCCATGGTCGACCGACGAGGTGAGCATCGGACAGCGCTTCACTAGTGCAACGGCAAAGGGGGAAGTGGTCTGCTGTGCTGCTAGGTGCTGGGGGAGACTAGGGGAGTGAAGATGGGACAAATGGTTGGGTGATCACTGCTCAAAACAGTAGAGTTAGGCAGAGTTTGATCTGTGTCTGCCAGGTGCTCGACCAAATGGCCGCAAGAATTCAATTTTGAAATATTTGAATGAAATTTGGTGAGTGTTCTGAGCACTTGCTTGAGTGTCTATGGTTGCTTAGAAAAGTCAAGGTGAATTGATTTAGTTGGTTTTTGCAAAATGGTGATCTTAGTACCTACACTTGATTCAATTTTGAAATGTCCTTTAAATAGATTTGAAAATAGTTTCTCTGAATTTGTAAAGTGGGCTTGGGTTCACTTTTACTTGGTCTAGCAAGGGTTTAAAAGAAATGGAAATTTTTCTGTTAGAAATTCTTTACTAGGAACTCACAAAGTGGCCTAGTGGTTGATTTTGGTCAAAATGACCATTTTCTTATTTGATTCATATTTAATTTCTTTTTCCTTGGATTTTGTTTGTAATTGGCCTAGATGATGTAGTATTCTTCTCTAAACCATTTCTTATCATTTGTATCAAACACACATAGCAATTTCACTCAGTCATACACTAATGCAAATCAGACATGCACTCATATTCAATTTGGTAATAAAAGTTTTTGTTAACCCTAAACTTTGGTGATTAGAACTTGATAATCTTGATTAATATTTTTGGGGTGTTATAGGGGGTTAGGCTTTAGACTAGAGGGGTGGTAGGTGGTTATGGGCTAGGCTTTTGGGCCTGGCCTGCGACTGCCTCCCTGAAAATACTTTAATTTTTATTTGTTTTATTTTTAAAGACTTTTACAAATAGTTTTAGACAAATGAAAGATCTGGAAAAGACCTGAGTTTTGATTTGAAATAAAGACGGGGGATATTTAGAAAATAAAACTAGGGTTTTAGAAAATAGTTTTAGGAAAACCATGCATTAAGACATGAGGATGCTCAAATGCAATGTGTCATGATGACATGAGCATGCGGTCATGGTGGTGCACAAAACAAAAACACCAAGCGATTTTCTAGTAGTGGTTTTAGCGGGATGCTACAGTTAGCCTACATGATACTAATTATCGCAAGTCTAAAAATTTTAGTGCCCGACTAGGCGTGATTGCATCTGGAGGTGTCTAGTTAGCCCCTGATAAGAATAACAACACAAATCATGAAGAGAGCATGACACCAATTTATTTGCATTCACAAATAAACTTTAAATCTATGAATGCATACATGAATAAAAAATGTAAAACCTCAAATGGCTATCCATAAAAATTAGTGAGAAACTTCTTCTAAATCATGGGGATAAGTACTAGCCAATCAATCTTCTCCCAAATCGAACTAGGAGAGTTTTTAGAGTACCAAATCTAACTCCAAATAAAATTATATATCAACTTAATCCATAAATCTGGCAAACTTGAGGGTGAAGTTACATGCGAGCGGTGCCATATGTAACCGGATGCCAATCTAGGATTCGTCAAATAGGGGGAAATTGGATGCGATGCACAGATGGGTGGTGACATTCGTCTCCTCTCTTCATACTCGATCTTTTGCAGGGTCGAATGCTTTCCCGGTCGAGGTTCAGTACATCTTCTAGGCATAGGGTTCTCAGCTATAAAAACTCTTTTAGGGGATAAAGAGCCCTCAATAACATGCTTGTCTAGTAGGGTATAATAGCTGATAGAGCCTCTAGAAGTTCCTTCCCTTCGAAAGAATTGACTGAGGAGATCTATGATGTGAAAATGTCAAGTGCTGTTTTGTAAAGGGGCAGTAAGGGTGACTAATCTATCCAATTTTCTAGTATCAAATCCAAAAAAATCAACTCTAACTTCATAAAGTTGCCAGAGTACTAGAATACCAAGTGGTATAAAACCTTGTAATGCTACCTTTGTACTTGTAATGGATCAAATGCATGTCATATTATCAATGCTCATGTTTATCATGCCACATTGCATGGATCATAATGTACATGGTTGCATCAATTATTGCACTTGTATTTCGTTCTAGATATTTAGATTTGTATCTCTATTCTAATCGCTAGTTGGTGCCATTTGATATGGAGCCATAATGTCATTTTGGGTTTTGACTCTTGCTATGTCATTCTCTCTTATTTTTCCCCATTCTACTTGTTGGTCTCATCCTTGTCCAAGTGATCTCCTATCTTTATTCAACTTAATTTAACCATATGGGTATCTTGTTATCTTGTTATTCTATGATGTGAGCCCATGTGGAATTCTATTTAAACCTTATCTTTTTGTTCTCTACTCCTATGCATGTGCTTATGCTTGTCTTATCCTCTTTAAATCTATCACTTTACCACATGAGAACGTGCCCCTATATTTTTCTCTCTAGAAAACATGATAATAACCCTAATCATCCACATAAAATCATAGGTTCCATAATGTGCCTATATCTTTCTTGCTAAATATTTTCTGCCAAATTCTTTGGTGGATATTGCCTAACTCTAACCTGCATGATAACCTTGCCCCTCTTCTTGGTTCCAACCAAGCCATGTGCCCATTTGTCCAACCTAAGCCCTAACACCCCATCTACCCGAGGCCATAGTGTGCCATCTGCACTGCCAACTTTCTCCTCTCTCTTTTTTGGCTAGGATCCAAATATTTACAACCACCACCTGCTGGTCCCCTCCCTATCTATTTTGCTGCATTCAAACCAGGACCAGAGGAGTGGACAAAGCACAAGACGAGTGATGACCCACAGGTATAGGGGAGTATCATAGTATTTTTGATAAATAAGAGTGTCGAACCCAACGAGGAGCAGAAGGTGTTGACAAGTGGTTTGGATCAGGAATTCTCTGTAAATACTTAGCAAACGGATTTTTAGGGGTTTTTGATAATGCAGATAAATAAAGTGTGAGTAAATAAAAGAAAATAATAATAATTGCAGCAAGTGGCCCAATCCTTTCTTTAGCAAAGAACAAGCCGGTTGTATTACTTAAGATGACCAAACGTTCTCGAGGACACATGGGAATATTGTCAAGTGCTTTCTCTTCATATAGTTGATTAATCTTCTCTAGTTGGTTAAGTGTTGTGTGGGCGAACCTATGCTAATGTACTAACCTTCCTAGGACTAATACATACTTCTGATTATACCCCTTGCAAGCATCTGCAACTACAAGAAATTAATTAAGATAAAAATCTAACCACAGCCTTAAACTTTGTGATCCTACACTCCCTTATGCAATGGTTTCCTAACGGGGGTTTAGGTTTCTGTCACTCCGGCAACCCCATGATTAGTAGACAAATACACAATGCATTCCCCTAGGCCCATCAAGGTTAAGTATCATGTAGTCGACATTCACATGACACCACTAGAAGAATAGAACCACAACTTAAATATCGAACCAGTAAATATTTCGAAACACAATTCTTGTACTAACGACATGACTTCTCCCATGTCCTCAAGAACTAAACGAACTACTCATGAGACATCATATGGGTCAAGATCAGAGATGAAATAATGATAATTAACAATCTGAACATGAACAATAATTTAATGGTTCCACTCAATAGCATCAACTACAACATGTAATCAACATAGGGAAAGTTTCACCTAAGAACTATGCAAGATTCAACCCAATTGTTACAACGGTACGGAGTGCTAGTGATGGTGCTGGTGGAGATGATGATGATGATAATCCTAATGAAGTCTAGCTTGATGACGGTGTTGATGGCGATGATCTCCCCTCTTTCTCTCTCTATAGTTTCCGCCCCGCAGAGACGGCAGAAACTTTCTGTGGTCGCCCCCCGAACTTTAGCTTTCCGAGGGGAATATATACGCAGAAGGGAGATGCCGGAGGTGGGCCAGGGTGGCCACACCACCTGGTGGCGCGACGCAGTGGGGGACCCACGCCAGGGGGTGTTGTGGGCCCCCTGTGGCCCATCTCCACTTCCCCTTCTGGCATTCTTCATCTTCTGAAAAAAATAGGAATTTCCGTATACTTTCTAGGACTTTCTGATCTTCGCAAATATTGCATCTAGACAGTGCATTTTCCATCAGAATCTTGACTCCGGTGGTTCATCCTCCAAAACTCATCAATCATGAAAAAATAGATGAAATAACATAAGTATCATCTCTTAATATGAAATATATCAATGAATAATAGTAAATTATGATATAAAATAGTGATGCAAAATGGACGTATCAACTCCCCCCAAGCTTAGACCTCGCTTGTCCCCAGGCGAAAACTGAGTTAAATAAACATGTCCACGGGTTTATGGAGTGAAGTGTCGATAAAGAGAATACGGATAAGAAGTATCACATTCATCAATACAGAAATAATAACAGAAAACAACTCACTATTATATAACTTAACTTGCAATGAGTAAGGGAAACAGAATAAAGATACACAAAGTAAATCATAATTGGTAATGGCAAACTTTGTTCTTGGTAAAAGAACGGTTAACAAATTGTAGGAGTCAAACATAATGGGGTTTTTAATGATAACTTTCAAAGAAATATTCACTCATATAAGAGCAGTGTGCAAAACAAGGAACATAAGAAACATGAATGAATAAATCATCATATGAATGATTGAATCACAACAACTCAGATGCTTGCTTGAGATTGAAAGGAATAGGTTTACTGACTCAACTAAAAAGTAAAAGATAGGCCCTTCACAGAGGGAAGCAGGGATTTCAAGTTTCATAAAAAGCTTCCAAAAAATATGGTACTTACTAGCTTTGAGCTCTCATTGCTCCTATCATAGGCATCTTGAAGTGATTAAGGTTAATGTGTGGGAAAATATGAGTTATATGCTTGACAAATTATAAGTTGAAAATGTCATTCCCCTTAAGTACGAGAACCAGACCTCATGCTACTCAACTTTGGTATCCGGTAAGTTCTTGTCATTGTAAGTATATGTGTATCATAGAGAACCGCCAATGGGGTACCCCTTGCCCCATGACACATGAGCTATCCCATATCAAAATGACAAGGCAACAGACAATGAGCATCTGAGTATTCTTTTTATTTGCTATTTTCATAGGTTTTTAGTGAGGATGCTTCATAGAATTCCACTATGGTTATGCTGCAAGTTTCCACCATGATTAGGCATGGCTTAGGCTAGCCGCCCAGGCGTTTCTCTAGCACATATACAAACTCCATGAGCTTACACGCTCCCCTTTTATTTCACACCGCCGGGGTCCATAAACAAAAGAACATGATATCAACTAAATAATAAGTGCAATGTTGAAAGCGGACCCCATGATAACATGGTTTTGCTAACTTCCAACTTATAATTTGCAAGCATACAAGCTTCATAAGATAGTCACAGTGGTTCAAATTTATTAATTACAAGAAAATAAACTGTGCCATCAAGTTTGTGAGAGCTTTAATCACTAGTTTTCACATAACAAGTTTAATTTGGAAGATAGATAAAACTCGAGAATTTACTTGGAATAGCAATAATGCTAATAGGTAAATATGGTGGACACAAATGTCATAGGTTTTAGTTCAAGGATTGGATGCACGAGAAGCATTCCCTCTCAGTACAGGTTTTTGGCTAGCAAGGCTGCGTAGCAAGCATAAGAATTGAAGGAAACAAACAAACATACAAGTGATAGAAACAATCGTGCAATCTTCCTTGGAAACACAAAAGATCTTAACTAGAGAATACTAAGCTTATGAGCCAATCAAGAAAGAAAGATAATGAAATTATATTTCTAAAAGTACTTTTCTCTTTTCCATTCAATCCTCAAATAGTGTTGCTACTGACTAGAGCTAGGTTTGCCAAAACCAACTAAATTTACTGAATGATCACAAAGTGATACCAATACTAACAATAAGATGAATCATATAACATAAATTGCAAACTAAAATAAGATGTGCAAAAAGTAAATGATAGAACTTCTCATTAATATTCCATAACGACATCTCACACCAAGGGATACATAGATAACTAACTAGAGGAGAGATACTTCCACAATGCAAACCATCCTATATGATAACTTCTCTATTCATGACACGACTCTACTAAAAGGGTAAAAAGATGAAAGATAATTATGTGATACCGCGACACACCCCCAAGCTTGGAACAAACCAAGTGGATGCCAAAACCTGATGATGAATTATTCCTTCGATGGTGGTGGTATTGTGATCATGATCGGAGTGAGAAAATCTTCCAGCATCTTGCGAAGCCTGTTATTCTCCTCTTGAAGTATATCCACCTTTCTCCTTAGGACTCGGTACATATCGCAAAACTCATCAGTGGATCGTAGAGCTTCCACTGCTGTAGGGCAGGAACTAAGGTCTAGAACTGGAGGTATCAGCCCTTCCTCCTCGATGCTCCGATCCATGTCTTCACGCCTAGCCGTGATCGTTTTTTCTTCCACCCGTCCCACGAAAGTCCTTTGCTCAAGATTGTGATGGATCTCGCACCGGCGTCGCATCTCATAGTCCTCTAAAGACGAATCCTAGAATGACATCTGAACAGAACAGATCGAAACGAAAACACGATGAGAACACGATATGCGGACCTTGGGGGATCTGGGGGATTATATATTACATAGTTTAACAACAAAAGGAAGGTACAAGGAGAAAACGGGTCGGAGACGGGCTCCGGGGTGGCCACACCCCCTGGTGGCGCGACCAGGTGGGCCCGCGCCATGGGGTGGTGTGAGCCCCCTGGGCTCCGTTTCCATCCCTTTTTCAAGGTATTATCTTACATGTTAGATGAAAACTACAAAAATAAAGATTGAAGAGTTTTTCACGGACCTTTTCTTACCAGAACTATTACCTATTCGAAAACGGACTCTGCGGGTTTCTGAATTTGGTCTTTAATAAATTATTCCAGAGTCACCACTTGAATAATATCAATATTTTGATTGTAAGAATCTCCAGAAATATAGTGCTTGAGTATTTGACCATTCACCACTTGTGTAGTGTTGTCTCTTAAGGAAGAAATTTTTATTGCACCTGAATGATACACCTCTTCAATAACAAATGGTCCTTCCCATTTTGAAAGTTGTTTTCCTGCAAAAATCTAAGACGACACCTATACAGTAGAACTTTCTCACCAACATGAAACTCTCTATTAAGAATTCTCCTATCATGCCATCTTTTAAGTTTTTCTTTAAAGAGTCTAGCATTTTCATAAGCCTCACTTCTCCACTCATCTAAAGAACTCAAGTCAAGCAATCTTTTCTTACCAGCAAGTTTAAAATCTCTATTAAGTTCTTTCACTGCCCAATAAGCTTTGTGTTCTAATTCTAAAGGAAGGTGACAAGCTTTTCCATAAACCATTTTGTAAGGAGACATTCCCATAGGATTTTTATAAGAAGTTCTATAAGCCCATAAAGCATCATTCAACTTTTTAGCCCAATTTTTTCTAGATCTATTAACAGTCTTTTGCAAGATAGATTTAATTTCTTTGTTTGATAGTTCTATTTTCCCACTGATTTGGGGATGATAAGCTGAAGCAATTCTATGATTAACGTCATATTTAGCAAGGGTATTTCTAAAACCACCATGAATGAAATGTGAACCTCCATCAGTCATAAGATATCTAGGCACTCCAAACCTAGGAAAGATAACATCCTTAAGCATTTTTAAAGAGGTCTCACCATCAACACTTTTTGTAGCTATGGCTTCTACCTACTTAGTAACATAATCAACAGCAACAAGAATATGAGTATAACCTTTTGAAGGAGGAAAAGGACCCATAAAGTCGAATCCCCAACAGTCAAATGGTTCAATAACAAGAGAGTAACTCATGGGCATTTCATTGCATCTAAAAATATTACTAACTCGTTGACATTCATCACATGATAAGATAAACTTTCTTGCATCTTTAAAAAGGGTAGGCCAATAGAAACCTGATTGTAGAACCTTTTGTGCGGTTCTATCTCTAGCATGATGCCCTCCATAGGCACTACCATGACATTTCCGCAATATCTCTTTTTGTTCATATTCTGGAACACATCTTCGCATAATACCATCCACTCCCTCTTTATATAAATGTGGGTCATCCCAAAAATAATGCCTCAAATCATAAAAGAATTTCCTTCTTTGCTGGGCTGTAAAAGTTGGAGGCAAATACTTGGAAACAATAAAGTTAGCATAATCAGCATACCAAGGACTCTCTCGCGAGCTTACCTCTATTGCAGCCAACTGTTCATTTGGAAAACTATCATTAAGAGGCATAGGATCAAAAGAAATGTTTTCCTATCGAGATAAATTATCAGCAACATGATTTTTAGCACCTTTCCTATCTATAGTATGTAGATCGAACTCTTGTAAAAGTCACACCCATCTAATAAGCCTAGGCTTAGCATCTTTCTTTGTCATAAGGTACTTAATAGCAGCATGATCAGTATGAGTGGTAACTTTGGAATCAACAATATAAGGTCTAAACTTATCACAAGCAAAGACAATAGCTAAGAACTCTTTTTCAGTAGTAGCATAATTCTTTTCAGCGGCATCAAGAGTCTTACTAGCATAATGGATAACGTTCAACTTTTTATCTAGTCGTTGTCCAAGAACAACACCTTCAGCAAAATCACTAGCATCCCACATTATTTCAAAGGTTAAATTCCAATTAGGTAGTTGGATAATAGGAGCAGTAGTTAAAGCTTTCTTTAGAGTTTCAAAAGCTTCCTTACAATCATCATCAAAAACAAAAGGTACATCTTTTTGGAGAATATTAGTAAGAGGTTTTGATATCTTGGAGAAATATTTAATAAACCTTCTATAGAAACCATCATGACCAAGGATACTAAGGATACCTTTGACATCCCTAGGACATGGCATTTTCTCAATTTCTTCAACTTTGGCTCTATCAACTTCAATGCCTCTTTCAGAAATTTTATGTCCAAGGACAATTCCTTCATTAACCATGAAGTGTCATTTCTCCCAATTAAGAACAAGATTAGTTTCTTCGCATCTCTGCAAAACTTTATCAAGGTTGTGCAGACAATTATCAAAATAAGTTCCATAGACGGAAAAATCGTCCATGAATACTTCCACAATTTCCTTATAAAAACCATGAAAGATAGCAGACATGCATCTTTGAAAAGTAGCAGGAGCATTACACAAACCAAAAGGAATACACCTATAAGCGTAAGTTCCATAAGGACACGTAAAAGTGGTTTTCTCTTGATCTTGTTGTTTAACACCAATTTGAGAGAACCCAGAGTATCCATCAAGAAAGCAAAAATGAGTCTTCTTAGACAACCTTTCTAACATTTGATCAATAAAAGGTAGCGGGTAATGATCTTTCTTAGTAACTTTGTTAACTTTTCTGAAATCAATGCACATCCTATAACCAACTACTACTCTTTGGGGAATAAGCTCATTATTCTATTTAGGCACAACAGTAATTCCTCCTTTCTTAGGGACACAATGAACATGACTAACCCATTGACTATCAGCAATAGGATAAATAATACCAGCATGAAGGAGTTTCAATACCTCATTTCTTACCACATCAGGTTCTATATTAATAGCATGCTGAGATATAGTAGGAGAAATCCCTTTTAAATCATCAAGAGTATAACCCATAGATCCTTGATGTTTCTTCAATACTTCTAATAATATTTCCTCTTCCTTTCCTGAAAGTTTAGAACTAATAATAACAGGATATATTTTATTATCATCAATGTAAGCATATTTAGGATAATCAGGTAAAGGTTTCAGATCGAAAACCGGATATTTTTTAGGTGGTAATGTGGTACCCAAATCTTCCACAGGTAAGTTATGCTTAAGCATCGTGGGTTGACGAAGGAGAATCTCGTCAATCTCATTTCTTTCTTCCATGAAGATCTCACTTTCGTGGTCTTACATATATTGCTGCAAAGCATTGTTAGGAGCAAGTAAGTAGAAGCAAGTTGTTCAACTCTAAAATCTCATTAGGCAATTCATTTTCATAAGGAACTTTAGCAAATTTTGAAAAATTAAAATCATAAGATTCTTCGTCAAATTTAGTTAAAATTTTCGCCCTCTTATAATCTATAATGTCTCCACATGTGTTCAAGAAAGGTCTACCAAAAATGACAGGACAAATTTTACTAGCAGCTGAACCAAGTACTAGAAAACCAGCAGGATATTTAATCTTACCACAAAGAACTTCCACATCTCTTACAATACCAATTGGAGAGATGGTCTCTCTATTAGCAAGGTGAATAACCACATCGATTTCTTCCAGTTCACATGGAACAATTTCATGCATAATTTCTTTGTAATGCTCATAATGAATAGCACTTGAACTTGCACCAATATCACATAAACCATAATAGCAATGATCACCAATTCTAATAGAAATCACATGGACAATAGCTTTCCTAGTTCTACTAGGATGCGAAACAATATTAGAAGCATCCTCACAAAATATAATGTGTCCATCTTCTACACTTTTAGTGACAAGGTCTTTTATAATTGCTACTATAGGTTCAATGTTTATTTGTTCATCGGGTTTTACAGCTTTCTTTGTACTTTTGTTAACCACACTGGTTATCATAGAATGCTCCTTTACCTTAACAGAGAAAGGTATTTTCTCGATGTAAGGTTCAGGTAAAATATGATCAACGGTGCAAACTTCAGTATTTCTAGCAGGAACACAATCAACAATATCTTTATATGGTGCATGATACTTGTTCCATTCCTTTTTGGGAATTTTAATATAAGAGGCAAAGGCCTTAAACCAATTTGCAAGAACTTGAGAATCAAGACCATAAATAGTACTAATATTCTGAAAATCATCAGTTTCCATAAAAGATTTAATGCATTCATAATCATAATTTATACGTGACTTTCTTCCTTTATCATTCTCCCATGCTTCAGCATTGTCTTGAATACGGTCTAGAAGATCCGATTTAGCTTCTTGTTTCATACGTGTAAATGATCCAGCACAAGAAACATCCAATAAATCCTTATCATGAAGAGAAAGCCTTGCATAAAAGTTATTGATAATAATATTATTGGGGAGCTCATGAATAGGACATTTGAGCATTAGTAACTTCAATCTCCCCCAAGCTTGGGCGGTACTCTCTCCATCACTAGGACAAAAGTTATATATTTGATTCCGATCTTTATGAATCTCACTAGGAGGATAAAATTTGAAATAAAAGAGAGGTAAAATTTCCTCCCATTCAAGAGATTGGCCATTCTTTAGCAGTTTATACCATTCCTTAGCTCTGCCTTTCAATGATACAGAGAATAACTTTTTCTTAACTTGATCTGTTGTAATACATGCACACTTGAACAATCCGCATAATTCATGTATAAAAAGCAAATGATCACCGGGATGGATAGTTCTGTCTCCAAAATAGTAGTTATCCATAACATGATCAACAATTTTTGTAGGTATTTTAAAAGGATCTATTTTAGCAAGTGGTGGTTCATCTACTACCTTAGCAGTGGTAGTAGCATCCCGAAATAAGAAACTAAGTGAATTATCCATATTGAAATAAAGTAACAAATAGAAATAAACAATACTCACAGTAGAAGTTTCCTTTACCAGTTCCACTCTTCAATAGCGCTTCACTCCCCGACAACGACACCAGAAAATAGTCTTGATGACCCACAAGTATAGGGGGTGTATCGTGGTATTTTCGATAAATAAGAGTGTCGAACCCAACGAGGAGCAGAAGGTGTTGATAAGTGGTTTGGATCAGGAATTCTCTGTAAATACTTAGCAAACGGATTTTTAGCGGTTTTTGATAATGCAGATAAATAAAGTGCGAGTAAATAAAAGACAATAATAATAATTGTAGCAAGTGGCCCAATCCTTTCTTTAGAAAAGGAGAAGCCGGTTGTATTACTTAAGATTACCAAACTTTCTTGAGGACACATGGGAATATTTTCAAGTGCTTTCTCTTCATATAGTTGATTAATCTTGTCTAGTTGGTTAAGTGTTGTGTGGGTGAACCTATGCTAATGTACTGACCTTCCTAGGACTAATACATACTTGTGATTATACCGCTTGCAAGCATATGCAACTACAAGAATGTAATTAAGATAAAAACCTAAACACAGCCTTAAACTCTGAGATCCTACACTCCCTTATGCAAAGGTTTCCTAACAGGGGTTTAGGTTTCTGTCACTTCGGCAACCCCACGATTAGTAGCCAAATACACAATGCATTCCCCTTGGCCCATAAAGGTGAAGTATCATGTAGTCGATGTTCACATGAAACCACTAGAATAATAGCACCACAACTTAAATATCAAACCATTAAATCTTTCCCAACACAATTCCACTACTAACAACATGACTTCTCCCATATCCTCAAGAACTAAACGAACTACTCACGTGACATCATATGGATCAATATCAGAGATGAAATAATGATAAATAACAATTTTAACATGAACAATAATTCAATGGTTCCACTCAACAGCATCAACTACAACAAGTAATCAACACCGGAAAAGTTTCCCCTAAGAATTGTGCAAGATTCAACACATTGTTATAGCGGTACGGAGTGGTGGTGATGGTGCTGGTGGAGATGATGATGATGATTCCAATGAAGTCTAGCTTGATGACGGTGTTGATGGTGATGATCTCCCCTCTCCGGGAAGGAATTTCCCTGGCAGATTTCGCACCTGGAGAGCTCTTCCTCTATAGTTTCGCCACAGGCGGGCAGAAACTTCTGGTCGCCCAGAACTTTAGGTTTCGAGGGAATATATCTGGAAGGGCGATGCTGGAGGTAGGCCAGGGTGGCCACACCACCTAGTGGCGAGGCTCAGCGGGACCCGCGCCAGGGGGTGTTGTGGGCCCCCTGTGGCCCATCTCCAGTTCCTCTTCTGGCATTCTTCATCTTCTGGAAAAATAGGAATTTCCATATATTTTCTGGGATTTTCTGATCTTCACAAATATTGCATCTAGACAGTGCTTTTTCCATCAGAATCCTGACTCCGGTGGTTCATCCTCCAAAAGTCATCAATCATGCAAAAATAGATGAAATAATATAAGTATCATCTCTTAATATGAAATATATCAATGAATAACAGTAAATTATGATACAAAATAGTGATGCAAAATGGACGTATCAACAAGATACCTTGCCGGTTCCCATGTACATCCCCACCACATAACCATCCTACATTTCCCTCCTTCCTACCTTTTACTCCTCCACTCTATAAATCTTGTAGGAAATCCACAACACACCCAACCACCACCTCTAGATCTAGATCAGACCGAGATTTGCAGACTCCCTTCTTCTTCCTCCTCCTCTCCAAGCCAAGCAATGAACACTCCTAAATTCTCCGGCCACCATATCTAGCCGCTTATTCCTATCCCTCCAAGCCAGTACATGACCACTAGAAGACGCACAAGGACCTTCTACTTCGCCTCAACCCATTGACTGCATGGAGAACTCCCTAGAGAAAGTCTGTACTCATCATAAATCTAGAGGAGCCAAAGCTGCTGGTCGTAAGCCTCATCGTTGAACGTATCTGCCCTAGCTAGTTGTGCTAGCTTGGGAGGACTAGGGAGATCCTAAAACCTCTTGACAAGGCCCCCTTCCTCATTGTTTCCTTCTTTTTGTGTTCTTTCTGTCGAGCACTCTCCACACTCTTGTCGTTAGTCACCATGCGCTCCATCCCGTCGCTAACGTCATCACCGGTGTGCCTTGCAACTTTTACCTCTAGCTTCACCTTGTCAAAGCTCACTACTGGACCATTCGGAGATAAACAAAACTTTTTCTCTACATGGTACTCTTAGCTTCTAGCCGAGGTAGAAGGCCATAAAGATTGCCACTAGACGTGCGGGTGTGGATTACTGACAAAGCACATCGGTTGATGCAATGCAGTCCCACGATCCGATGCAATCCCATGATCATTGAAGTGCTAAACATACAACACCTCTGCTGGTATCCGCAAGTATGAAGAGGAGCTCTGACGGTGGACTTCTAGGTTTGGTGCGGTGGCTAGACTGAATGAGGCTAGGGTTTCCAACACATGGAAGTGTCATGTGCCCCACTACATATAGGTAGTAAAAGTAGACTCCACAACATTTGTGGCCCAAACACTAAGGCCGTATACATGTCATCGAGAAATCAAGACCTTGTCTCATGACGTTATCTCAATACCTTGCCTCAATTCACCGACCTAGTCCATGTCTGGTTCAGGTCCAACCTAACCAACATACCTTCTCCCGTTCTTAAGTGTGTCACCCCACAGGCTCATGGCGACTTGGACATGATCAGAGTCTGACCCGCAATCGATCAATTGGTAGTGGCTCCTATCACAACATGCCGACTCCCAAGTGCCATAGAGTCATGATGGCATACCTTCCAATGTGACTTAGGTTTGAGTCCCTTTTGCCTCGCGATATACCTTGTAAATCTATGGGAGAAATATCGTCATCCCTTTAATAGATCAACTCTCTTCTTGATCGATGATATGTGTTCATCCGACTAACTCTAAGTCAACTGCCTCAGTCAACACTTAATCGAGTGGCGCATGGCCATGCTTTTCCAATCATATCTCCCGAGAGGTCCCAGAGAATATCTCTCTAGTCGGAGGGGCAACATCCCATCTTGGTTATCCACATCACGAAACTTGATTCTTAGCCAACCCAAACTCTTCATTTATAACTTCCCTATTATAAAACAACATTTGATAGAACCTAAGTTGGTTGATCCACAATTCGGATTGTGCGACAACCTCATGTCTAAGGATTACAATGATTGAGACATACAAATGATGACTTGCTTGTTATACTTCAATATGGGCAAGTCCACTAAAATCTATAGTGGAGTCCATGTAAGTCGAAATATCATCACCATGCCCATGACAAATGGAACCTAGTCATCAGTCGACTTTCACATTAGTCTAAGTTGTGCGTCCAACATAATCTCAATGATCAAGGACATATCGTATCAACAACATGAATATATAGTTCCACATTTGAATAACATATTCGATTATACATATTAGATGTTCATACTAGGACAACTTAATAACTTTATAAATACATTGATAATTACATCATACATGATTGCCGCTAGGGCATATTCCCAACACCCACCTCCTCGATGTCTTCCATGCAGGGACGGAGGAAGAGGGGGACGAGGAGGGGCTTAGCCACCCCCAAGAATTTGATTTTCTTCATAAATCACTTGATACCCATGCTTGTCCTTAGCAAGTTTGAGCTACTTTGCCCCCTCCAACATGATTCTGCCCCCTCTAAGCCTAATGGCTGGCTCCGTCCCTGCTTCCATGTCCTATTCATACACCAGATCCTTGAGATCGACAGCCGCTCACTATGTTTCTTGGGCATTCGTGTGTGTGCCTAACTTCATTTTACTTCCGGATCTAAGCCATATATTCTCATACCCCGCGCTCCCCATCCAGAGACATCAAACACATCGATGCTTGGTGGTACTAGGACCTTTCCTATAGGATCAGTCCTTGAGTTCGAGCCCCGACGCTCTCGAAATCCTATGAGTTTTTATGGTGTTTTAAATTGACGCTAACTGACAGATAATTCGGATAGTTTCAGTGTTTTTCAGAGTTAGAAAATGGCCGGATCCACTGCGGGATTTCTTCCTCAAACCGGCATCCATCCTTCTAACCACTTTTATCCATAACCCCTTCAACTCTTAGTACTTAACCCACTATACACTTTTGTTTAATAAAATTCCACTTAGATCCTTGGCATCACCAGAAGGCCCCTGCATAATTCAAATATGATCAAATTCTTTTAAATTTGAAATTTCAATCTTTGATTGAACTTGGCCGTATCCTAGGATTTGGTTTTGACAAAAAATTCAAAACCAAAAGTAATTCACATATTTTGAACTTTAATAATTTACAATTTGTTTTTATACTAATAAATGGTTAAAAAATAACAATTTGTCTTTTCCATTTAAATACGTAATAATTCTTATCTTTTGAACCCTTTATCCAAATTGGACATATAACCAGAGTAGATAATAGTGCATGGAAGTTTTGCCTGATTCTGCTATCCACGTCGCTTCGGTTCTTCCTGGTCGTGGGATGCACAACCGGGAGGACGCACGAAGCGATCGCAATGGAAACCGACTCTCCCGAGGAGGCGGTGCTGCAGATCGGTATTTCTTGGCACGAGCGGCTCGCACACCCTTTCCTGCCTCGAGTTACCGGATGGTGGGCCACACGCTGTCCCTGGGCCACGCATCAGCAGTCATGGGCAATGAAGCTCTTGGTAAGATCAATACGGAGGGAGATAGGCCTCCACATCTATAGGGTCATGGGGCCATTCAGGAGACGAGTTGGTAGTGGAAACTCTCGTCGTCCGTAGGTCCTCACGACGAGGTCATAAAGTGTGTCCCGTTTATGATGGAGAACTGCTCTCACAGATGGTACCTAACGCGTACTTCCAGCTCTGCTCTGTGCCTCGCATCTCCGAAGATCGTAGGTGCTGTAGTTTTTCTGAGATGCCCACATGCGACACCCATTTTTTCACAAGGCTTTTCACAAGGCCTTGCACGTCTCTGCTTCTAAGATTTCGCGCTAGCGCGTGGAATATAAAATGCTTCCCCCGGTTTTTTGATGCAATGTGTTAGATAGGCTTTAACCTCTCCCACCTCTTTATCTTTTCAGCTGTCTTCCATTGTCAATCACTGTCGAATTGGTGAACACACATGGTGCCGACGGTGCGGCTGCCCACGGGCATGAATTGATAACACACTGTACCGGCAGACAGTAGGATAAGAGAAGCACCTGGTCTCCTACACTTCGGTGCAGTCATAGCATGGGTCTCACTCGCAGTTTCCATCCGATCTAGCGATAGGGTTGGTGCTTGAACTGTCGACCACGGACCGTGCGGTGGCACTCGAACCGGCACCGATTGCAAGGGTGGTAGGTACATATCACCCTATTTTTCCTTCTTTGGCTTTTATTTTTTCGATATTTTTTGTTTGCATCTTTCTTCCTATTTTTTTGTTTCTTACACGTTGAGGAGCAAAAATGTTTAAGGAAGAACCATTTATCGCGAGACCTTTGACTGTGAGACGGTTCGGTCTGAAAATTTTGGATCCAAAAATGTTGCATGCAAACATGATCAAAAGCGAGACACGTTGAGAATGGAAACGTATTGAGTATCGAAAAACATTGAGAATAAATATAAGAGATTCGAATATCGATAATGGACATAAAATATTCAAACGAAGTAAGACGATAATGGTAAAGTGAGATGGAAAGGAAGGCTAGATATGTAACTTTAGACAATAACATGGCATCAGGAGAAGTCTGAGGACTCCAAATAGGGAATCCATAACATCAATTGCATCATGCATCCTCTCTGATTAATAATATCCAACAAGGTTTTGCTAATAAATTTGACGAATAAAACTAGGAAATGTTTATTATATGCATGCAATACTACACCACTGTTGTACCATCAATATGCTTTGCTTCTGACATCATTCATCATTGCATGCTTGCAATCTTTCCGGTATTGTTTGCGCACTTTATTTATATGACCCATTGATGGCAAAAACATCATGTGTACCAACTCGTTACGGCTCCAAGTATAGAGTGTTATAGCAAGCATCGTTTACCCACAAGAGTGACATGACAGTTTATATCTATAATGCACCGAAAATATTCCAAAGTATAAATTTCTTATTATTTTATTTTGTGCATCATCTTCTTATCATGCATATTTTTTCTCCTAAAAATTTCTTTGGTGAAACCTTATATTTATTCTGCCATTACTTTCGTCCTTTTAATTTCAAATTATGAATCCTAGTCTTTCTAGAATTTTGTTTGTCTAAAACTATTTAAAAAAGGTTTTATAAAAGAAAATAAAATAAAAATATGGTTTTTTTGGCAGGCAGCCAACCGGCCAAGCCCAATTTACATCAGGTAAATCTTTTGGTCTTGTGTTTTTTCTTGAACTGATGACTCTTTGTTTCTTACTTCTATCTAGCCATAGGGAAGGAAAGTTTGTGATGAATTTAAAAAAGCATCTCACTCTTTCTGTACGACTCAGACATAATGATAAGTGGGGAGGCAAACATCTGTTAGAGTATATTTGTATATTATAGTTTCCTCATATGTTAGGGGGCTTCCTGTATATTTGCACCTATACATGTACTATATATTCTGGCCTTTGGCCCTCTGGTAATACAAGATCTATTACCCTAACATGGTATCAGAGCCGTAAGGCTTTTTTCTCCCGACACCGCCGCCGGCCCGCGCCGCCCGCTTCCGCTTTGGCCCTCGGCCGCGTCCGCCGCCGCCTGCCCGTCGCCGCGTCCGGCCGCCGTCGGATCCGCCCCCGGCCGCCGCCTGCCGACCGCCCGCCGCCGTCGGATCCGCTCGCCCGACCCGGCCGCCGCCCGCCCCGGCCCCTCGCCGCCGCGCTTGGCCACAGCCGCCGACCCCGCCGCTGGTCCGCCCCCGGTCGCCGCCCTCCAGCCGCCGCCAGATCGGTTCGATCTAGTTCGGTTTAAAACAAATGTCTTCCTCATCGGGCTATGTTGCGATTCCTCGCTGCCCGGTGATTTTTGATGGCGCGAATTATCCTAATTTCGCTGCCTTCATGCGCGTCCATATGCGCGGTCTTCGCCTTTGGGGTGTGCTTTCCGGTGAGGTCTCCTGTCCACCGCGCCCCGTTGTGCCTCCAGTGCCTCGTGCACCGACGCCCGTTGTCCTTGCCCCCGATGCTACTCAGGCGGTCAAGGATGCAGCCCAGAGTGCTGATGGTTCTGCTCGGGCTGATTATGAGCGCCAGGTCCAGTAGCATTCTACTGCTACTACGACCTACTGGCTGGATGTGGCTGGCTACACTCAGTGGATAGATGAGGATGCTCGTGCTGTTGCTGTTCTAACTTCCAGTGTTCTGCCTCAGTATGCTGCTGAGTTCATGGGTCTTCCCACTGCTGCTGCTCAGTGGGCTTTTCTTCGTCAGCGCTATCAGCCGTCTGGAGATGCTCTTTATCTGTCTATGGTTCGTCAGGAGCATGATCTTAAGCAGGGTGATTCTACTATTGATGATTTCTATACTCAGAGTGCTGCTATTTGGCGTCAGCTTGATTCTCTTCGTACAACGGTGTGTAACACTTGTCCCTGCTATCTGATTGTGCGCGCGGATCTGGAGTTTCAGCGCGTCTTTGAGTTCTTGTCACGGCTCCACAAGGAGTTTGAGCCGCACCGTGCCTAGTTGCTTGCCCGTGGTCGTGTTCCGCTCTCTGAGGTACTGGCTGAGCTTCGTGCTGAGGAGACTCGTCTTCGTGGTGCTAGTCTTCTTGAGGTTCCTTCTGTTCTTGCTGCTCGTGGTCCCCCCGTGCCGCCGGCTTCGTCGCGGTCTCTCGCGCCGCCGTTACTCTCTGCTCCACTGGCCTAGGGTTAGAGTCAGTCTCAGCAGCCTCGTGGTTCTCGTCCTCCCTGTGCCCACTGTGGCAAGCCTGGCCACGATATCTCTGGTTGCTGGACGAGGGATCCACGCTTACGTCAGCAGTATCTTGCTCGTCGCCAGTCTGGTTCTTCAGGATCTTCTGTTGTTGCCTCTGGACCTCCTACTGGTGCTTCTGGACCTCCTGCTGGTGCTCTGTCTGATCAGGATATTATTCGTGGTCTTCGTAGTCCGCTCGCTGCTACACGCTCCTCCTCGTCGGGTACTGCTGGTTGTGTGCCTAGTTCTTCTGGCACCGCGCGACCATCACCTTCTACACAGTCAGGTATGTCATCCCTGTGGTATCTGGATTCTGGAGCTTCTTTTCATATGACTTCTGCGTCTTCTATTCTTTCTGCTCTTCGCTCTCTTATTTCTCCTGTCCATGTTATTATGGCTGATGGTACCTCTCTTCCTGTTTCCAGTCGAGGCACCCTCTCTACTTCCTCCTTCTCCGTTCCTGATGTTTCTCATGTTCCCAGCCTTAAGATGAACCTTTTCTCCGCTAGTCAGCTTACTGATTCTGGTTGTCGTGTCATTCTTGATGTTGATTCTTGTGCTGTTCAGGACCGTCGTACACAGGCTCTGGTTGGAGCTGGCCCTCGCAGCATTGAGTCTTCGAGGCTATGGGAGTTAGACTGGCTTCGCGTTCCTTCCGCTGACACTTCTTCTGCCACTTCTCCTGCGGTTGCTGCTTCTGTCATTGGCTCGTTTCAGCAGTGGCATCATCGGCTGGGTCATCTTTGTGGATCCCGTTTATCATCCTTAGTTCGTCATGATCTTCTGGGGCTTGTCTCAGGAGATGTGTCGTCGTTACATTCGTGTTAGGGTTGTAGGTTAGGTAAACAGATTCAGCTTCCCTATCCTACTAGTGTGTCTGTATCTCAGCGACCTTTTGATTTAGTTCATTCAGATGTGTGGGGTCCTGCTCCCTTTGCTTCAAAAGGGAGCCACCGATACTATATTTTGTTTATTGATGATTTTTCACGGTACACCTGGTTATTTTTTATGCGCTCTCGCAGCGAGGTGCTTGCTATTTATAAGCGCTTTGTGGCCATGGTTCATACTCAGTATTCCACGCCTATTCGTGTGTTTCGTGCTGATTCTGCAGGAGAGTATATCTCCCAGCACCTGCGTGGCATCCTTGCTGAGCAGGGCACTCTTGCTCAGTTCTCGTGTCCCGGCGCCCATGCTCAAAATGGTGTCGCCGAGCGTAAGCATCGTCATATTCTTGAGACTACCCGCGCTATGATGATTGCTTCCTCTCTTCCGCTGCATTTCTGGGCTGAGGCTGTCGCTACATCGACTTACCTCATTAATATCCAGCCTTTAGCTGCTCTTCAGGGTGGCATTCCTCTCGAGCGTCTCTCTGGATCCTGTCCAGACTACTCGACTCTTCGTTTATTTGGTTGCGTTTGCTATGTCCTTCTCCCTCCTCATGAACGCACCAAACTAACCGCTCAGTCTGTTGAGTGTGTTTTTCTCGGCTATAGTGATGAGCATAAGGGCTATCGCTGTTGGGACCCCGTTGGTTGTCTTATGCGCATCTCTCGTGATGTCACGTTCGATGAGACGCGTCCTTTCTATCCTCGTCCCACCTCTGGTACTTACCCAACAGATGATCTCTCTTTTCTTCTTTTTCCTGATACACCTTCCGTTGTCTCCTCTCCTCCACCTCCTTCTTCTGCTGCGCCTCCGTTGTCTTCGGCGCCATCCTCTCCTCCGTCTAGTTCTCCTAGTTCTCCTTGGTCTCCAGCTTCGGATCCTTCCTCCGTGCCTCCTTCTTCCTCCTCTTCTGATGAGTCATCTTCCGCGGATGAGCTTCCTTCCTCACGACCTGTTAAATGCGTGCCGTGCTCGGCCGTTACTCCCCTAGTCAGTATGGTCTCTCTGTAGTCTTCGAGCCGACTTCTTATCGGGATGCCGCGTGTCATCCTTAATGGCAGCTTGCCATGGCTGAGGAGATCGCTGCGCTTGAGCGCACTGGCACCTGGGATCTTGTCTCTCCCCCTTCTGGTGTTCGTCCTATCATGTGTAAGTGGGTCTATAAAATTAAGACCCGCTCTGATGGATCTCTTGAGCGCTATAAAGCGCGTCTTGTGGCTCGTGGTTTTCAGCAGGAACATGGCCGTGACTATGATGAGACCTTTGCTCCTGTGGCCCATATGACCACTGTGCGTACTCTTCTTGCTGTTGCTTCTGTCCGACGCTGGTCTGTGTCCCAGCTTGATGTTCATAATGCTTTTCTTAATGGCGAGTTGAGTGAGGAGGTTTATATGCAGCCTCCTCCTGGGTATTTTGTTCCCGATGGGATGGTTTGTCGTCTTCGACGCTCCCTTTGTGCCCTGAAACAGGCCCATCGTGCCTGGTTTGAGCGCTTTGCCTCTGTGGTGACTGCTGCTGGTTTCTCTCCTAGTTCTCATGATCCAGCGCTTTTTGTTCACACTTCTCCTCGTGGACGCACTCTTCTCCTTCTCTATGTTGATGATATGATCATTACTGGTGATGATCCTGAGTATATTGCCTTTGTCAAGGCTCGTCTTCGTGATCAGTTTCTTATGACTAATCTTGGTCCTCTTCGCTACTTTCTTGGGATTGAGGTTTCCTCCACTTCTGATGGGTTTTCTATCTCTCAGGAAAAGTATATTCAGGATCTTCTTGCTCGGGCTGCTCTTGCGTATGAGCGCACCGTTGAGACTCCTATGGAGCTTCATGTTAAGCTTTGTCCTACGGATGGTGATCCTCTTCTCGATCCCACTCGTTATCGCCATCTTGTTGGGAGTCTTGTTTATCTTGCTGTCACTCGTCCTGATATCTCTTATCCTGTTCATATTCTGAGCCAGTTTGTCTCAGCTCCTACCACTGTTCACTATGGTCATCTCCTCCATGTCCTTCGTTATCTTCGTGGTACGATTACTCGTCGGCTTTTCTTCCCTCGTTCTAGCTCTCTCCAGCTCTAGTGCTACTCGGATGCTACGTGGGCGAATGATCCTTCGGATCGTCGTTCACTTTCTTCTTACTGTGTGTTTCTTGGTGGTTCGCTTGTTGCTTGGAAGACGAAGCAGCAGGTGCGGTTCCCGTTCGAGTGTTGAGGCTGAGTTGCGGGCTATGGCTTCGGTGACTACTGAGGTGACCTGGTTACGGTGGTTGCTTACAGATTTTGGGGTCTCTGTTACGACACCCACTCCACTTTTGTCAGACAGTACAGGTGTTATCAGTATTGCACGTGATCCGGTCAAGCATGAGCTGACCAAGCATATTGGTGTTGATGCCTTTTATACACGTGCTCAGGTGCAGGATCAGGTTGTTGCGCTCCATTATGTGCCTTCAGACTTGCAGTTGGCAGATTTTTTTACAAAGGCACAAACTCGCGCTCAGCATGATTTCTTACTCTCCAAACTCAGTGTTGTGGATCCACCATGAGTTTGAGGGGGGATGTTAGAGTATATTTGTATATTGTAGTTTCCCCATATGTTAGGGGGCTTCCTGTATATTTGTACCTGTACATGTACTATATATTCTGGCCTTTGGCCCTCTAGTAATACTAGATCTATTACCCTACCAACATCTTCCACAATTTTTATTTAAAATTGAACAAAGGAGAAAAGGAAGAAAGGAATTTATAGGATCAGATCAGACATTTTATTTTTATGCAAGAAAAATACAAGGATTACTTCGTGAGTCCAAAATTTTTGGGATGATCTGGATTTGAAAAGCCCAACGGGAGGCCACCCACCCATCCTAGTCTAACCCTAACCAAACCCTAACCTAGTCGCCTCCACCTAGTCGCCGCCGCACCCAGAACACAATAGACTCACACATCGCACCTCACACTACACCACCTAGAGGCACCAACACACGCACGTACGCTGACATGCACATAAACTCAACATACACCAAGCCGGAACGCAAGAACTCCACAGCATGCATGCAACACGCACGCTTGACACGGAAACCACCCGGCCACACGATCTAGCGGACACGCACCCTCCCATACCGATCCCATTGACCTCTCCTCTCCCCGATCATCAACCCTGCTCCATCCCTTCGATCACCGCCCCTAGACACCTCCCTTGCCGTTCTCTCTGGCCGCCATCCACCCAACTCGCGATGCATCCGTCTGCGATGCCTCGAGCTTTCTGCGACTGGCCTCCTTCCTCCCAGCCGCTCGTCCTCACCTTCTGTCCCCGCGCCTGGCCCTATCTCCTGTAGAGCTACCGCCAGGGACGTGCTGTAGGCCCACTTCCTCCCCGAGAAATCTCACCGCCACTAGACGTGCTCCTCTATCCCGTCTCTCCTGACGCTGGCGGTGCTCTAGCTCTCGCTCGATTCGGCCGCGACCATGTCTACAAGCTCCACCACCATGGATGTCTCCTCTACAAGCTCGTCGCCCCGCGTCTGCTACTCTCCTCCACGGTGTGTCCCTAATGGCCTGGCGTGCTAGAGCCTCTGCCTTGTTGCGCATGTTCTCTACCCCTCTGCCTTGTCGCACATGTTCTCGACCCGGACACCCTAGTGTCCTTGCGCGCGGCCGCATTTTTTCTCTGCAATTCCTTGACCTACTATGGTCATGCCTATGTTCCGCATTCCCACATGCCGAGCTCCCCGTGCGGGAGCTCTGTTACCCCAAGTCCTCCTATTGGTGGATGATGTTAGAATCGCGACAAGCAAATAACGAAGAACAAAAAGAAAATTATAGTAATGGGACACAGATTTAACATGGAAAAATCTCTCCAACAAAGAGAGGAGAAAACCACGGGCGCCAGCTGGCGAAACTTCACTATAACAGGGAGTGTCTACACAATGCCAGGGATTTCACGGATGCAACTTATCCCAGCCGGTGGCATAGAAGAGGTATATATATAGAGGTGGAAACCTAGATCTTCATTGATCCATACAACGGGGAGTGCGGCTGAGGGGGGGCTTCGCTCCCACCCCGCACCCCCCAAGGCGTCCCTGTTGGGATCGGTTGAGGGCTCCTCTATAACACCCTCGAATCGACCCTATGCAGTTTTTAGCGCTTTCCACCAAACCTGCATAGAAACGATTCAAAGATGCCCACCACCAGACACTTGCGTTCAGGTACACAGTAGTGTACGATGGGACCCACAAGAACATATATATACAATAGATAGTCAAGAATATAGATATACATTACAAAGATCCAAATCACATTGAAAACGATACCACATCCGAGTACGGATAAGATGCAAATTGGACTAAGAGTCCTGGAGAATAACCAATGGCATCCATAACCCTGCTCATGACAAGCTGTAAGGGTAACCTTGCTAACATCGTCGAACTCATACCTATCAAATCAAAGGGGTGCCGACAAAGGGAAAGGAAAAAAGGGAGTGGTCAGTACTGAGGCCAGTACACGGCAAGTCTTAGAATTCAGTGGCTCTCGCCTACATAGGTATGGTGGGCTTAGCGGAAGCAAAGAATGCACTAGAACTACCTATATTGACACAATACCACTGTCAGTATCAGAGAGGGGGTAAGAGAGACCTATCTGGAATCAACCTGATACTAACACCAACATCACCTATCCTGGAGTTTCCCCCTCGAGAACAAACGAGGAAGTCTTTTTGAGGAACTCACATAGTTAACAGTTTTATTAATCATTTCATTGAAATTGATGTACTTACTAGTCAAATATATAAGACATTACAAGATCACCAGCTATTGGCACTTTTAATTACCCATTCCTTTGTAGTGGAGTTTATTACTAGTCATGTCAAAATCAAATTTATAATACTATTTTATTTTGAGTTGTCTATGCTCGATACACTGTGCTCCAAGTACTCTATAACCATGTACACGGCTTCTCGAAAATATTTACCCTACATGGGTGCACAAATAGCAACACACGCACGATGAACCTCGGGAAAACCAAATAAAAAGCAACGAGACATAACGACAAAGAATTCACAATATTCAAAAATAATTTCGGGGGCCACCCCAGTAAGCTACCCGCAACAAAGTCGGCCGGTCTTCGAGATGGAACCATGGTTTCTCTCAACAGATGTGAACGATTGGGAACCAGAAAGTATGACTAGTGTCGATACCACAGAAACGTAGAACAATTCCTAAACAACACAGTAGTAAACCGATCCTCAAGCAATAGTAGTAAATAAAGCAGTAAAGCATGGCTCAAGTAAATGGTAGTAGTAAAGCCTCGAACTAGTTTGTGGCCTATAGAAATAAGATGTGAATCAAACTCAAGCGAAGGGTGATCTATATAGTCTCCCACATGTGGATATTGTGATAGTCAAGGAACATGCATCAAGTACTAGGATCTTAGGTGGACAAAAGTGGGCGGAATAAAAGCCAGATCTCAACTATTGCCCACCGGTGCTGTTTTATTATTTATCTCTACTCCAAACATTTTAATTATCAAGTTGTAATTAGAACTATGATAATCTCCACCATTAAGCATGTGAAAACCTCCCAATAATTGTGGAACTCGATGACTCGAACCAACACCTGTGAAAGCAACTATGACTCACAAGGCCAACTATCTACCAAAACAACGAGCAATCGGAAGTGACCAAGGCAATATAGGCTGCATGGAGTCTAAATGGTACGGAAACTAAAATAGATAGAAGAGGTAGGATGCTCTCCTGGGAACCATAGCTGGAGATATATACCTGAAGAACTTATCGAATCTCACACCATCTCATCGTTCTATCCGAGAAGAAGAAAAACACTAAAAGAAACAAGCGATGCAACAATTACAATTAATGCTGAAGAACCGGCATGATCATGATATGATGCATGACATGGCAAGTTAATGATAAAAATCATGTTGAAAAGATGTCATTATCATAGTACAATGTGGATACAACATTAGTGAGGGATTATCAACAAGAAATAATTAATTTCCATATTATTCATCATGTTTTCCTTGCATAAATAATTCTGATTTCACAAGTTCTCCATGATGCATGATGCAATTGTAAGTATGGAATGCATAGTTGGAAACGTCTCATCGCGCTGGTCGATTTAGACATATTATTTGTTGAATTCAAAATTACGGTTTAAAGATATGAAATTATTAAAAAAGACCCTTTAATAGTATTTAAATAATTTTGAAATTTTTATTTGTCCAAAAATTATTTTAGATGGCATATTATTAATCATAAATATAATTTCTATTATTTGAAAATAGTGTTTTAAAATAATAGTCAATGCATTTTATGAAGAAAAGGACAAAATTGTCATTAGTGTGAATAATTAGGGGCATCTCTAGCATTTTCTAAAAAGGGATCTAAATTCATATTTCAAATTCAATCACTTTTTATTTTGAAAGTTTTTTAAAATTCGAATTAGTTAAAGAAATATGAAATTATTTCTATATAAATCATTTTCTGTAATTTTTATTATTTAGAAATTATTGTGGGACCTTTTTGTACCGGGCCGTTTCAAGACACAGACAGTGACGAGTGGGTCGCGGCGACTGACTAGAGCACTGACTGGTCAGGCCGGTGAGCTGGCTGGGATGTGTTCGTGATGGAAAGAATCCTGCACTTTTGTTAAGTTCAAAAGTTTCTTCGGCTGTTGGTTGTAACTGACGAAACTGATTTCGATTTCCAAAACTGCTATCTCAAGCCAACTTCAGATGATGGTTGCGAGCTCGCCTCTACACCTTTTCGTGAACCATTTTCTCCAATGCGTAGAGGGGACACAGGAGAACAACTTTGATAATTTGAGATTCGCCGCAGGGTGGCTATGTCTCTCGGAAAACAATGAGGAAAAGAGGTGTTGGAGAGATGTCGTCGGCCTGACGGATGTTTTCAGTTTTTATCAGTAGATCGGGCTAATTTTGGTTGACGATAACAAGCGATTTAGGGCATAGTTTTGGACATCGTTTGAACTGGGTGAAGAGGGAATCTAGGAGGACATATTGGAGCACGTATCTTCGCCGGAGAAGTATTGCACTGGACGGAAACATTTGATGAACAACTATGAAAAACACGGTTCCTATAATGTCGGCAGATTGCAGTGTTTTTGCGTGATCTTCGGCGGAAGGAAACGAGACCTACAGGCAATAGATTTGGGCGAGGTTGGGCTTGATGGAAAGAGGGATGTGCCAGGAAGAGTTTCACGCAATATGTTCTTCGGAGGTTGCCTCGGTCACCAGGAAATAGGATGAATATAGAGGCATCACGCTAGGGGTGCAGTCGTGTGCACGTCGGGCACGCGGCGTGTCTGGGCGTGTAGCGAGCGGCGGCTGTGCACATGCGTGCGTTAATGCGGAAGCAGCGGAGCGATCTTGGACGGAGGCGAGGCGTGGTGGATTCATAGGCAAGCAGGCAAGATCGCAACAACCGGTAGTGAGCTGTTGTTGCTGCTGTCGATGCGCGCGCGTGTCGGGCGCGGGTGTGCACGAGCGACAACAATGGCAGGATGGTGCTGATGCAAGGAGAGGACAGAGAATTGGGCGAGGCGGAGGCTCGCCGAGGGGTGCTCGTGAGGTGGTTGCGATCGAGGGTGGCGTACGGGACGGCGGCGATTCTTCTCGGCTCGTTGGTGACGATGATGAGCGGGGAGGCAGTATAGGAATGTCTGGCTCCTTCTTCTACATCAAGACGGTCGACGACGCGATACTCACTTTCAGGTATACGTGAGGGTGTCCATGGTGACGGGGCAGTGAACCTCTCCCTCCGGTCTTCCTCTCGGTAGCTCACAGCAGGCGGAGAAGATTTAGGAAAGAGGTGGCAGCGCGAGGATGGCAAGAGGCAGGGTTCGAGGATCCTCACCTTGCTGTGGATAAGTAGAGGGAGGTGGTGATAGGGACGACGGAGCGGAAGGCTAACTGCTCCTCCGTCTGTCTGCTGTAGAGAGGAGAAAGGTGACGGTGAGTAGATATAGAGCAATACGTGCTTCAGTATCCGTTGATCGAAGAGGTATTGGGCCTAGGGTTTGTGGGTTGGGCCAGGGAGGAAGGAGGAAGGCAAGGTAGGCCTTAGGTGGACTGCGGTTGCTGGTTGGGATGCGGTCAGGTGAGGTCCAGGTAGGTCTTCTCCTCTTTCTTTGTTTTTCTTGGCTATGTTTTATTTATTTGTTTGTTTGAGTTTAGTTCAATTTGAAACATTCTTTTCTTTTAAATTCTTTTCAGGGAAATTGAATAGAAGGTTTTTAGGTCACAAAAGAGAGGGAAGAGGCCGGGGACAAGAGTAAAGGAAGGAGATGCCCACATAAACATTTCCATTCTAGCATATTACTGGAGTAGGATTAGGGTTTAACAAAATGATAAAAGCATTTACAAAACATGGAACCTTATCAAATGGATTCCAAACTTAAAAAAACAAAATAGAGAGATTCAAAGATGGATGGAGTAGTGGTTATTGCAAACCTCAACAAGTCAACATAATATCAAATTGAAGGTTTAATATAATGCTCGAATGCAATGTGGCATGATGACATGAGCATGATATTATGATGATACAAGAAAATAAAAGAAGAAGAAAATTATCATCCCGAGGTGCTACAATTCGACACCACTAACAATGGATCTCGTCCCGATATCTGCTCCATGGTATGGGGAACAAGGGTGATGATAGGATTCTTCTTGCTTCGTGTGGATCCTCTCGACACCACTAACAAGGTTTGTTGCTCAATCTTGAAATTGTCGACAACACCAACAATAGGTTGTTGCTCACATTTGTCAAGGGAACACTATGAATAAACCAACACAAACGTAAAGGTTTGAAAAGATAAGTCCACCTCTACATCTCTAGAAGGAGTAAAAAATTCATTGATCTAGTAATTCAATGTACACGAGTGGATGATAGGAGTATTGTTATGTTCGCAACTCCATCCCGCACTCAAAGCATTACTCCATACATGAATAGGGGAATCATGCAACCAAACCCTTGGATTCATACTGAATATCTTACAAGAGATGTTTGGAAATCTTCGAAAACCAAAGGAGTGATGTAGGAACTTTATCAGATCTGATGTAGGTGATGTCTTCGTGTTGGAAAACTCCGGAAGGTATAAATAAAAAATTTAGTGAAAGTTTGCTCTAAAGGAAACATACAACAGATGAAAGATTCCTCGGAGAGCATGTTGACTGTCTATAGAACACTGTTGCAAGAGGAAGGAATCAAAACCCTGAAGGTACGATGGAAACCCAACCACGAGAAATCCTGGACTTGAAGGAAGGCAAGAAAGCAGATTCAAAACATGCAAATGTAAGAGGAAAATATCATAAAGGTAAGGATGAAAATCATACCTAATCATATCTATCTAACTGATTTTTGCAAAATAATTTTGACACTCTACATCGACCATTAGCTAGGTTATCCTAGAGGCTGGACCAATGGGGTATCGTAAACCAAGGCTCTGATAAAACTTGTAACAACCTTGATCGGCCCTATGCAGATTTTATCGCTTCCCCCCAAACCAAGACAAATGATTCAAATATGCCCACCTGGCACATGCGTGTGGGTGGAAAACAAAGTAATACCATTACACAATAGTCAAGAATGGGACCCACAAGAACATAAATATACAGCAGCGACTCTACAAGTCAATAATACAGATATACATCACAAAGATCCAAATCACGTTGAAAATGATACCACATCCGAGTATGGATAATGATGGCCCCCAGATTAGTAGTCTGATAATCCCTGTTATGCATATCATACATGTTCCCATGATCGGTGAGCCGTGAGCATAACCGACGAGTATCACTACAACATCCTTAAAGTAACGAGAACAATACTTATATTGTTGCCATTATGGCTATACAAAATTAGTAGAGAAACTTCATAAAGCATAGAGCCCACGTCATGCCTTAACCCTACAGACTGCTTACGGGGAAGATGGCCTAGCTCACATATACATCACCATAACCTTCATTCTTCATGCTTCTAAAAATCTGGCCAAGTAAATATCAAGGGACAATGATAGTGAGTACTTTCAATATACTCGCAATCTACCAAGATAAGGTAAACAAGATAATGTACTTAGGCCGTGGTGAGTTAGCTTCATCTAAGGTAGTTTTCGAAAAGCCTAGTTTCTCTTGTAGGTATGCTATCTCTATATATTTGTTGAAAAAAAAGAGTTTGAAAACATGTCTCTGTTTTAAAATTTGTATATCTCCATATCATTGTTGAAAGCCTTCTTGAAAATAGTTTTAGAGGAAAACCCCCTTTTAAACATTTTTGACCATCCCTGGTCAAAACAAAACCTCAATCTTAGGTCCTCTCATGACCTCCATACTTCCATCCATCTTTCCAATAACCACTTGGGTACTCCTAGCAATCACCTTTCAACCTTCCTTGACCGTGGACATGGATATTCGAATAGATTATACTCTACAGAGTTTGTGGACTTTCCCCACAAGAATAAATACATATGTCGGGATTCAACCACAACCTAGTACACACAGTAAATGGGGGTTCCGATAATCAAACATAACCTTTCATTTGTGGACCATAGCAAAGGAACCATTCCCTTTTGGGTTTGTTCTCCCCAGAAATGCGGATGTGGCACCCGGTGCCATAATCCTCCCTTGTGTATAGGCTTATATCCAAACGCCGGGCTTGCGATATACTATAATTGAGTGATTCACTTCCTTTTTACTCCTAAGTCATACCCTCCACGGGAGACTCAATTGTTGCACCGGCCCTTGTCCAAGACATCCACCACTCCAAAATTCTTAGATCTTTATAGGGGATGGTCTGAAGTTTGGGGGATTTCTCCCCTATAGCATGTGTAGGGGCTTCCCATGCTAAGGAAAGCAAACTACGAGTTAAGCCCCAGCTCCTGGGGTAATGTGGTTGCATTGATAAGTTGTTCTGATAAAGGCGTAGAACATCCTTTGTCTTTCTCAAGTCCATTTTTCTCACTTCTCAACATTAGCTTTTCTTCCTTTAAAACATCCACTTCAAAATGATGCCCTTCCCAAGGGTTTTACAAAAAAATTCCAAATATTTGATAGAAGGGTAACACCAAAATAGTTTTGTTTCCCAAAATCCGAGGTTTTCCAAGAGGTAGGCTAATAACCATCATACTCTCTCTATATGGTAGGGTAGTAGGTGTCGATAAAGGTACGTGTCCTTCAGGACACTCATTCATAACTTGGAGGAGCCATGTTACTATTGTAGTAGTATTAAAACAAAACATGCAAGAGGTAATGCAATTTATAAAGAGGATGTAAAATAGAACATAAAAGAAGTAGGACAAGTATCAGAGTTCAGGAAGGTGACTTCCCTGTGATCAGCAATATTTTCCTAGATTTATTATTAGGTAACAAATAATAATAATAAAATGACCCCTTCTTCTTGATGTCAACACAATTGCAACTATCACCATCATAGAGCATACATGCCAACAAACAAGAGACCACAATCAATATAAGGCAACAAGCACCAATACAATACGATACAATACGATACAATACAAAATACAAATATACAATACATCACCAACTCCAGTATGTTTTGGTAAATTGAGTCCATAGGAATTGGAATTACTTGAATTGCATTATTTATATATATTTTGTGATTTCAGTGCCCGAAATCTACTCAAGCAATGGGTTTTAAAACAAGGCCAGATTCCATATGCTACCAATGTACAAAAGTGGTATCATAAGATATGTAGTGACATAACAAAACAACCAAAAGTGGTTTCATTATTTTATCAATGTTCTTTAATTAGCTATGGATTTTCTAGTGATAAAAACCCTAGTTTAGGTGAACAATTCACCAGAAAAGATCTATAAGTCCAAAAATTAATTCCATTTATGGTTCAGAGTGGACTTGGGTACTGATTCACTAGGAGTTAGTTTCACTTTAAAATATTTAACAGAATGCCCTTGGGAAAATCCTAGATTCAGTTCTATAGATATAATGTAGTTTTCATCAGATTAAATCTACAGGAGATTATGATATGAAACCAAGGGAACATTATAGGTATTTCAAATACCTTTTAGTAGAAATTAGATTCATCATTTTTGAAGTTATAGAACTACAGTGATGATTTTTCTAATGAAAGCACCACATGTAAAAGGGTTTAAATCTTTGAAATTATATAGTGTCTCAAATAATTATGAGCTCCTAGGATTTCATAAATCTTGTAATGCCACTCAGGCCCTCGCGTACCGATCTCTCTCTGACCTTGCGTGGAGGGATCATGGCCAGCAAATTCAGGGCGATCTCCTCCACCCTCCTGCCATTAATCCAACGGTCCTGCCAGAAACGCGCCCGCTGCCCATCCCCCAACGTGTAACAAGTGGCTGAATGGAACAGCTGCCAGGTCTGACGAGGTAACCCCAAGTCAAACTCGGCCCACAGTTTGTCAGGGTCCACTCTCTGCAGCCAGGCCCAGCGGCATCGCAGCGCAAAGTTCATGAGCCGAAGGTTAGGAATCCCCAGCCCCCCGTGCATCTTAGGGGAGCACACCTTCTCCCACGTGACCAGGCAGTGGCCTCCATTGGCCTCCCTCCTGCCCCTCCACCGGAAATCCCTAAGCACCTTCCGGAAGGCCACCAAAGTCTCCGGTGGGACATCCAACGAGAGCAGCGCATGAACCGGGATGGCCACCAACGTCGTGGTCACAAGGGTGGTATGAACCCCGCGCCCCATGAGGTCCGCACACCACGACTGCATCCTATTGGCTGCATTGTCCACAATGTATTGGAGCTGGGCCGAAGTCGGTTTGCGTAAACCCAGAGGGAGGCCCAAGTACTTGCATGGAAAACTCCCCACTACGCAGCCCAGGATGTTGCGCGCCAACTCCACCTGCTGGGGGGAGCACCGAATTGGGTGGATAGAGCACTTTGCCAGGTTGGTGCGCAACCCCGAGGCCCCACCGAAGTCATCCACAATTGCCGCACAGGTGCGGAGATCCAGGGGTATGGGTCGAACAAAGGTGATGACATCATCCGCATACATGGAGGTGCGGTGGCGAAATCCTCTGTCCGCCAGCCCCGATAGTAGGCCCTCGCCAGATGCCTTCTCGAACAAAGATGTAACACATCCATGACCACTTCAAAAAGCAATGGGGACAGCGGATCCCCTTGCCGCAGCCCCCTCCGGTTGTAAATCACCGAGCCAGCCACCCCGTTCACCAGCACCCATGTGGAGGCTGCACTCAGGAGCCCGCAGATCATCGAGGTCCACCTGGTGCCAAACCCAAGCTTGGTTAGCACCTCGAGCAGGAATGCCTAGTCCACTGTGTCGAAAGCTTTGGTAATGTCTAGCTTAAGCATGACCGTATCCGTCTGACGCCGGTGCAACTCCCTGGCCATGCACTGGACCAGCTGGAAGTTGTCATGTATGCAACGCCCCCTTATGAAGGCACTCTGATGGGGGCCAACCAGCCGTGGCATCTTGGGCGCCAAACGGACCGAGAGCACCTTAGCCATCAACTTGGCCACGCTATGGATCAGGCTGATCGAGCGGTAGTCCTGGACTTCCACCGCATCCACACTCTTCGGCAGTAGAGCAATGATGGCCTTGTTGACGGCGTGAAACCCCCGACAATCTCCATTCCACCAGGATTGGAACGCATCCAACACATCAGCCTTAATGAACTGCCAGCAGGACGTGTAGAACCTACCGGTGAACCCGTCCGGCCTAGGCGCTTTGTCCAACTCTTGGGTCTTGATTACCCCCCACACTTCCTCCTCCGAGAAAGGAACCTCCAGCTCTGACCAATCATGCCATTGGAAATCCTAGATAAGTTTCGTCATGCAATTTATAATACCTATATATTCATCTCAAATATTTAAGTCGATCTTGCGAGGGCGACATCATGAGTTGCTTTTATTCTTAGAGGGAATTATATAATACCAGATATTGATACATACAATTATGCTTTTCTTTGTGAAATTAATTTTATATAATTTTTGAAGATTCTATGACCTGGGATGAAACTCTTCGCAGCAGAAGAACATGTCTGGAAAATGGCAAAACAGAATAATGATGTAGTCGTATCAGCCTCGTGTTTCAAAGACTTAACACATTGAAATAACTGGCCAACCTTGGATTTTGCATTTCCCCACATACTCTTTAATTTATTTACCTAATTGACAAAGTACACTTGTGGGTGAAAACCGTTAGAGCCAGCATCACACTTTTGCGTAAATTAATCAACCGATAGTTCATCTCTCCTACCAGAAGTCTTACCAAGCGTCCTGATCCACTGATTCATCCACGATAAAATCATACACATAAAAGGAAAAAAATATGACAACCATGTTATATTGCACCGAGAGAACAAAACCAGGGAAGATAATTTTCAAACTTTAGTTCTATAAATGTATAGGAGAGGTGACATGTCTTGAATTAAGCTTGTATTCTTTCCACTGAGTAACCCAGAATTAGCACGAAATCCATGTGGCTAGACATTATGAGGAACTTCAATATGACACTAAAGACAAATGTAGATCATCAAACAGAACTCCTGCAAGGTTGCAAACACGAAAAGTAATGTATCAGTTAATATGTTCCGTAATAATTTGGGGAATGACTACTTCTCGCCTCATATATGCATACAAACAATTGGTGGTACTTGGGAAGCTATTGGATGCATGTTTGTTAGCCTTGATTTTTTTGGTTTCTTAACACATAATTCCTCAAGTTCCCCTAAACTAATATAAGTATTGACCATTATGGATTGCGCATTTGGAGTTACAAATTTAGGCTAAATGACATAATTTATCAAGTCCCTTGAATGGGACATTGCCATTACCACCTGCGGTCATAGTTAAGCACATTAAATACCTGGTCGCATGGTCATCCTTGACTGACACAAGCACCCAAGATTTATCATCCTGGAACATGATCGTATTTTGGAACTGTCTATAATTAACCAATGATATATTTATCAACTCTCGAACAAATTTAGACAATCTGGTGAACAAATCAAATCATAAAGTAAGAAAGGAAACCTACCAAAATACTTCATATTGTGTAGATTGCAAGGCAATTTTTTTCGATATATACCAGATACTACATATCATGTGTATACAAAGCTGAATACTATTGTGAGATGGACTACATAGAAGTATATTTTTATTTAGCACCAACGGGCACACCAAAGATTGTAACCATAATGTATGAAATTTATAAAAGACGTATGCATCATGTATGGGGGCTAGAAGCCTAGGACATCAAATTACATCTCTTAATTTAAAACTGCCATGGTCACCTTGGTTGTGTGAATCTTCTGTCTGAATATGTTTGTGAAGACAATAAATAAATCTGTATGGAAGAGTTTCATTGTGAGTACATGTAAAACAAACTACTCCGTGAAAATTCATAAGACTATGCAAAGGAAATATGTAGTTAAACTGATGTACACACCAAAGGCAGTGAGACTTCCTGCATTTTCCTGTCAAAAGCAATATCTAAGAACGCACCACTTCAATTTTCTGATCAAAAGGAGGGAAAGTAAGCTTAAAACTATCTTCAAAATAAAACATGACTACATAGTTAATAAACAAATATAAATTTAAAAATGAGTCAAGGGTACTGCAAGGGTCATTTGGCCACAACATAACCTATAAAGTGCAAACCTGGAATCATATTGCAATCACTATTAATTTCTTGAGCAGCTATTAGGAACAACAAAGTAATTATTATTTTCTATTAATGGGCCATGTTTTAAGCTAAAATATGTTGAAACTCCAAGAAAATATACAATAGTACTCGTGGTTGTGCTGCAAAATTAGGTGTTTGTTTGCAAGCAATTCACTGTCAATACATATTTTTCTCCAGATTTGGAACCTAATTCACAATCGAAAGCATAGGGTATTCTTAGCTTCATATAGAAGTCTTGATTTAATTTCAGAAGTGTTAGCACATAATAATCAATTTTGTTATCTTGGATCTCTAATCAGGGTAACAACTGCACACGTATATTTATTTAACTTCAGAAGAGTTAAATAGCACATAATAAGAAAATTTATTTACTTGGAGATCCAGTCAGGGTAACGACACCATAAACATATATTTATTAAATTTCAGTAGAGTTACTTAGTACAGGATAAGAAAGTTTAGTCCTATCTCACACATCCAACAAGGATAACAACACCAGGTATATCATGAGATTGATTCTATTTTTACGCTGATTTCTAGGATGATGTCTTATCTATAACTACCAATGGACTTTGCACGTCACATGTTAGCTTGGAATTGGGAATATTGTATTTGTAATAGGTCACAGGTCATCGAAACTCAAAAGCATCCACAAAAAATACTGCAATTCGAGATCACCTGAAAAACCACGTAGCAACACTGCAACAGGCAGCACACTCTTGATACAGTGGCCCAGTTATTATCGGTGCAGGACCGGTCTAAGGATAGTGGCCAGGTCTAAAGATTTAGCCAAGGAGCATGAGTGTGCTCTGACTCCAGGGCATGTAGCCGCCGCCGCTGGCTTCGTTGTAGATGTTGGCGTGCATGAGCTTGAGGTCGCCGTACTACTTGCTGGTGATTGATGCAGAAGCCGCGCTTGTTGGAGATCATGCCGGTCAGGCTGCCTTCTCACCGTGCTGTCACATCTTGGGGAAAACACGGCAGATCGAATATGTGTAAAACAACTTCCTCCCAGCTGTCCTAACGAATAATCAAGAGAACAGCTTGCCGATCTCATCTATGTACTATCAGGTAGAGCCGTTGCATGCCTTCTAATCGACTGAGATTTTCTATGAATGGTCGCTTCTTTTCTTTTCAATGTTGAGCCATTCAGGCTATCTCTATCTATGCATCACCGTGAGATGTGGATGCACAAGGGAATCAGGTCATCTGGCTGGAGGCATCAAGGCGAATATGGCGGCGGCGGTACAATGTCAAGGGGGTACGAGAGAACTAATATGGGGCATTGGTGGGTAATTTGTCTATGAGTTTAATGTCAATAAATAATTTCTTTGGATCCATCTGCTATCATTAGTCTTCTAGCCTAACTAATGGTTGGATGTTTCTGATTATTGTGGGATTTTCTAGGCTATTTAGCTTAATTCTGATGGCCCCGTCGTATGCTTTTAATATATAATAGATATGATATTTTGAAGTGATAAAAGTCATTTTGTTGATTTACCTTCGCACCTAGGAGAATACCAAACATGAGGAATGCATCTTCAGTAATAACAACCAGTGGTACAGACGGAGCCCGCTGGTACCATCCGCCCATACCACACGACAACGCATCCACCTAGTCAACTACTTTCTCCTGGCAAAGACGGCAGAGAGATCCGATATTCATAGCAACCTAGAACCACGAAAACCACACCAGAAAGGGATCTAATGGAGAAACTTGGAGAAGGGAAAATCCCTGCTGCCTCACGTATCATTGGAGGACATCGCATCATCCCCTTCATCATCAACTCCTACATCTCCATCACCATTACTACCTCCATATCTAATCTATTAGATCTTGTTGTAATTCCAGATTTAAATGTGGTTTGCACTAGATTATCCCCATACTTTTGTCCATACATTTGATTATGATTATTATGTCATTGATTGCTTCCATGTGTGAGTAGTTTTCCCTCGTTCTTGGAGAGATGGAGAAACCCTAACACTATTATGAAGTTGCAATAAAGATGATTTATTCTT
This sequence comes from Avena insularis, assembly GCA_023614405.1. Classification (NCBI taxonomy): domain Eukaryota; kingdom Viridiplantae; phylum Streptophyta; class Magnoliopsida; order Poales; family Poaceae; genus Avena; species Avena insularis. The sequence continues at coordinate 158,424,887 of CM042684.1, forward strand.
GTGTCCATATGACTGGACGGTCTATGACAGATTTATGATTTGTGTTTGATCTCTCTGTTTAGATGGTATATGTAGTCTGCCACATATAATTTCCCTTCGAGACTAAGGTGAGGTATAAATCCTTTGGACGTGTTTGGAAGTCTGCCCAGATAGCTTCGTGACAATCGGCACCAGCTAGCAACCTACATGGTCAAAGGAGGACAAAGAGAGACTCCCTAAGCTAATTATGATATCCACGGGGAGACCTTTAATTGCGATGGTCTTTATGAGTGATTTCTCTCAGATATCATGGTGGTTATTTAGAGGTGACCTCATTCTTGGTTCAACAAAGTGGCTTCCTACGAGCCTTGTAGTAACCATCTTATTATGGAGCTCTCTCCACACATATCATGACACAAGAAGTATGTTATCTTAATCATGAATAATAATATCATGCTAGTGGTGTATCTGACACCCCCGAGAACGTTTTATCCCTTTAGAGTTCAACCACATTTTCACACAACCTTGCTACTTGCTTTCTTTTACTTGTTTTATTTATTTTCTACACTCAACCAAAAACCTTTCAAACACCCTTTATTTGAGATCAAATGCAGCTTATAAGTATCATTTGGTAGACAGTGATAAGGGGCATAAAGACCTTAACGAAATAGATCCCTATGGGTACAATACTATTATTTAAAATCTAGCTACAATTGATATGTGCACTTGAAGCCATCAACGGTCCTGGGCAAGTAGAATAGGGCGGGTTAGGCATATCTCGATGATGCAAAAACGAGGATACTGCGAGAGGGAGCATAGGGACTCAAGGACGACGGCAACCTTGCTCAATGCAGGCCAGTACCGGCATAGGAAAAGTGCTCATCCTGAAGATGGAGATCGGGAGGAGGAGTCGACGCTCACAGGGCAGTAATGGGGTGGAGTGGGTGTCGAATGGTGGGGGAATGGAGCAGAGGGGCATGTTATGGATCCTTATCCCGAGTGGGGGTGCCCACGGTGCACCAAGTGCACGCAAGGATGCATGAGAGGGGAGGAGGCGTGCAATAGGTCGAGGGAGGCGCTGGCTGGACGACCAAGCACTCTGGGAGGGTTTTGGACGCGAGCGCTCATCTGCATGCAGATGGACTTAGCGGGAGGGAGAGGGAATACTGCTTCACGCTAGGCGTTTGTTTAAATGCCTGACAAGATTAGTTGTTGCAGCCAGCGGGAGTGAGGGAGGCAGGTGGGGTGTGAGTGCAGGGGAGGCTTGCTAGGGAGCTCCTCCACTGCTGAACATGGTGCAAAGTGACCGGAGGGGGATTGGGGTGTGTTTTGACATGGTGGCCGGCGTGGCTAGCTAGATGCTCACTAGGGGTAACTCCATGGATGGGTGTAGGGTTTTCGAGCTAGGCTAGATCTGCGTGGCATGCAGGGGTTGTTGGTTGATGCAGAGGAGTGAAGGGAAGGGGTGGCTTCTTCCCAGCATTGATGTGTGAAATTTTTTGGGAGATATGTAGGTCCCTCATCTTACCTCCTTCCAAGCATAAAAGACGAGGTGGAGGAGATGTTTGACGGTATAACTAGAGTGATTTCTACATGAGATGTGAGGGTAGTTGGATGTGGTGGTTAAAGCCATTATTTATAATGTTTTGGTGATTTTACAAAGAGGGATTAGGGTAGATCCTCTTTATTTTGATTCAAGTCTAACTCAAATCCTCACATGGTCACGTGTTGAGATGTTCTTGATGAGTTTGGGAATGACGCTGGAAGTTAGGGAGGTTAATAAGGATCAATAGTTAAGTTGTAGAGGAAACCAATTTGAGAAAATTTAGATTTGAGTGGTTTTTGTGATCTTGAAAGTTAATATTTTCATACAAGGTTTGGCAATCTCTAGAAGATGATACAAAGATCCATTTGATTCGAGGGGCATATGGTTGGATAGACCAAGTGATATATATATATCAACACAGTTCATAAGATTGAGGCTTATCATGAATTGGATTTCCTAGAAAATGAGCCAAACTTTGTTGAAAACTAGGTGGTCAGGACATATTATTATTTAGCCTCAAAAACCTTGTGGGTTTAAGAAGCAGAAAGCTCCAACGGGAAAAAGTGAAGCATGGGTTGATAGAGAAAGATGAGGAGAGCACAACCATCAAAATATTTGGTCAAAATAGGTTGTCATGAAGATGGGAGTTTCTCTCATAGTAGGTGAATTGATAAGATTTGTAGAAAAGTTTATTTTATTTACTGAAAAACCATTAAGAACAAGGGGGTCAAAGGATGATTCATTCAAGGGCAAGAGTTGTACTTGTAAGTACTTAGGATGGTATACAATATGGTACAAGTCCATTTCTAAAAATGCACAAGGGTTAGTTTAGGTAGGCACTAAAAATGTGATGTTGATAACACTTCTAGACTTAGTCATATTTTGACATATTTGGGGTATTTGACAAGGGTCCAAGGGTTAATGTTTTTAATAGGATGCATGGTTCCAAACTCATCATCAAGTGAATGATGTTGAAGAGTAAGTTAAGTAGAGGGGATCCATTGCTTGATTTGGTCCTTTGTACTATGAAATCTATAAAAAGGGATTGACTCAAAATGGAGTCTGATAAGGAAAAACAAAGGGTCACTTCAGTGACTAAGGATCAAGACAAGCTTGGGAGAGTTGGTGAATGGATTCATTGATCAAGAGATAGTGTAGGGGATGGTAAGGTACTTCCCAAAGATTATTGTACATGTGGCACTAGGCCTTGGATTAAGTGTTACAGGATTTTAAGTAGCTTATCAAAGATGATCTTGATAACAGAGGGAGGGGTTATCTTTCTGCTAGGTTTTGATGATTTATTCTCAAGGGTGTAGGGGTTTACTTGTTTGGTTAGTTTGTTGCCAAAGGATGATCCTAGGTTAGCTCACCAAACTTCCTATTCAAGCAAGGCAAAGAGCAGATCAAGGCAAGTCATCTTACAAACATCTTAAGTCCACTACTAAGGGTACCATCAAGCTTAGCTTGAGGTAAAGATGGGTATTTTGAAAAGGTTGGATTTTTAGTTAGGTAAGAGTCCTTGGTACTTCTACCAAGATTGGAATTCAAAAGTTTTATAAAAGGTTTTTGGAAAAACTAGAGGTAAGATCATTTGGAAGTTCTATCTTCAAGATATAAGGAGATGATATCTTATAACTCCATAGTTTTGTCAATCGAGTTACCCAAATATTTGTGGTGGAAAAGGCATCTTGGCTTTTGTTTTTGAAATTATGAAACATTTGAGAATATGTAAGATAATCCAAGACATTTCTTTTGTTGAATAATGTTTGTCAACTGAGGGGGAGGTAAATATACTGCACATCCAGATGCATAAGCACAAAAAATAAAAAACATTGCATTACTAAATGAGAAAATGTTTTTATTCGCCCTAATTTTTGTATTCTGGACAACTAAACAAGGTTGCTGAAGTTGGGGTGTTACATACCCTTCCCCCTTAAAAGAATCTTGTCCTAAGATTTGGGAGAGATAAGGTTAGGGGATTTGAGTCAAGGGTTAGAACTATGTCTGTGGTGACTCAGGGATACGATACTGGCAGTCTACTATTACATCATTAGTAGGTCTATGATTGGTTACTTCTGCTCCTTGGGTGGTTGATAGTGCAGTTTAGAGGATGCTAGGGGAAATCACTGGGGGTGCTTCGTTTTGAGGAGGTAGGCTTCCCATCTAGTTGGCGAAGGTTGACCTTCTTTGCTTCCTTCCGGAGCTTGGTCATCATGATGAGTCAAGGTTTCAGAGGATGTCTTTGATCAAGGGTTTATTCTAATATCGTGGCAAAGACACAATCTTTCCCCCTTAGTGTGGCACTAGGGGTGATTTGAGAAGATGCAGACCTTCTTTCTAGAGGTATAGTATTAGGTTTGAAGAATGTCGCATTTTCCGTACAGAGTTGAAATCTTTAGATGGCGTCATTCTAGCTACCTCATAAGAGGTTCTGATACTAATTGTATTTGTAAGTAGTCTATTAGGGTGGTCAACTAACCAGCTTCTAATGAGTTTAATCTGAGGGGGTTAGTGCATCGACGACTCTCCTTGTTGGTCTTCAGCTGAAGTAGTAGATGTGTGGCTTCCTCAACACTTTCTGTAATCTTGACTCTTTCTGCCGCTTCATACTAGTTGGAGAGTAAGGGTGTCAGCTTCAGTTATCCTTCCGTTCTAGATTCTAGGATTCTTAGGTATAGGAGGGGTTGAGTAGAGGTCTGACTTTGTTGATGAGGTCAAGGTTTTGGTTATTTGAGCTGTCGATGACTCGAGAGTCGATGCTTGACGAAGAATGTCCATTTGGAGTCTCCTGGAATATTTTCTGAGAGGTCATCTATAACTTACTAGAGCTTCTAGAGGGGGTCTATTCTAACGAGGTATTGTTAGAGCTTTCTGTCAGTGGGTTGAGAGTCAGAATATTCCTGAGGTATCCTCTAGAGGGGTTTATTTGAGTTGAATGGGAAGATGTGGTATTCCCACCTTAGAGATTTAATAAGGGTAATGGTGGATGTCGTATACCTTATGTTTTGAGCCGAGATCTTCAATGACGCCTTATTACAAAGACCTGATGGAAGTCATTGCCTAATCAGGATTCAAGAAGTTAGCTCTAAGTAGGTTAAGGTTTAATGGAACTTATGACTTGCCTTAAGTCGGGGTAGAGACATCCAGCTTTAGAAGAATTGTACTTACTAATAATATTTAGGGTTGCTTAAGCTTGCTGGAGTAGTAGACTCGTTGTCTTTAGGTCTGCATGTCTCCAGTATTTGGCACTACTGGCCTTGTTTTTGAGAAAATTCTCGTTTCTAGGGGCAAGGAGTATAGTTAAAGTACTAGTTGTTTGGGATGATCAGGGATCCTAATAAGCACGAGGTTAGAGAAGTCTAGGAAATCCATCATTCAACCACTCTTCTTCGACTGGTTTTATATACAATTTTTTTATGGTAGGGTTGCATTAGTGACAAGTGTGCAAACTTTTAAGATTTTAAACTCATCTTAGTGCAAGTAGTTTTCAAAAAAGAGGGGAGGAGATGTAAGAACTTTTATGCAAATAGTCATATCCTTTTATCCTTGTTGTAGAAAATAGGTTTAGGTTTCCTGACTAACGTACATGCTAACTAAGGTCTCCTACAGTCAGGATGGCTCTGATACTAAGGCTAAGAGCCCCCCGAATTGGCAGTCCGGGAATCCATATTATGCATATCATACACGTTCCCATGATCAGCGAGTCATGTGTATAACTGACAAGTATCATTACAACATCCATAAAGTAACGAGAACAATACTTACATTGTTGCCATTATGGCTATACAAACAATAGCAGTGGAACTTCATCAATCATAGAGCCCAAGTCTCGCCTTAACCCTATAGGGTGCTAACTAGTAAGACAACCTAGCTCGCATAGACATCATCATATCCTTCATTTTTCATGCTTCTAAAAGTCTAGCCAAGTAAATAGCAAGGAACAATGCCAATGAGTACTTTGAATGTACTCGCAATCCACCAAGATAAGGTAAACTAGATAATTTAGTTCGGTTGTGGCGAGATAGCTTCATCTAAGGTTGTTTTCAAAAATCCTAGTTTCTCTTGTAGATATGGCATCTCTATATATTTTTTTGAAAAAAGAGTTTGAAAACATGTCTCCGTATTAAAATCTAGATATCTCCATATCCTTGTTGAAAACCTTTTTAAAAATAGTTTTAGAGGAAAAACCTCTTTTAAACATCTTCGACCATCCCTAGTTAATACAAAACCTCACTCTTAGGTCCTCTCCTGACCTCCATACTTCCATCCATCTTTCCAATATCACCACTTGGGTCCTCCTAGCAATCATCTTTCCAACCATCCTTGACTGTGGACATGGATATTCGAATAGATTATACTATGCAGACTTTTTTCACTTTCCGCACAAGAATAAATACATCCGTCAGGATTCAACCATGGCCCTCTACAAATAGTAAATGGGGGTTCGAATAATCAAACATAATCTTTCATTTGTCAACCCTGGAAAAGGCACCATTCCCTTTTGGGTTTGTTCTCCCCAGAAGTGCGTATGTGGCACCCGGTGCCATAATCCTCCCTTCCTACATGCCTATATCCAAACACCGGGCTTGAGATATACCATAATTGGGTGATTCACATCCTTCTTACTCACAAGTCATACCTTCCATGGGATACCCAATTGTTGCACCGACACTTGTCCAAGGCATCCACCACCCCCATATTCTTATTTCTTTATAGGGGATGGTCTGGAGTTCAGGGGATTTCTACCCTATATCACGTGTAGGGGCTTCCCATTCTAAGGAAAACAAGTTATGAGTTAAGCCCCAACTCCTAGGGTAATGTGGTTGCACAGATAAGTTGTTCCAATAAAGTCCTAGAACATCCCTTCTCTTTCTAAAGTCCATATTTCTCACTTCTCAACATCACCTTTTCTTACTTTAAAACATTCACTTGGACATGATGCCCTTCCCAAGAGTTTTACTAAACATTTCCAAACATTTGATAGAAGGGTAACCCCCAAACCGTTTTGTTTCCCAAAATCCAAGGTTTTCAAAGAGGTAGGATGCTAACCATCATACTCTCGATCGAAGTGAGGGTAGTAGCTGTCAATAAAGGTTAGTGTCCTTCAGGACACTCGTTCATAAGTTGGTGGAGCCAAGTTACTATCATAGTAGTATTAATACAAAACATGGAAGAGGTAATGCAGTTTATAAAGAGGATGTAAAATAGTACATAAAAGAAGTAGGGATAGTATCAGAGTTCAGGAAGGTGGCTTGGTTGTGATCAGCAATATGTACCTATGTCGTCGGATTGAGGACAAGTACACCATGAGGGGGTCCTCGGGGCGTGCGGAAGAGAGGGATATGAGTCGTACGGTGTTCCGGGATGGTGAGCACACAATTTTACCTAGGTTCGAATCCGCCGATGGTGGACGGATCCTACTCCTGCTAGCAATCCAATAATACGGTAGAGCTGGAATATGGGTTACAAGGGTGTCTCCTGTACGAGTTGAGATTGTAGACTAAAGGATGGTCCCTAGGACGGCTTATATAGATATCTGGCCTAGGGTCTGCAGGAGAGACCTATCCGTCAACGACTAAGAGTCAGTTATAGAGTACATCTTGGACTATATAGGCCTATGTCGGTAAGTCTTCTGGGCCTTCCCTTAGCTAGATTGGACTCCGTCTCTTCTCCCTGACTGGGCCGCCCGTGAAACATAGATCTAACCCGAAGTGGACCACCCTGGTAACCAAGGTATAGTGAGGATACCCGGAAAGTATATCCCCAATAGTAGCCCTTGGAAGCCTCCAAGATCCAAAGTTAGATTTTGTCGTCTAGCTTGATATCTCTTCGTCTTGCCGAATCTTGAAGGGTTCGTTAAACTTTCCAAAACAAAGGGCACGATCCGAATCTCAAGTTGAGTCGGAGTTGTCAATATTTCACTTGTTCCTTTCCATGCTTGATTTCAATCTAAGCCGGAAGATTGTCCTAACGTCATATGACATCAGTCAAGGTTTGGTCATGTCACTAACAGACATTCCTGCCAATGTGACCGTTGGTGGGCCGGTTCGTGCGGAACCAAGGCGTCGTTTTAATGCATGCGTAGATATCGAGGAGGCGTAATCTTCTCAAGGAAGTTACCCTAGATCCTTCCATAACACGTGGCTAACTCCACATTGTTCATACACGAATCTTGACGTAGAACAGGTACATAAGTGGTTGAGATTTTCTTCTTTCTCCTCTACCTTTCTCTGCCTTCTCCTTCCTCCAGTAGCACAATGCTTCACAGCTTCCTTTTCCTTCCTGAAACTCCACATCGCTGCCCATCCGCGCTAGACCAAATGGCTGACGTTTCTTCTTCTGGCACGACTGCAACCACGGCGGCAAATTTTGTAGCGATGGAGAAAGAAAACTTCCGCGGGGTGTCGATCTCATTCGTCCTTGACGACAAGAAGCTCCACATCATTGAGAAGGAAGGCCTCCTCCGCGCCGGCGACTGGCGGAGTGCCTACAATCAGATCGTCCCCACCCCTCGCGCCCACGAGAGGGTTCACTTAGGCACTCACCTCGAGAGAGGATTGAGCTTTCCCCCTCATAGTTCTTTTCTGAGGTTATAGATTACTATGGAGTTCAACTCCACAACTTCCCCCCTAACACAATCTTAGAACTTAGCGCTTACGCTTCTTTGTGGATGACAACGAGCTCAGGCGAGGTCGCGGCAGGGGCTGCGGTGCACGGTATCGACGGCAACATCTCCTCCTCTGCAGCGGCCTCCTCCGGTGCAATTCCGGCGAACGGCGGCTCGAGTGTCTCTGGCGAGAGAGGGGAAATGGTCAGTGGAGAGAGGGGAGTGGAATTGTGTGAAGAGATGGTGCGGGGGAGGCCTGCTTATATAGGCTAGACAGTGAGACAGAAAGGCATAGGCGCGGCTCGTCGGTGATGGCGAAACAGGGGGCTACCAGCGTGGCGAGGTAGGCAGACGGTGGGCGGTCTGCTGGCGGTCAGCTACGGTGCAATGGCGCGGCTAGGGGCGGTGCCTAACTGTCGGGGGCTTCACGCGCTCTGGGGAACAGAGGCGGTGCTCGACGGTGATCATGGCGACTGTGGGTCGCGAGGCGGTGCACGGTCGTGTCAGGTGGGTTGCTGGGGTCGAGGCAGAGCGGCGTGCGTGATATGGTGTCAAGGCGCGGTCAGCTACGTGCTGGCGGTGATCGCGCTCTGGCTGCAAGCAGAGAGAAAGGGCGGCGCGGTGCTGAGGTGGTCCAGGGGCTGGGGTTGATCGAGGGGTGGACCATGGGTGGCGGTAGGGTTGGGCGGAGCTAGTGGGCACGCAGGAATGGCGCGGCTCGGTCTCTGGTGAGCTGCCCGCGTTTGGCCGTCGGTGACCTCATTTGGGCGGCGCTACACGAGCGCTGCAGGGAAGGGGGTGCTGGTCTAGGCTTGGTTAGATGCTAGGGGGACAGGGGAGTGCAGTGAGGGGTAAGAGGGGGACAAGGGCTTAACTAGCAACAATAATAGTTAGGCCACTATTTATCTGTCTGCCAGGTGTTCGACACAATCGCCGCATGAAGAAAATATTTGAATTTTTGGGAGATTTTTGGTGGAGTGATTCATCTTATGCTTAAGCATCTAGGTTTGTTTGGGATTTAAAAATGGAGTTCATTTGAGTGGTTTTCGAATAAGTGTGATCTATGCATATGAACTACATTCAATTTTCAAATGTCATTTAAATTTAGTGTTTGAAAGTTTTTGGGATGAAACAAAGTGGGCCTTGGAACACCACTACTTGTACTAGCAAGTGGTGCCAATAACCACAAATGTTTCTGTTAAGATTTGAGTTCTAGGAATAGCCAAAGTAGGCTATGCGATTAAAATGGCAAAAGTGACCATTGGCTTAATTAATTCTTTTTTATTTCTTTTTCTTTGGGATTTATTTGGGAATGATCTAGATGATGTTTAATTCACCTTAGAATCATTTTACAATCAATAGATCACTCAAACATGGCATTTCAAACAACTCCTATTTTAAATGCATACACATATGAATACTTAAAGATTTTTAAACAGAAAAAGTTTTTGTTAACCCTAAATTGGGTGGATTGGATCTTGATCACTTGGATTAGAGTTTTGGGATGTTACAATGCATTCAGCAACCCCCTCCGGAGTCCTACACGGAGTCCAGCGCCCACCCCGGAGTCTCAGGCCTTGCCCGGAGACTACGGCCCTGAAGCCCAGAGACTCCAGGGTTAGTGATGCATCAACGACTATTTTTATGGGGGGGCTATGTAACATCCCAATTTCAGAAACCCTAATGAGTTGTCCAGAATGCAAAAATCAGAGGGGGAACAAAAACTTTTTCTTACTAACTGTGCAGAGCTTGCTTGTTGTTGTCTGTGCTTATGCTTCTGTTTGTATAACTTATGATATACTCCTTACCTCAACATCAGTTGTCGAAAGCTATTTAACAAAACTATTCTGGCTCATTTTACATATTATCAAATGTTCTGGCATTTCAAAACATGAGCCAAGATTCTTGTTTAACCAAAACTATTTTTGTAGCTTCTATTGACAAAACTATGGAGAGCTACGATCTCCTTATGTTTTCAAGACAAAACCTTCAACTACTCTTACCTCTAGGATTTCCAAAACCTTTTTAAAGCTTTTGAATTCTACTCTTGGTAGAGATACCAAGGAATCTTACCCTATTCAAACTCCTACCTTTCAAAATGCCCATCCTTACCTCAAGCTAAGCTTGATGGTAACCCTAGTAGTAGTTGATTTGCCTATAAGATGAATTGCATTGATCTGTTGTCTGATGATTTGCCCTATTATGTTGTTTGACTTGTTTTGTTAGGAGTAGTATGAGCCTAGGTCATCATATAGCATCTATCTAGCATCTATCTAATCCAAGAGTGTCAAACCTAAGCAAGTTAACCAAGTTGGATCTAATCTATAGCCACTAGGTCATCATCTAAAACTATTAACTAGATCATTCTGAAGTTATTCATTCTAGAAGATTCCCAAGTCAATGAAGACCAATATCAAACATGGATCTATTCTACTCAATCCATAAAAATCATCCACTTGATGATGCTTTTATACCTTGCAACCCATCAAAAACATCCCCACTCATATTCTAGTCAAAAACCCTAAATCTGCTAAAATTGGCTGTTTGGAAACTATTTCAACATCACTTCTTTGAATACCTCTCTTTCTCAACCCTTGTGCATTTTTGGTAATGCACTTGAACCGTATTGTAAACCATCCTAAGGACTACCAAGTCCCACTCCTTCCCTTGGCTAGATCACCTCTTAACCCACTTGTTCTTGATGGTTTTGCAGGTAAGAAAATAAGTTTTCCTGCAAATCTTATCAACTAGCCTACTTGGTCAGAAGCTCACACCTTCATCCTACCTTCTTTGGACCAAATCTTTGCATGGTTGTGTTTTAATCATATAGGTCTAGAAATACCTACTTCACTTATTCCAAATGGATCCTTGTGCCTCAAAAATCCACATGGTTTTGAAGGCTATTTGATAATCTGCCTTGGCACCCTTATTTTATTCAAAGTTTGGAATCAATTCTTGGAGAACTCAAGCCTGATAAAGATAAACGTTATGCACCATGGTGATCTACATCACTTGTTCTATCTATCCATATAGACCGTGACCCAAGAGGAGCTTTGAGGTCCAAGATACAACCATGTTTTGGTGGCATAAAAATAACTTGACCCAAGATCCTTTATATCTTGTTTTCTTCCAAAATCAAGTTGGATTCTAAACACCCAAGGTTGAAAATGCTAGATATACCTTTTGGACTTCACATAACTTGGATATAAAAGTTTATAAAATATTATCCATAATTATTATGGCTCAAAAAGCTATTTAATTCATTTAATGGGCAAAATCTAAAAAACGCTTACATAAAGGAAAGTCTGGATTTTGCCAAACCACTTCTCCAACTTTAGGCGCATATGAGGCCTATACATCATACCCTATCCTCCTACTTCAAAAATAATTATTTTTTAAGAGTTTTAATAATTCTCCTTGCCCATTTTCTTAAATGCCAGAAATAAGAAAATAAATATATCAAATACTTTTATTCATCAATAAATCTTGGGAAAATCCCCATAGTGTTAATTGGTATTTAGGACCATCTCACACCAAAACCACCTTTTTCGAATTCAAAAATATCAAATCAAATCCTGAAAATCATTTCTGCACTATTTGAATATGTGATATAAAGTGGAGCAAACTTCATCCAATAATTCCCAAATAATTCATGGAGAGGTACCTAGACTATATCCACCTACCAGCATTCTCACCTCTGCTTTCCAAGATAAAAAATCATGAGGTTCTTCATGATCACCAAAATGGCCAAAAATGGAGATATTCAAAACCATGATTCAAAGTTAAATCAAAACCTTCTCAAACTTGTTGAATACTTCTCCACAGCAACCACCACACCCACCCAGGTCAACCACCCATGTAGCATACCCCTGTAGAACCCATATCCTCTTTGTCTCTTATGCTTGGAGTGAGTGAGAGAGAGAAACTTGCAACCATTACAAAATATTGCGAAGTAGGGCAGGAGCAGTGACCAACCCTTCCTCAGTCCATCTCTGGTCGAACCCAGGTCCCACTCAACACTTCTACACCGCCCCTCCTGGCCAATCCCCTGCTCTCTCCCCCTCTCATGTCCAAACATGGACATGGTTCATCAGGAACCACCCCTCCTTGAAATAAATAGCCAGAGGCTCCCCTGAACCCAACCCGACCACCATTTGCTTCCTCCCACTCCCACTCACCTCCCCCGAGCTCCCCATCCCTACCTTCCCTCTCCAATGGCCATAAGAAGAAGAACCACCATTTTCGGCCATTATTGAGCTTGAGCTAGAGGTGTCCTTTCCCCTGCTCCCCTCCACTTGCATGTGACCTCACTGCAACCCCCTACCCCTGATCTAACTTTCCCTAGCTCCAGAGCTTCTCCTAGCCACTATCTCGCCTAGGAGAAGGAGGACCCTCCCCTTCAGCCATTTTTGAAAACCCACCTGGGTGCCTTCCTCCCTGCTCCTCCCCCGCTGCATGTCCCTCTGACGTGATCCCCTCATCCTCCTCTAGCTAACCATGCATCTTTCTTTCCACATGACCGCCTCTACCGTCACCACGGTCAAGCTCCGACGAGCTCCCTCACGGTCACTGTCGCGTGAGCCATTATCTGTCGCGGGAACCCCTCATGCATCCCCTCTCTAGAGTCGCCGACCTGCATCGTGTCACCCTGCGGCCTCCTCTTAGCCGAAGATGGCCCCGGTGAGCCTCCCCCGCTGCCTTGTTCTCTCTGCTAGGGTTCCATCCCGCAGCCGCCGTTTGGAGGACCCGATACCCTCTAATCCTGCGACCTAGGGGAGCCGATACCCCTTCGCCGTTTTACTTCGGCCGATAGGCGGGCCCCTCTTGCCAGGACATTCAAAGCTCCCTCCCGTGCGTAGCTCGCCCCTAGTGGGCCGAACCTCTCCTCTAGCCCACTCGGCATAGATCTGGCACAGTGCTCTATTTAAATTTAATTCCTTTTTCCCAGATCTGGTAACAAAAAAACCGTCTGGTTTAAATCATTTAAAAATGACAATCAGCTTCAAATTACCGGATCTAAAATTTACCATGTCCTTATATGTTTTTCCTAACATGCAAAACAAGCCACACATCCAAAATCATTTTCATGAATTTCTAGGAATAATTTATTTAACTACTATCTTTTCTATAAAATAAATCCTCCTAGGAGTTTTACAACTCCAATTAGGGTAAACTCACTTCCTACTAGATGGTTTATTCAATACCCATCACCTGGAATTGGTCTCACTCCAATTGGAACCATTAAACTCCAGTAGAAAAAATAACAAAATACATCTAGATTTGACTTTAGAAAATTCCATAGGCTAAACTATAACTTGTTATGACCTGATTCAAATTCTCAGTGAAGTTGTACATCAGGATATCTCAAAATACATGATCTCAAGAATTATCGAGTTTCTTAGGATTTTTCATGAATTAAACATTTCTATATATGGGTTATCACTAGATAAATCACTCCAGTAGCTTTGTAACTCCAAAAAGGGTGATTCCAATTTATATAGAAAGGTATTCCAAATACCTAGCATATACCTTTGGATTCATCTCAAGGTAATTCCCTGTAGTTTTAAGTTGGTGAAAAAGACAAGAAGCTTGCAGAACTGACTTTGGGATTTTCTCAAGGGCATTCTGGTAATTATTTTGAGATGATTCCAACCCTCAAAAATCACAAACCCAATTATACATAACATACTCTGATCTTTTATGGTGAATTTTTTAACCAAAACTAGGGTTATTTTCACTAGAAAAATCATAACTAATTAAAGAAAAGAGCTAAGATAGTAAAACCACTTTTGTTGGTTTTGTTATTCCAATACCTACCTGTTGATATCATTTTGTACATTGATATCATATAGACCCAAGATTTAGTTCAAAACCCCTTCATTAGGTGGTATTTGGCAATTAAATCATTAAAAAAGTTCCACAAATGCCTTTCCATTTTCTGACAAATGCAACAAACTCAATCTATCAAAACTTACGGAATTGAAGAAGGCGTTGTATGTTTGTTTTTTGTATTGTGTTGATCATTGTATGCCTTGTGTTGATTGTGGTTCTTTTTGCTTGCATGTATCCTCTTTGACGATGATAGTTGCGATTCTATCGAAGGCCATAAGAAGACTGCTATTTAAAAGTTTATTATGGTATTCTAAGAAGTCCAGGGACATATATTGTCAGTTTGTTGATCTCAGGCAAGCCACCTTCTTGCTCATCAGACTTGTCCTACTTTTTTACTTATGCATGTTTTACCTACTGTTTATGAAAGCTGCATTGTTTTATTATATGATGATCTATCCTTGGTAGTGGCTTGGCTCCTCCAAACCATTACACTTTTGTACTATTAAGTACAATCATCGTGATGACACCTACTGGTCCCTAGTATAATAATTGGTGTATAACACCATACCCCGTTGGAGACCCCGTTTTAGCCGAAGCAAAACTAGAGGATGGGAAGACCCCTGAAAAAGTTTTACAAAATGTTTATGGCAAAACCATGGTGAGGTTTGACTTGCCAAGAGAAGTTTGAGAAAGAAAAAGTTTTTTGTCTTACAAAAGATACCGAAAGAAGATGGAGGAATTTTTTTTACAAAAACGCACCCGGTTCTCTGCAGCTTTAGCTATAACAACTTAACCCGTGCAACCACACTACTCTGGAATGGGACAGGGCTAGACTTGAAGTTTGCTACTCTTAGAACTACTTATAAGGGAACATCTCCCTCGAATTCCGGGGTTCCTTTACATAAAGGGTCAACTTTAAATGGTCACCTAGAGGAATTCGGAACTGCCCTCGGGAGCAGCCGGGCGATACTATGAGCCCTTCATTGAAAGTGCCCCCTCTAGGTCTGAGTGGAGTGCTCCGGTTGGTCCATGGATCCAGACGTCCCGGTTTTGACGGGAAAAACTCATATGGTAGGTCCTATACTAGAGTGGCATCTAGAGAGTCTTGATTGATTACTCGACCCACGATCGATGAAGATCAGGGCAGGGTACCCAGATGGTGTGGGTAAAGTGTACAACCTCTGTAGAGTGTAAATCTATTCGAAGAGCCGTGTCCACAGTTATGGATGGGTTGGACAACTACTATAGAGCGGTGCTGGTTTTGATTTCGAAAAAGACTTCAGAAAAGCAAAGGCTTTGGAAATGATTTGACCCTGGGATGGTCGGAAAGGAAGGAAAGGAGTTTGGTCATGAGATGACCGGAAGGAAGAAACAAATGGGTGACCAAGTTCTAGTGTTTTCCAAAACTTTTTGAAAAGGTTTCCAAAAGGTTTTACAAAAGTTTTCAACAAAGATATGTAGATGCTATATCTACAAGAGAAACTAATTGAGAAAAGAACCTCTCTTGGATCCCTCCTACTACCACAGCCATATTGCATATCCTCTTGTTATTATTATTCTTTAAGGTGGTTTGCGAGTACATTCAAAGTACTCCTTGGCATTGTCCATGGCTATTAACTTGGTCAGAGATCGAGAAGAAGGTGAAGTGGAATACTATGTGAGCTAGGACGTTCCCCAGTCAGTTGCCTGTAGGTTAAGGCATGGCTTGGGATCTACGCTTGATGAAGTTCCGTTGATGATTATTGATGTAGCCATAATGGCATGTAAGGTATGACCGGTATCCGCTTGAGTAATGGTTGTTTACTTTGATACTTGTCGGTTATGTGCCACGACTAACTGATCATGGTATCGTGGTTTATGCATAACAGGGATTCTCGGAGGATTAATCCGGGGGCCCCACAGGCTATATATACCCCCCATCTTCCCCAAGTGAAGGCTGGGCTTCTACTATCTCTCCTCCATTAATGTTGAGCTCTCTAGCCACTAATACTTGATCTCCCTTGGGGAATTGAGGGAGGAGACCTAGACCTAGCTTTCCACCAAAAGGATTTGCGTTTCCCCACCATTTATGTAAGTTGTTGTTGCTCTAGGGTTTGAGGAAACCCTAAGTTGAAGAAGTCGCCCTCCATAGCTCATCCTCGCGTGTAAGAGCTTCGAGGTAGTGTTGGGAGGCTCCAATTTAGTTGTGTAGAAGTGCCCCAAGGTTTTGTACAAGGTTTCGGTCGCCACCTTCAAGGTCACCACATAGTGGATCGTGTGCTTGCCGCAAGGCAGGTGCTCGGGAGAATAGGGTGAGGCCTTTGTGGTGCTGGTAGTCTTAGTACCGCCCACCCCTCTAACGGAGACGTACTTCCCCTCAAAAGGAAGGAACTTCAGGCAAACATCTCCATATCCCCTCTCGGTGATTTCTATCCTTTACTCTTTATTATTATTGCTTGCTTGCTTCCTTTTCATATAGGTTCCATCACTTAGTTTCCTTAAATTGAAAAGAAGCTAAAAATTGAGTAGCACCTATTCACCCCCCCTCTATTCGCTTATATCGATCTTTGAAGTATAAAATTAACCTCTCCTCGAGCAACAGTAGTAAATAATGTAGTAAAGAATGCCATAAGTATAGGATAGTAGTAAAACCCCAAACTAGTTTGTGGACCCCATAAATAAGATGTGAATCAAGCTCAGGTGAAGGGGGGTCCTCTAAAGCATGGAGTGTCTAATAGTAGACTGGCAAGAAGTGTAGCTAATGACTAACCTACTCAGAGTAAACCCCTTAAGGCTTCGTTAGTAAACTATCGCAGCAAGGTATTCGCAATAGTGCTTCACTCGAAGATCTCAACTCATGGTCCAAGTGAATACACCCTTCCTTTAGCATCAGGCCAACAATCCAAGAAGGAAGATCTACATCATCCTCAAATAAACCTAGTGAAGCTCTAAGGAGGAAAGACTGCATCTTTCCACTCAGTTCTAGGGAACGGCCTACCGGATGATACTTCAGGAACAAATCCAATCTAATCTACTTCTCCAAACATGAACTAGAGATTACTCAGTTGGGACATAGACTTTGTCGATGACCACCAGGCGTCTAGTCAACCTCTCCCGTACCCATTAAGCTCAGGCGAAAAGAATACCTGAAGCCGGCAAAACCACCCTCGGTGTTGAAGCAACCTAAAGAGTAGACACCTAAGAAGGTTTATGAATGCCCTCCTCTGCTACCATAGCTGAAGACCCACCTGAAGGACCTGCGATCCATTAACTTCACCTAAGTTTTGGAAACATTAGAAGGTCCGTGAATTCAGCTGCTCTGATAGGCCAAGTACGAATAAAAGTAGTATATGAGCCTCGTAGGGCTTAGTTTGCGGACATCATATGATGGTTTAAAACCCAGATGGAAGAGTGCGATCTTCACCTAACATCCTTCGATGATCCCAAGAAGGAAGGACTGCATTACCTTCGAGCTATCCTAGTTTAACCATAAGGGGGAAATGATGCGTTTTCCCACAAAAATAGAGTAACCATATGCCAGAAGCAACCCCAGGAGTTTTGACCCTAAGGCGTTAAATAGGATGTTATAAGGCTCCAAGGAAAAGTCATGGATCCTTATAGAAAAGACATCAAGCTATAGATTCTATCCATAGAAGGGTACTTCACGAATTTCTAGTTAGAGGTAGTTCACTCAACATAAGCTTCAAGATATCCATCACAAAAAGAGAAGAATAACAACATTCGCAAATCACATCTACAACTTTCTCAACTCTCCGTATACCCAAGAAGATGTAAGTTTAACTCTATCGGCAACGTATCGAATTCCAAAGATGGAGTCCGCAAGTTAGTACACTTGCGACCCATAGAACTACCCCCCGACCCAAAATCCCCTAATACTCTCCCAAATCATGGGACAAGATTCTTTTAAGGGGGAAAGTTATGTAACACCCCACTTTAAACAACCCTGATTAGTTGTCTAGAATGAAAAAAATCATGGTGAATAAAAAAATTCTTGTTTAGTGATGCAACTTTTGCTTGCTTGTTTGTTTATGCTTATGCATCTAATTGTCTAGTATATGGTATACTCCTCTACCTTCTCCTTAGCTTACAAAAGCTACTTAACATAACTGCCTTGGCTTATTTTACATATTCTCAAATGTTCTGGCATTTAAAAACTTCATATAAGATTCCCTTGTAACAACAATTATTTTCCTTGATTATATTTTCAAAATTATGGAGATCTATATGATATAATGTCCTTAAGTTTTCAAGTTAGAACATACAACTACTCTTACCTCTAGGTTTTGCAAACCATTTCTAAATCCCTTTATTTATACTCTTGGTAGACATACTAAGGACTCTCACCTAATTCAAAACTCCAACCTTTCAAAATACCAATCCCTACCCCAACCTAGGTGTAACATCCCAATTCCAGCAACCCTGATTAGTTGTCTAGAATGCATAAATCAGGGGGAACAAAAACTTTTTCTTGTTTAGTGACTTAGTGTTTGCTTGCTTTCTCGTTGGTCTTTATGCACCTGACTATGTATTAGATGATATAGTCCTTACCTGACCCTCAGTTTACGAAAGCTATTTAACAAAAACTATCTTGGCTCCCTTTACATTTTCTTAAATGTTCTTTCATTTCAAAAAATTAAGACAAGGTGCCTTGACAACATCAATTACTTCATTATTTTCTATTATCAAAATTATGGAGATCTATAAGATATAATATCCTTATGTTTTGAAGACAGGATCTTCAACTACTCTTACCTTTAGGTTTCTTTAAAACCTTCTATAAAACTTTTAAATTCTATTCTTGGTAGAAGTACCAATGATCTTACCTTCTTCAAAACTCAAACCTTTCAAACTACACATCCTTATATCAATCTAGGCTTAATGTTAACCCTAGTAGTAGACTGAGTGGTTTGTAAAGATGGATTGCCTTGATCTGTTGTTTGATGAATTACCTTGATCTACTATCTGACTTCTTTACTTAGGAAGTAGTATGAGATAATCTAGGAGCTCCTCCTATAGGTAACAACTAAATTAATAAACACAAATACCAACCAAGTTAACCAAGTTTGATCCAACCTCTAGTTACTAAAGTGACCTTTAACCCTTAACTAGATCTTATAGTTAATCCCTTTAGAAGCTTCCAAGTCAATGAAGACCAATATCAAGCATGGATCTATCCTACTCAATCTACATGCAATCATTAACCATTTGATGGTTATTTGGAACCTTGCATCACCTCAAAACCATCCTCTCATACATTCTAGTCAAAAACCCTAAATCAACCAAATATGACTAAGTCTGGAGAACTATTAGCAATTTCTCATCCTTGAGCATCTACCTTTATCAAACCTTGTGCATTTTTGGGAATGCACTTGAGCCATATTAAATACTCCCAAGGCCTGCAGTTTCCCTTGAATATACCATCCTTTAACCCACTTGTTCTTGATGGTTTGGAAGGCAACAAATTAATATTTCCAGCAGAAGCTCACATCTCCATGTTAACTTTGTTTGACCAACTCTTTGTATGAATGTGCTCTACTTATAAAGGTCTCTCCATACATACTTAATTTGTTACAATTGGAGCTTTGTGCTTCTAAAACCCACGTGGTTTGTGAAGTTAATTAATATTCTGCAATGACACCCTTATTTTTTTCAATGTTTAGCATCACTCCTTGGAGAGATCAAGCATGATCGACCTCAACCCTTCATACCATGGTGATACACATGACTTTATCTACCTATCCATATATCCCATGACCCAAGGGGAGCTCTGAGCTCCAAGACCCAACCAAGTTTTGGTGGCATAAAATTAACATTGCCCAAGATCCTTTATTCTTTGTTTTTTTACCAAACTCTAGCTTGAATCTCAAAACCCAAAGCTGGAAATGATGGATAAACCTTGTGGAAATCATGCATCGAGCTAAGAATTTATCAAACATTATCCATAATTATTTCAAATCAAAAATTATTTAATTCTTTTATTAGACAAAAATTCCAATACTCCCTCTACAAAAGTTTGTTTTTCTTCAAAACACTTTGAAAAATTGAAGCACATTTGAGTCATATACAACATACCCTATCTTGCCACTTCAAAAATAAATATTTTTGTAGAGTTATAATAATTCCTTCTGCCTATTTCCGACATGGTTGAAAGGATAAAATAAATGTTTTAAATACTTTTATGCCTCAATAAATCTTAGGAAAGTTGTCCAAAGTGTGAATACATATTTGAGACCATATCAAACCGAACTCTCACGTTATCCAATTCAAAAATCTCAAATCAAATCCTGAAAACCAATTCAGCACCTTTTTGAATAATTGTTATGAAAAGGATCTCTAATATTCAGAAAATTCTCAAATAATTCCCTAGGGTGTATTTTGGCCTAAACTATGCCATTAGTGCACTTGGTGCACTATGCACCACTCCTCCTCGGGTTAAAATGGCCTCCACTTCTCCCTCACTTCACTCTCAATCCACCACAACACCACCCCATGAGATCTCACTCATATCCTCTGCCCTCCCATGCCCTGAAAATAGAGGAAACTTTCCTCTCGAATCTGATCGAAGAAGGCAACTTGGCTCTCTCTAACGACCATTCTCGCTCTCCTTTTGCCTCAGGAACACCAGAGTCTGACGCCAGAAGATCTTGTCCGATTTCAGCTTTTGCTGCCAAGCTAATGATCTTGGGCCCCAACATCGGCGCATGCACCACGAGGGAGTTCCCTAGTACCTCAAACCCCCTTGGAGCACTCGAAATCGACATGTAGAAGCACCCGAGCAAGCACCATCAGCACTGATGCATGAGATGCTCTCTCGGCACCAAAACACAGGTTTCTGCACATCGTCGAGGTTGCCTCCGACCTCCTCTTCACTTCCGGCCCCTCACAGCTCCTCTCCGCCTCAAGTAAGGTTCCTCTCCAGCATTCTTTGGCGTGGTTAGTGTTTCAGCCCAGTCAGGAGAGTCGGGGGTAGACGATGTCCCTCCGCGTTCACCCCATCTCTCTGAATGAATTGTGGGCCTCGCCTAGACGATTTCCAATCAGATCTCCCGCACTCTATGGCACTGACATGACCGAACTCGCTTTAAAGCCCATAAGGTGCCCCAGATGTTGCCCATGATAGTGGTTTCTCCTTTCTTTATTTATATTTCCAGAATCTGATAAAAAATGTCCAGGTTTAATTCAAAAAAAAAATGAAAAGTGCCATCTTGTGACTAGTTATAAATTTTATCATGATCTATAGTGTTTCATCCAAAATGCAGAACTAGCCCCAGATCCAAAATAATTTTTATTATTTATTGGCAATTAATCTACTAAAATGAGTCTGTTGCAAACAATAAATCTTCCAAGGAGTTGCGCATAACCAAATGAAGTGTTTTCAACTTTCCCTGATAACCTTTGAAAGTACATATCTATCTGCCTTGGCCACATGCCAAGTTAAACCACTAAACTCGAGTAGCAAAAATAACAAAATACATCCAGCTCTGACTTTAGAAAATTCTCTAGGGTAAACAGTACAATCGTTTTGTTTTACTCCAACTCCCACTGAAGTGGTACATTAATACCTAACCAAAACCAGGAGATCAAGATTTATTGATCCTGTAGTGAAATTTAGTGAATTTAAATACTCTGTGTAGGGTTATTCCACATAAATAACCTCTGTAGATCTACAAATTGTAAAATGATAAATCCAATTTATACATAAAGGTATTTGAGGTACCTAAATTATTTCTTTGGTTTCATATTAAAAGCTTGTGTAGAATAAATATAGTGAAAAAGACAAATTGCATACATAACTAACTTTGGGATTTTCCCAACGGCATTCTGGTAATTATTTTGAAGTGATTCCAACTCTAAAAAATCACAAACTCAATTATACAAAAACCTCTGAGTACAAATTTATTTGAGCTACAGACCTAAACTAGTGTTGTTTCAACTAGAACAATCATAACTAATTAAGGAAAATTGATAAAATCATGAAACCACTTTTGTTGGCCTTGTTCTTTTAATACATATCTGATGATATAATTTTTTATATTGACATCATACAGAGCCAAGCATTAGGTCCAAATCCCTTCTTTAAGTGGTATTTGACTTTTAAATCACAAAAGAAGTTCCACAAATGATTTTCCTTTATTTCCAATTGCAACCAACTCAATCTATCAAAACCTACTAAAGTGAGTAATGTGTTCTATGTTTGTTTGATGTATTATTGTATTGGTGCTTGTATTCTTTGTGTTGATTGTTCCCTTGTTTGCTTGCATGTGTGACCCTGACGGCAATAGTCGCGATTATATGGAAGATCTGAAGAAGATGATTTCTATTATTATGGTTTTATAAGAAGAAGTCCATGGGTATATTGCTTTTGTTGATCAACATGCAAGCCACCTTCTTGGTCATAAGCCTTGTCCTACTGTTTTACTTATGCATGATTTACCTACTGTCTATGAAAACTGCATTGTCTTGTTATAAAATGATCTATATCTCGTAGTGGCTTAGCTCCTCCAAACCATTCCACATTTTTACTACTAAGTACAACCCCTTGATTACACCTACTTTTCCCTAGTATGGTATATGGTGTATAACACCATACCCCTTTGGAGACACCATTTTCGCCGAAGCAAAACTATAGGATGGGAAGACCACATAAAAGTTTTACAAAAATGTTTTATGGTAAAACCTTGTTGAGGTTTGACCTACAAAGAGAAGTTTGATAAAAGCAAAAGGTTTTTGTTTTACAAAGGATGTTGAACGAGAGGAGGAAAAATGTTTTCGAAAACGCACCTGGTTCTTTTCAGCTTTAGCTACAACAACTTAACCCGTGCAACCACATTACTCCTATATGGGATGGGGATGGGCTGTAAATTTCTCTGCTCTGGTATATGTTGTCTCACAAATACTACAGGGAATTTTGATCCTTGGAGGGTGGGCCTTCTCCTATAAGGGTCACTGAAATGTAACTCTCACCTAGGAGAAGGAACAAACGGTCTACGGGCCGCCATGCATTTATTATGAATAACTCATAGAGGGTAGGCTCTTATATTGGAGTGGGCATTCCGAAGATCTTGACCGGTTACTCGGCCCATGATTTGTATGGGATTATGGCAAGGTACCCGGATGGTGTGCGTAAAGTGTACAACCTATATAGAGTGTAAACTATTTGAATATCCATGTCTGCTGTTATGGACGGGTTCGACAAAAAACTGTAGAGTGGTGTTGGTTTTGTTTTAAAAAAGGATTTTGAAAAACAAAGTGTTTTTGAACATTGGTGGTCTGAAGGACACCAGGGAAGTTGAGGTGATCTGAAGGATCACGGAAGAAGGGAAGGTTCGATCGGTTGATGACCATGAGATGAAATAGCGTGACCCAATCCTAGTGTTTTCTAAAACTTTTCAAAAAGGTTTCCAAATATATGTTTTCTAAAACTTTTATAAAAGTTTTCGACAAATATATGTACTATATCTACAAGAGAAACTTTTTTTAGAAAAGAACCTCTCATGGAGAACTCCTACTACCACGGCCATTGCATATCCTCTTATTGTTTATCTTAAGGTGGTTTACGAGTACATTCAAATTGCTCACTCGCATTGTCCCTGGCTATTAACTTGGTTAAATCTCGAAAAGAAGGTGATGATGACGTCTATGCGAGCTAGGAAGTTCTCCTAGTCAGTTGCTTGTAGGTTAAGGTATGGCTCGGGCTCTATGCTCGATGAAGTTCCGCTGATGTTGATTGATGTATGACATGTATCCGCTTAAGTAATGGATGTTTACTTTGATACTTGTCGGTTATGTGCCATGACAAACTGATCATGGGATCGTGGTGTATGCATAACAGGGATTCTCGGAGGATAAATCTAGGGACCCTAGAGACTTTGTATTAGAGTCAACCTAGCTTTAGTAGAACCTTAGTTAGCATGGTCATTAGACATGAAAACTCTTTTGGAAACACCGGCTATCGAAAACTACTTTCTCAAAATCTTTTTCAAAAGTTCTACTTCTTGTCCTCTCCTAATTTCAATGATTTCAAAAATGGTTTCCTCGATCTCTCATCCAATTTTCAAACATGCGAATTTCAAACAAGTAGGACCTAGAACCAGCTGAAAGCAGGAATAATGAGATCCTAAGCAACTAATGATATCGCAAAGGAGACTATAAGATCCTAAGCAACTACGGAAAACACATGGAGACTATAAGATCGCTCTACCAACGAAATCCTTATAATCCGAGGAAATCAAGTACTACACTATCTTGAAGCAACTAATGATATCGCAAAGGCTTCATCTGCAAGATGGTTACCCAGACCATAATAACGATGGTACCTAGGACCAATAGTCCTAAGCTAGGATTCCCTATATTGCGAGTAGTTAACTCCTTAGTCCCTATAGTAGGCCATGTTTGCTTGCCTAAATACATAATGTGTTGCTTGAGATGTGATGATTGCCTTGCTAGGTTAGGAAGAACATTGCAAACCCTCGCTTTGTTCGCCTTGTATGTATGCTATGGATTGTTTGACCCAAATAAAATGTGTTTCAAGGGCTAATACAACACCAAAAAAATTAGACATCCCATGATAGTTGTAGCTAACGAGACCCATATGAACCTCGAGAGTTATGAGAGGAAGAATATCCCAAGAACCAAGACTTAGATGTCGTCAAGTTAGAACAATTTGAAGGTTCCTCCTCAGTGGGATGGCATATTTCATCAAACTCCCTTCGCAAGACTCATCACCAACATTGCACGCCCGTGTTCGCCTGTCGACAACCACAAGAGTCTCGTTGAAGCTAGAAGTCTACCACCAAAGGATCCTCAATATCCACAAGAAATGACAAGATTTACTAACCAATACTAGAAGTGGAGACCTGACTCTACTAACTTTCGACATATTAGAGCCTATGACAGCCCCAAAGAGACTAACTATTTTAGCCGACCCTACCCAAACCAACGAGAAGTTTCTCACTAGAAGGACACAATACTCCAAAAAGCATGAAGACAAGGATGCATAAAGACAACGAGTCTACTCCGCCATCGAGCAGAAGCAACACAAAGAGTTCAAGTGAAGGTGTTTCCTCCAAAGTAAGCTGCCCTACCTCGACTGAAGACTAACAAGAAGAGTTGTTAACCGCTAGCTTGACCTGATCTAACTCCTTAACACCTTGTTAGGAAACCACCCCCTCGACTAGGTTTTCCAAATAGGACACCACTCGAAGACCTCCACTCAAGACCTACGTCTTTCCACTCAAACCTAGAAGATTGTCTACCAGAAGATATTTCAGAATTTTTTTCCAAATATGACGTCTTTTCGCCAAGAAACAACTTATGAGTAATCAGATGAGAGACTAACTAAATTTTTTCGAAGCCCCTCTGCTAATTTAGCTAAAGACCCACCTGGAAGACTGCCAAATTTGCTAACCCCATCAGTTCTAACCTGTTTGGACGATTCACTACTCCAACTTCTCCAATGGGCTTAGTGTGAATAAAGGTCGTATATCCTCCTCGTAGGATCTAGTTTGCGGACATCATCTAAATATTTCAACCCCATACGGAAGATTGGCGATAGTCTTCAAACCTCATCCGACGACTCCAAGAAGGAAGGACTGACGTATCCTTGAGCTACCCTATTTTAATCCTAAGGGGGAAAGATGGCGTCTTTCCAACAAAAATAGAGTAATCACCCACCAGAAACCAACCTTAGGAGTTCTGACCCTAAGTTGTCAAATAGGATACACTAACCCCCTATGGAAAAAAGTCACGAATACTGACATAAAAGACATCAAACAGTAGGCCCTTTCCTGAACTATGAAGATTGGACTCCTCCTGAACAAGCTATACCCGAAGTAATTGTACCTGAACCTATACCAGTGCCTATTCCATCACCAAAGAAGAGGGGAGTTATTGAATTAAATGATGAAGTAATGAAGGAAGCTAAGAAATGTCTTAAGGAGAAGGTAATTAAAGCTGCAGATGTCAAGAATTTACCTCCTATAGAAGAATTATGTAAGCCTATCCCCTACTCATCCACTATTGAGGTACACTCTCTCCAACACTTTGATGAAGGTGATATCCCTTACTCTAAACCTCCTGATCAATGCTTAGAAGAATTTGATATATTGATTGTTACACAAGATAATTTTAATAAAAGGGTGCAAAATCATCTAATGAAACACTAGAGCTATTGTTGAGTTGAAGTATATTGTGGAAAGAACCTCTAATGATGTTAAAATGATTGTTAAACACTTTCAAATGGTTCAAACTCAAATATATCAACTCGTTAAAGTGCAAAAAGACTTGCTAGTTAATGCTGCTAAAGAAATACATGCTTATGAAATTAGAACTAGAAGTGGAGATGCTACTCAGGATCCTCTATATCCTGAGGGGCTTCCCAAAAGAATTGAGCAGGATTCTCAACAAGCTGAAATAGTGGCTCTACTCGTAAGAAAAGGAAAAAGAAACATAAAACTATTGTAGCACCCTCTGAACCTGCTATAGATCCTAATAGTATATCCATCTCTGATGCTAAAACTGAAAGTGGTAATGAAGAAAATGAAGTTCCTAATGAAGAAAAAGTTGAAGAAGAACCTGAAAACCACACTAAGAATACTAAATACACCAAAGAAGATTTTATTGCTAAGAAACATGGTAGTGAAAGAGAGCCTTGGGTCCAAAAACCTATGCCTTTCCCTGATAAGAAACACAAGTCAAAGGAAGATGAACACTATAATAAGTTTTGTTAGTGGATGAAACCTTTATTCCTGCAAATTCCGTTGACTGATGCTATTAAATTCCCTCCTTACTCAAAGTATTTCAAGGATATTGTCTCGAATAAAAGGAAGATCCCTAATGAAGAAATCTCTACTTTGCTTGCTAATTATTCCTTTAATGGCAAGGTTCCTAAAAACTTGGAGACCCGGGGATTCCAACTATCCCTTGCTCTATTAAGAACAGTTATGTTAGAACTGCTTTGTGTGATTTGGGAGCTGGAGTTAGTGTTATGCCTTTCTCTCTCTATAAGAGGCTTCAAGTTGAAAAATTGATACCAACTGATATATCTTTGCAAATGGCTAATAAATCTACCATTATTCCTGTTGGTAGATGTGAGTATGTACCTGTTCAAGTGGCTCATAATTGCTTGATATTAACTGATTTTGTTGTGCTTGAAATGCCTGAAGATGATAATATGTCCATTATTCTTGGGAGACCTTTTCTTAATACTGCAGGAGCTGTTAATAATTGTAATCAAGGAAAGGTGACTCTCAATGTTAATGACAAGGAACATACTGTCTATTTCCCCAAGAAGATTGAAAGGACTTATGGTTTGAATTCAATTGAACATGTTGAGGTCATTCAATTTGGAGAAATATATTGTCCCATACCAAGAGAAAATTTTGAAACTATTATGATTGGGACCATTGCTATCAAGGTTGAGGTAACATAATCATTAGTGGAATACAAAGTTTTGTCTCATATGAAATTGTTTTGGTAACAAGACCTGATCAAACTTGTTAACAAAAGGATTTCAATGAACAAAACAATGTTTTCACCATGATTATCTTTGTTTAATTTTATTTTTTTTCATGCCTAACTTAAAGGCGTTAAAGAAAAGTACTTATTGGGAGATAACCCAAAAGTTTTAGATGAGTCTTCGAAGTTATTACTTCAGTAATAACCGCTCCTTATCCTTTTTATTTGCTTTTTGTGCCAAGAGTAACCTCTAATGAGAGAGAAGTAATGGTTGGGAAAGTTGTTGTCCCGAAACAGATTTCTGTTCTTCACCGTAAAAATTCATGTAAAATCTCTGTACTTCCTTTTGAGGCATGAATTTTTGTGCTTCTGACCCAGGTTGTTTTCTAACTTTCGTTAGTTCAACACTGTTCGATTTGAGCAACAGAAGGTCTTCGAAAAAATTCGTCTTTACCTGCTGGTCTGTTTTGACAGTTTTCTGCCATTTTCTGCATTTGCTTCTTGTTGGTTCCTTTTTGAGTTCTTTTGGGGAATTGAGCTTGTTGAGGGAAGTGCTAAAGTAGCTAGTGTTTTAATGGAAGTTTTATTGGTGTTAGAATTTGAAACTAAAGACCAATTATCTTAAGTGCAGTAATGTTGCTAATAAAGATTGTGTGAAGTTTTGTATGAAGGAAAAAATTCAGGTGAATGGAAGGAATGAGTAATGAGATGAAGGATGGACTAAAGCTCAAGCTTGGGGATGCCACGCGTGTCACCCCAAGAAATATCCAAGAAGTACAAGTGTCAAAGCTTGAGGATGCCCAAGGCATCCCTTCTTCATCAATAAAAATCCTAGGTTTCTTCCAAACGCTTCATTTTTATTGTTTCATGCACAGTTGTGTTGTTCTTGGAGCGTCTTATTTTTCGTTTTCGTTTTGGTTTTTTGTTTGCTTGGTTTGCTTAGTTTTCTTAATAAATTGGTTGGACCTCCTCTTTCATACATTGGTTTTCAAATAGTTTGGTTTGGTTTGGAAAAGAGTAGGAAAGTTCATGCTTAAGTGGTAAAGAGAGCTTGTTTTTGATTGTGGCCTATGCTTTGTCATGCCATGCTTGATATTGTTTTGGCTTTATGCTTAGTATTCTTTGTTGTAGCATGACTTGTTATAAACATTTGAGATTGCTTAATGTGCCTTGGATGAATCATGCGTTGTTTTAGCATATTAAAGCATAGTATTGTGGTATTCTCCTTTGATGCTTTATTTGGGTTGACTTGGCACATGCTCACACCATGTTATGACTATTCCAAGTCACCATAGCCTTTATGATCCTTTAGTTTTCAATTTCTAGTATCACTTTATGCTCTGATCAATGATGTTTTGTCGCTCTGCATGATTATGGCCATTATTGCTCTCTTAGGTTGTCGCTCCCAGTCTTTTGCTAGCCTCCACAACCAAGTATGAGTTCCACTCATGCATCCAACTCCCTAAACCGAGTTATTCCAAAGAGTCCACCATACCTACCTACTAGCTTATGCTGTTCCAAGTATATTCATGCTTTTGTTTACCTTCCAAATTAAACTTGTTATGAGAAAACTAGTGATTAAAGCTCCCACGAACTTGATGGCACACTTTACTTTTCTTGCCCTTAATAAACTTGAACCATTGTGTCGTCTATGTTGTATATGCTTGCACTTATTTGTTGGGAATTAGCAGAACCATGATTTCATGGGGAACGCTTTAAACATTGCACTTGGTACTTGTACCTAGTTGATATCATGCTCTTTTGTATATGAATGTCGTCGGTGTGAAATGAAAGGGGAGCTTGTAAGTCCATGGAGTTATGTATATGTGTTAGAGAAATGCCTGGGCGGTTGGTCTAATCCATGCTGACATGGTGGAAACCTGCAGCGTAACCATAATGAGTTGTCTATGAAAC
This sequence comes from Avena insularis, assembly GCA_023614405.1. Classification (NCBI taxonomy): domain Eukaryota; kingdom Viridiplantae; phylum Streptophyta; class Magnoliopsida; order Poales; family Poaceae; genus Avena; species Avena insularis. The sequence continues at coordinate 158,454,220 of CM042684.1, forward strand.
ATTCTTCTTATAAAAAAAGAGTCCTATGTTGAGAAAAAAGAGAAAAGAGAAAAAAGAGATTATGAAAAGAGGAAAGAGAGAAAAAAGCACCATATTCCCATGGTAAATAAGAAGATTGCTGAGATGCTCGTTGTCTGCTTGCCATGCCATTTTGATATGGGGATTCTTCCGTATCATTGGGCAAGGGTACCTGCTGGCGGTTCTCTCTATGATACACATGTACTTACGATGACAAGAACTTACCGGCGACTAAACTTGAGTAGCATGAGGAGCGGCCCTCATATTCAAGGGACATGAGATTTCTAACTTATACTTCATCAAGCATGTACACCATATTTTGTTCACTTTAACCTTAATCACTTCAAGATGCTTATGATAGGGGCAATGAGATATGAAACCTATTAAGTACAATAATTTTTGGAATATCTTTATGAGACTTGAATCCCTACTTCCTTCTATGAAGGCCCTTCTTCCACCAATATATTGAGTCTCCACCTTCTATCTTTATACACCTACTTTGAGAGCATAGTGGCCATTCTTAGTTCTATGTGCATTGTCCTAAGAGTTGTTGATTTGATGCATAACATGATATTGCTTGTTCTTAAACTATTTGTATCTAGTCACTCTTATGAACTTTGAAGGTGTCCTATGCATTTATGTTTGCTACTCTATGAGGGACAAGCTGAATGCCACTATGCTATGTTTTCTTTATGCGAAACAAACAAACGTCTTGCAAAGCATTGTTATTCATGAATATTTTGTTTATGCCTTTTCATGTTGCAACATAGTTGCTTTGCCTTATTGTTAGAACTTTGTCTTTCATGTTATGATTGAAGTACTATGATCCCAGCTATCAATGTTACAAATACTTTGATAAAGTCTTTGATGGTGCATGTCACCTCAAAAATTATTCTTTCTTTTTATCACTTACCTACTCGAGGATGAGCAGGAATTAAGCTTGGGGATGTTGATACATTGCAAATGTTTCTATACTTTTTGATGTTCCATGCTTGGTTTTATCTACTTTCTTGTGTTTTGTCCACACTTTGGAGTACTTTTCATATGATTTCTTGGACTAACCTATTAACAAGATCCACAGTGCCAGTTGCGTGTTTTCTGCTGTTTTTGGTTCTAGGAAGTCAGAAAATGAATATTCTCGGCATTGGACGGGACACAAGCCAAAGTTACTATTTTCCCGAAAGACTCGTGGAGCCAGAAGGAGAGTCGGAGAGGGGCCATAGGGTGGCCACACCCCCCAGGCGCGAGTACTCCCAGGCCACACCAGGGCATGGTGTGGGCCCCCTGGCTGGCCACCGACCTTGCCTCCTTCGCCTATATATTCCTCCCGAGGCAGAAACCCTAGATCATCAATCAGAAATCCACGAGACAAAGGGGAGATTCGGGGGGACAAAAAGTCTCTGTTCCGGCACCCTGCCGGGACGGCCATCTCCATCGATCTCCACCACCATCTCCATCACCATTGCTGATTCAATGATGAGGAGGGAGTAGTTCTCTCTCAAGGCTAAGGGTTCTACCGGTAGCTATGTGTCCATCTCTCTCTATGCATGATCATATTGTGATCATGAGCTTTGTAATCAAGTAGATCTACCTTGCTACTCAAGTGCTTTAATAGATCTCTGCTCTCCCCATGTGTGTGAAAGTGATAGCGTGCACACCATGGTGGCACTTAGGCTAGAGATTACAAATACTTGGTATGAGTTATATTTGGAGTTGTATGTCTTGATGAAATTGTGGTGTTTGTTGGACTCATCTAGTACTCAAGGTGACAGTGTGGGGTTTCTAGATGGGAAAGATGAACTTTGAGGTGTGTTGTTATAGCCCTACCATCGATTAGAGTGTTCACTAGCGAAAGTATGATCCCTAGGCCTTGTTTCTAAGCACTGAAACACCGTTTGATATTAGATCTATTACATGTTTGCTTGCTTCTATATTTATTTCAGTTTGCCTTTAGTCTTTTCCACGCCATCAAGCTATTTTCTATCACCGTTACCACTTATAATTATCTATACCACTTGTATTTCACTATCTCTTCGCCGAACTAGTGCACCTATACACCTAACAAGTGTATTGGGTGTGTTGGGGACATAAGAGACTTCTTGTATCTTGATTGCAGGTTTGCTTGAGAGGGAATACCTTTGACCACTTCCTCTCTGAGTTCGATAAACCTTGGGTGATCTACTTAAGGGAAAACTTGCTGCTATTTTACAAACCTCTGCACTTGGAGGCCCACCAACTGTCTACAAGAATAGAAGTGCGTAGACATCAACCGTATATACCAAACTCGAGTACCTATAAGGTAAGCGCATGTCAGTAGCCCCCGAGTGTCCGGTTGAATCGCAGATTCGAGTGGGGACTTATGAAGTCTTTCGAGTGCACATCCAAGCATGTTTTCGAGTGCTCTGATTTGTATCATAGGGATTGTTGATATACGTGCCTGATTTATCCGATGTATCGGGATAAGTTAACTGCCTTAGGGCAAAACAATGCAATCTACTCAAACTCGAGTCCCCGGACTCGAATTCAGAAAAGTGCTGGTGTAATTCGATTCAGGCCGCAGAGGTATTATAGAGTCGAATCCCAGTGTACAAGTGTGAGCACTCGACGCGTCCATCAAGGATTTTTCATCGTGCCTGCAGGCATGGATTATCTTTGGTAGAACACAACAGGTGCGTTTGCAGACCTTATTCAGGTCTTATCTTCACGCCGTAGACGTGGCATCCGAATTTTGTCATCGCGGAGATGACTCGGGTGGCCTAGGAGACGTAATCTCTTTGTATGGAAGATATGAGGCGAAGTAACCAATGCTTTCGAGTGTGGACATAGTCAACACGCAGTTATGTGTAAGAAAAAACATAGGGTGCACGACCAGGGCTCCCTATGGGAGTAGCCCCCGAGTGCCTATTCGAGTCGTAGACTCGAGTGGGGACTATAAGTATTTTGCGACTGCTATCGTCTTTTGCTTGTTTCAGTCGAATGTGCTTTTAGCGCTCGCTATGGGAGTAACCCGAAGTCCATAGTAGAATCGTTGATTCGAGTGAAGGGTTTTTGTGAGAAAATGTGTTCTCATAATGCTTGGATGTCTTACAAAGTTTCTCAGGTATGCGGTCAGTGCTTCTGTTAGGAGTAGCCCCGAGTGCTTGGTGGAGTCGAAGACTCAAGTAAGGACTAGAGTAGTCAGAGAGTGCTCCTGCTGGAGTTTAATGACATTAGTGTTGATGATGAGGTGATCTCAGTTGCCCGCGTGAGCGGTTTTGATGGGACGTGACGAAAAGTGGGTCTCCTCGATTCTCATGCGTAATCGGGGGAGTGGAGCGACGATTCGTGGTTTTAGTCTGCCACCCGTCGACACTGATTTGTGCCACACATCAGGTTGGTTTTCTCCAGGCCATTGGATGGCATCTTTGATGAGGTTAAGTAGAGGTCCACCAGGCGATAATTCCCGACAGTTCATCTACCTCCTCATGCACAGCCTCCATTGCCGCTCGTTGCTGCTCCATTGCTCTCACCCTCTTTGCAGCGCTGGACCAGCTTCACACTTTTTCGAACTACTTCCTGAACTCCCACAGTCGGTGCCATACGGGAAAGAAGAAGGGAACCTCTTCCGCTGGATCTGCGACTGCCGCTACTGCAGCCAAGAAGAAAGATGCCGCCACCGAAGGTTCTAGCACTGCCGCCGTGGCTTGGAAGAAGAGAAGCCCCGGAACCCGCGTCACGAATGGGTCATGGCGTGCAACCTCCATAAGCCGTCGAAGCTCTCTAGTCAGTGTCAGGATGGTATGCTTCCCGCTGCGGAAGATTGTTGCCGCATCCCCGGTGATGAGTTAATCCCCGGTCCTCCTGCTGGGTTTCTAGTGATGTTCCTTGGTTTCATCATTCGCGGTCTGTCCCTCCCCCTTCACCCTTTTATGAGGGGTTTGACTTGTTTCTATGGGCTCCAGCTGCATCAGCTGACCCCTAATTCTATTCTCCATATTGCCTGCTTCATTACCCTTTGCGACTGCTGGTTCGGAATTGAGCCACACTTTGGCCTCTTTAAAATACTCTTCAAACTCAAACGCTAGTCTGGCACTGGATCCGTAGTCTACGATATAGGAGGCTGTGGTATCCATGTCGACTCCAATGTCACCTATTTTTCCATCAACCTCACTTCATCTGTCCAAGGGTGGAAGGAGAAGTGGTTCTATATTCGCGACCAACAGGTTGACGGAGAACACTACGGACTCGTGCCCTTTGATCTGGTAGCAGCTTGCAAGAGGAGGAGGTCATGGAAGAACATTGTGATGCCCGGCGAAGCGGAGGAAACAAAGATGTTGTACCAGCATGTTTGTGACTTGGAGCGCCACATAGGTAAGCAGATAGGTGGCGCTGATATCATTTGCACTTGGATGCACCGTCGAGTGCAGCCACTGCAGGCCAGGGCGCACACCATGTGTTGCTGGACTGGTGCTGGTGATGTAACTCGTATCTCCGCAAAGGGCATTTATTCTAGCAAAGTAGACGTGAGGTTTCGGCTGGTGACCAAGTACACCACTAAGGAGGATCTCCCGGGTGACTCAGTCGTGCCTCCCTTCTTTGTAAGCCATCCTCCGCCTGAGGTGGGTTTCCTTTAAAAGTTATTCTTATTTTTCGATTGCTTTCTCATTGTAACTTATACTGATGCTTGGTTCTGGTTTCAGGACTGGAATGTGTCCTTCAACTTGCCTCCTCAGCCTGAGGGAATAATTCCACGCGAAGCGGAAGAGGAAGATGAGTCGGGCTCCATCGTCCCTGTTGGGGAGCAGCAAGAGGCCCCCGAGTCCAGCGGACACAGGACTCGCAAGATCTCCTGAAGCAAGGACTCGGATGCTCTTCACCGACAATGCCAGAGGGTCCTCCTGCTGCAGTAGAGGAGCCAATCCTTGTCGTGCCTGTACGCGCCATGGCTCCTCTGTCCCAGAAGAAATTAAGGCTGCCGAAGGAGTCATCTAGGGATTCCTTTTACCTCAATTTTTTTGACGGGTATGTACTCATATTCTTGCGAGTTCATCTTGTCTTCCCAAAATATCTTCTACTGAAGTAGTGTTGGATACTTTTGTAGTCAAACGGTATCGTCATCTTCCGACGACTGTCAATTTATCAAGGAGTCTGGAGTCGCAGACTCCAAAGACAAGGAGGTGGCAACACCATCTCCTTCTCCTCCGGTGGCGGCCCACTCTGGTGCCAACTCTTTGAGCTCCCCCACACTAGGGAGCATCAAATTGTTGCCTGGACATTGATTCTAAAAGAATCTTCGGAGTCCCTGGAGGAACACATGAGTTTTCTCGTTCCATTGGCAGTCGAATATTGTATTAATGCTCACACTGTTTCCCTTTTCTTCTAGCCTATTATGAAGGATTCTACTTGGCTCGCCGAGCAGATCATTTCCTTGGGTCGACAGCATGCTGTACTGGAAACCCGCCACCGTGCTTTCCAAGGTTAGTTTTATACTTTTATCTACGTTCCGTTTGTGTAGAGGTTAGTAGGCTCAATTTTTGCCATTATAGGTGAGCATAATGATCTTGTTCGTCGTGTTGACTAGGACACCCCCGGGATTAGGGCTAGACAAATCACAAACCTCTGTCTCATATAAGCCTAACCTAAATCTTGGAAGCATACAGAGAAAGAATCGGTAACATTACAGTGACTCTACAACACAAAAATTATTACAGCAAGCTCATAACTGAGCAAAGAACCAAATTATTACAAGCAGAGGTCACCGACCATAAACATCAAACATTGGAAGGAAAATTATGCTATTAAGTATAGCAAACTTAACAAATGATCTAAGTGGCCTGAAGCATAAAGATGACGTCCCAATCCATAGATTCCAGGCTGCCGACCAGGAACCCCAAGCTACTCGTCGATGTCAATGATGTAACAAACTCTTATGGTAACACTTACATGCTGCAAAAGTATGAACGAAGAAAGGGTGATACAGGGTGTACTCCGCAAGACTTATGGCTAGTGGAGCTATTTTGCATAAAGCTAACTTTGTTTGTAAAAGAGGTAGGAGAAGCTCGACTAATAGAACCTTTTAAAAGGGGTAAGACAAACGATATCTCTAACTTGATCATCTTTGATATCCACCGAAACTTTATCAGCTGAACCTACCATCTAGGATCACCCACTCGATCCCTGAGGAAGCATCCTTAAGCACACTTTACTTACTTGCCAAGTTTTACGATTAGGTTATTCTTCTCTATGATCCCACTTTTGTTCCCAAGTCGTCCATAACCGTGGACACGGATTTTCAAAAAGTTTTAACCCTGCAGGGGTGTACAACTTTACCCACATGCGCCGACCAACTCTTAACGTCACCTGACACACTTCCTTGGCGTGCTGACAGAGGGTGGTCGACCAAAACCTTTCCCTTGCTTTTGCCTAATCCACGAGTCACCCAGAAGGGCTCCATGCTGCGGTAGCTAGCTATACTCCGAGGAGGTCCTCGACAATGTGTACCCGGATCCAGTTTCAGTGTCGTGCACCCTTCACACGACCACGTCCTATATGATGCACCATCTTCAACCCATCCAAATATGCAGATGCCATCTCCAAATCTCGAACTACAGACTCATGGATCAAACTAGACAAGTTGGGGTCAAGGGGGTCCCCATAAACCCGCGTGTGGTTGCACTCTCAGTCTTGGTCCAAAGGCAAGAACTCGGGTCCTAGTGGTGGCAAGTATGGGACTACAGTAACCACAACCCTCATGGCCTCCCATACAAGCCTTACCATGTTTAACTTTCCTCTATGATCATACCACGTCATCCTATCCAACTAGGTTCATTCGTAGCTCTGATTCATCAAACGGATGGACCAGCGGAACAACTAAGCATGGCTAAGCACAACGGATATAGCAGCTCTAGCGAAGCTCATATGCTAAACCCTAGTTATAGGCTACAAAGGAAACATGCATCATATAGGATTACAATATCTATCGATAAAAGACTTTAGAATCGTATGCATATTGCAAGAATGAAATACTTTCAAAGAATAGGATTTTATCATGTGTGGGGCTATGCTTGCCTTTGTCGGTTGATACCCAACTATAGATCTTTAGGTTCATCTGCTTGGCATCATTCGTCGATAACCTTCGATGGTGTTGATCTCGGTCTTTAATGTTGGACTCGATCTCATTGCTCACATCAACTCTGAGGTCTACCGAGAAGAAGCACAAACACCGGAAAGGAAAGCAACAATCAACACATGGCATCGATGCAATGCTCAAGCAATGATGATGATATGACAAGTTAAAGTGTATTGAAATGAACCCTGTAGCATGCTTGGTCATTTGAAATAGGGTCTGAGGGGTCCAAACCCTAATTCGGAGAAACCCCAGATGCATATGAGAGGGGTTAGTTTCTTCTTCTAATTAAACTTGTCATATAAGTTTCTTAACAATGCATGATTATGATTGCATTGTGTAGATATCATTTTTCTGAACATTTTGACATATTATACATATTTTTATGATTTAAAATGAATTAGTTATGATTTCCCAATTTTAAGACATTTTTAAATCATTTTAAAACAATTAAACATTTTTGGATATATTAAAATTATTTTCTAGCTAGCCCCACATGTCAGACTTTTATTAATTTCAGAAATCATTTCCAACAAGAATAAAACCCTGACAGACAGGGCCCACCTGTCAGCAATTTTATTTATTAAAACAAAAGAAAAAGGGTTATGACACCAGCATGACATTCTGCTGATGCCATCACCGAAGAAGCTCCAAGGTCGAGCTCGGACTCGACGTAGGAGGCGGAGCTAGGCTTCGGGAGCGGGTGCGCTGGACATAGGAGACCAAGGCGGACCATCTGGTGGTGGCGCCACCACATATTGGCCACAGGAGCTCTGACAACGACCGTGCCCGACGACGGCGGAAGACAACACTCGACGGTAGGACGCTACAGAGTGGGAGCGAGACGAATAGGGGGTCCAGGAGGACAGGGAGCTCACCCTGATGCTCATAGTGGTGACGGTGGGGTCAGGAGAGGTCGGGCAGTGCCGGGATCGACGGGGACGGCTGTGGTGGTCGACGGTGAAGTCGAGCACGGATGGCTCGATTCCGAGAGCGCGAACACGATTCTTCTGGCAGGGAGACGTAGTACGGCACGGCGGAGGTCCTGGGTATATCGACATGGCTCGGGGAGGCCGGAAATGGTGGGGAAGAGCGGTGGCTGTAGCTAGGGTTTTGACTCGATTTGGGAAAAACCACAAGAGAGGGCGAGGCGAAGTGAAACAGGTATGGGGAGAGAGATGAGGCAGCGGCCATTCTTATCCCTGCGTCGAACAGCGGTGGCGGGCATCGTGACGCAGCGAGGATCGAGGTCCGACGCGCGGGCATGCAGGACCTTCGGCTTGAGCAAGGAAGAAGAAATAAGAAAGACACGAAGAGGTACCGGGCCGGCTGGGCTAGCTTGGGCTAGGCTGGGCTGCAATCGGGCCAAGGAAAAGCAAGGGCGGCGGCTGCTAGCTGCTGCGCGAGGCGGCAAATGGAGAGAGGGAAATAGATGGGCTTCGGCATAGATTAGGTTAGGAGTTGTTTTTATTTCCAGAAATCTTATTTTTTCTGAATTCCTCTTTTCCAATTGTATTTCAATTTCTTTTCTGTTTTGTATAATTTAAGAATACCAGAGCCTTTTGTAAAACTAGGAAGATATTGTGGGGCCCTTTTAGTCCATTTGGGATCCACTTATTTTGTAGTTTTCTTGAAATTCAAACTATTTTAAATGTGTTTGAGAGGAAGAAGGAAAATAGGGTTTAAGGTTTCCATTATTTTATTTACATGTATTTTAAGGGATGATGCTCATGAATGCACAAACAAAGTCCTAATTATGACTTAACTAAAACTGGGGTGTTACAGCTCTATCCCCCTTAAAAGAATCTTGTCCCGAGATTCCTAGGTTGGAAGATAGAAGAGACAGGGTTACACTAAACTTCGACGATCTTCTCGAGGAGGTTGATCCATGCCACCATTATTGAATGAATGAAACACTTCATTTTCTTCAAGGTAGTTGCACACACTAAAGAAGAGAGGGAAAGACACGGAACCACAACTGAGTATCTCATAGTCAACTCGTGGATAGATTTTTCACAAACATCTCTGGAGCCAACGAGCATGAAACACGTCAAGGTAAAGGAGGAACCAAAAGGAGATGGTTTTCAAGTGTTAGATAGCTGGTCTTCATAAGGATTGCGACCATGGAGCTTCAGAAGAGTTTAAGCTTCTGAAAAGGAGAGCGTACAATGGAAAGAACATGACCACAGACTTCGAGAGATGAAACTCTGCTAGACGGCTTAAGTAGAGCTTCTAGGAGTACATAGATATAGATAACCAAGATGTTGAACTACTTTTGATACAGAAGGATCACTCTTCGTTTGACAGAAGGTTAAGACAGAAAGGTGTCTTGTGGAGAGGACTCGTAAGAGTCACAAGGAACATGTAATAAGAGAAACTGTTGATTAACAGAATCATAGTCGCTCTTCGAACATGTTAGAGGAACTGAAGGAAACTCTTTATTCATCCAGGTCTATCGAAATCTTTGCCAGAGATCATGATATCACTTTACACCACCAGATGAATAAATAAGAATATTCCTGATGACACGAGGAAAAAAGAAACTTCATTCTTAGATTTTAATTACTTGACACAACAAAATGCTTGCCAACGAAAAAGGGTCTAGAGGATTGACCGAGAGACATTTAGCAACTCTACTTTAAATGTTCTCCTTGATGTTTTAGAAAGCAGACACCAAGTAAAGGTCAGACTTCGGTACAAAGGAAACCATAAGAACAAATCCTATAACAAGTCATAGAGGATGCCTCATGAGGAGTGGTTGTTATTGCTGATTCAAGAGTGTATGACAATAGACTTTCTGACTGATTGTGTCAACCACTACATCAATCTTGCCGGACTTTCGAAGAGACCTATTGTAACATCCCAAAACATTAATCCAAGTGATCAAGATCCAAATCATCAAATTTAGAGTTAACAAAAACGTTTCCATTTAAAAATATTAAAGCATTCATATGTGTGTGCATATAATTTAGGAGTTGATTTTAATTGCCATGTTTAAGTGATCCATTGATTTTAAAATGATTCTTAGGTGAATTAAACATCATCTAGATCATTCCCAAACAAATCTCAAAGAAAAACAAATCAAAATGAATAAAAGAAGGAAATGGTCATTTGTGCCATTTTAATCATCATGCCTACTTTGGCTATTCCTAGAACTCAAATATCAACAGAAACAAATATGGATCTTTGCACCCCTTGCTAGTACAAGTAGTGATGTACCAAGGCCCACTTTGTTTCACCCCAAAAACTATCAAACAGTAAATTTAATTGACATTTGAAAATTGAATGTAGTTCATATGTATAGATCACACTTATTCAAAAACCGGTCAAATGAATTCCATTTTCAAATCCCAAGCAACCACAGATGCTTAGGCATGTGACTAACAACTCCACCAAAATTCACCTCAAAATTCAAAACTTGAACTATTTCGGTCATTTCTACAAACACCTTGTGGGCAAAATTCAAACAAAAACCACAAACACTATTATGAGCAGTGTTTGGACCAATGTGGTCTCCCATTTTGCAACCAAAGCCACCCCAGTGCACCCCCTAACCTTTTCTAGCCGGGCCACCAACTGTGCACACGACCAAATGGTCATGGCCATTAAGGCCGAGCACCATTGAGCACCCTCACCGGCGACAGCAGTCGCCAGCCTCGCCCACCATGTCCAGCACGTCGCCTGTGGTCCACCTCCACCGCCAAGCCAGCCCCATCCCGCGGACAGAGCAAGGAGCAGCCAGGAACCGCCACGCCCGGAGCCTGTCTGCCATGCCGACGCTGCCCGTAGAGCATGCTCGGTCCCCGCTCAGCCAGACCTCGCCTACACGATCACCATCGTCCTAGGAAGCTAACGGACATGCTCGTTCCCCCGACCGTGCCCCGTAGTCGCCGGCCGCCGCGAAGCTCGCCGTCAGCAGAGACATCGTGCGCGCCATGCCACTCACCTCTCCCGACCGCAAACGACTGCACGCGCACCAACCTGACAACCGCCAGGGAACCGCCCACCGTCCTAGCCCACCGCCCACACCTCTAGCTCACTGTGTCGTCGTCACCGGCGAGCACCACCCATGCTCCTCTACCGCTTCGCCGAGCCTATAAATAGAGGCCTCCCAAGCACCATTTACTCACACCACTCTCATCTCGTCCCTCTCAGAACACTCCCGGAGCCCCACCGGAGCAAGCCGCCGTCCGCAACACTGGAATTTCGCCGGAGTCTGCCGTGGAGGGAGAAGAAGGGGGCTGTTGATCAAGGCCACCTCTCGGGACACTGCCAGTACCAGGAGAACTGCCGTCCTCGACTTGTTCGTTTGCCCGCCTCGCCGACCCTCGCTGGAGCCCAGGTAAGCCACCCCAGACCTCCACTGAGCCGCTAGGGTTACACCTCGCCGGTGACCTATCTGTCATCGACGACAAGCCATAGCCGTAGACCTTCCTTTTAATCCAACGGTCCACGTTGCCCGGTACCACTTCGCGTGTAATGAGCCAATGACATATGGACCCCCCTGTCAGTTGTTCTCTACGCTACGGAGCGCCACTAGGCCGGCCCATTTTCTTTCCCGCGCTAGCCCACGAATTCAAATTTAGGTTTTTCCATTTTAGTTTGAACTCACTTCTGTCCCTTAGTTCAAAAATCAATTCAAGAAGACCTACTGAACCAAATGGAGTGATTAAAATTTTGTTAGAAAGCTACTGAAAAGATCTATCCAAGCCCGTTGGATTTAATTCATTTAGAGTTAGAGATCTCTCCTAGTAAAAATAATAAGACAGAAGCTTTTGCACATTCAAACATTTTTATAAAATCAACCATGATAGCTTTTGAGTTGATTCCAACTCTCAAAAATCACATTTAACCAGACCTATATGAATATGTAATAATATTAAGGTTTGCATGCAGTGAATTTGGACTAGTACCAAAATAATGCTATATAGGCATTTCTAGTCACTTTAAATCATTAAATAATAAACTTAAACTTAATTAAAAGTGATCCAACCTTTAAATCACATTCCCATATGTTAGAATATGTGGTGATGACATGTGTCCACATAATCCCATATTATAAGTGGAGAATATTAAATCTTAGTTATGTTCAATGAGTACAAATTACTTTTCTCAAATAAAAATAATGAAACTAGTTAATAAAACCTTGTGATCCTTGTGATGATAATAGATCATCCAATGTGTGCCTTAGAGTGCTAAGTATACTAGTTAAGTATTTTTTGGTGATTGTGTACTCCGTATGTATTTATAGACGATAGTACCGACCAAGCTTACGAGGAGGAGGAGTTCTACCAAGAGGAGGAGGAAGAAAACTTCAACCACTGCACCAACCAAGGCAATCTATTGTTAGCAAGCTAGAATTAAGCTACATAACCTGAGCAAGATGTATTAGGCATGCTTTGGTTATACCACTTTGAGTATTACCTACCCCAAGTTTTATTTCCAAGCTTTTACTTCTTTACTTTATTAAAGTACCTTACTTGTTTAAAGGTAGCATAAAGAGTATAAATCTTGACCTATCTATATAACCTTAGATGTCATTCTATGGCATGAGATTGATCTTAGCGTCCCACATTAGTGAACACTCTTAACTTAGTAGTTTAGAGCTAAACTAAAACTTGAGCCACATTAGATGGGAATACTTGGTGAAAATGAATTATGAAAACCTTGGAATGATGAGTCATTCTATTGAGATGTTTTGACATGTGTTGAGAAACACAAATGGTTTATGATGCTGAAAATGTTAAGGCATGAGCCTTAGCCCTCTTACCAAAAACTAATGGTTGGATTCGGATGCGATACCATTCCAAATTTATCGTACAACTACAATACCTGAATTGGGTAAGGCTTAGCCAGAAGTTTATATGCATTAGTATTAGTTCCCTCACGGGAGAGGTTTGAGCTGAGGCTACCTCTCAATGTTGTCCACCTATGCAGCGCCCAAGATGACAGATGGTCATGGTTGGGAGGCCATGCTCATAGGAGAGGTGCTTATACTAGGGTGTGTAAAGGAAAGGTTATGTTTGATTATCTGCATACTAAGTATGATGATTCAGGGTTATCCCTAACATATGTATTGAATCTTGTGGTGAAAGTGTACCACCTCTGCAGAGTGTGAAACTATTCGAATAGCCGCATCTGCGGTTATGGACAATTGGAGTGGCCATACTGTTTTGTTGTCAGATGTTTTCAAAATGACTTATGAAATGAATGATGAATCTTGACTTGACCACAACAGGGTTGTGACTATGATACTAGCTTCCCAACTTAAGTGTTTTCAAAACTTCTTTTATCTTTCTTTGCTTCAGAACTCAGCTTAGGTTTCAAACTTAACTTGATAGTTAAATCTTAGAGTTAGCATTTCCTACTAGAACCATATTACTTGTTAGTGGTAGTTTGCGAGTACTTAAAGAGTACTCATGGCTTTTGTCCCTAGATATTCCTATGGCCAGACTATGAAGGAGACTACCAAGATGACGGACAGCAAGACAGCTATGATAACTAGGACTATCTGCCTTCGTCAGCACTGCCTGTGCCCCTGAAGATGAACCCCACCGCTACGCTTATTACTTATTCTACTGCTTGTTGTATTAAGACTGGATCATGAGATCCTTATTTGTGTAACACCTTATTTATGGTTTGTAATGGATGATGTACTGTGATATCCAATCTGTTATGTCTCGCAAAAATGGTAATCCTGGGATTGCGATGTAGGACATAACAGGCATCTAGGATTAAAAATTCGGGTGTTGACACCTATGTCAAAAACTTTGAAGACCACCTACCATCATATCTGCATGAGATTCAGATTCGGTTAAGTGGAAAGATACTTCAGACTCAGCATGTCTGAATAGAAAGGCTGCAACATTTACCGTAGAGGTGAAGTCACTAGATTCTCAAGACATGGACTATGTTGTAAAGCTCCAAAAGAATGAGCTAGGTTGCGAAACCCATGTATTAGCAAGTTATCAAAAGATAATTGCCCCTACATGAATTGATTGCAACGGAACACAAATATATCCTTGTTGGGAAACCTTTAGGAGGATACTGAAGTTTGTAGGACTTCTTCTCTTCCAGGACAAATCAATTAGTCGCTTAGGGTGCTCAGAGGATGTTCTCGAGATGGAATGGTATCAACCTACCATATCAATAATACTTCACACATGCTTGATTGACTTGAAATGATTCTCGGAGAAACAAGGATAACTCTTCTCGAATTCATGACGACATCTTTAAACTATTGCTCGTGAACTGGAGAAGGTCACTTCTAACATCCAGAACACATGCTTCGAGATAACATGAAGACGGTTCTAAAAAGTTTCCAGAACATATGAATCTAATCTAGCATGGAGAAGATAAGAATGTCATCGATGGGCTCAATAACAAACTTATCCAAATACTCCACGAATATGGACCCATATGTGCTATGAACGGAACGACAATATTGGTCACACCAAAGGACATGAAGATGTACTTAGGTGAAATATCACGAGTAAATACATCATCAGGATAGTCCCTAGGGCTGACTTTGATTTGACGATAACTCAAATCAATTCAAAAGCGGGGAACGATAACATTTCCACGAAGGAAACACTATCTTTCTTCAGCACGAACGAAAACTAGACATCCCTTTATGATGAACTAAGTCGGATAGAAATTTTGTCTTAGAACTCTCTAGGTTGTTGTTTAAGCTCAACAAACTAGTTCAAGATATCCAAGACGGATCATTGGAGAAGGGAGCAGTTCAGAGATCTTGCTTTCTCAAAAACTTGACAAACACAGCAATGTGGCGACATGGTGATACTTCTAGTAGACATTTAGAATATCATGAACCACCGATATGTCACTTAGTTCGAGAGGAAACTTGCTTTGTAAGGCATGAAGACATAGTCTTAGAGCTTCGGCATGAGCCTAACTCTTTGACCGAAGAGAGTATACCAGAATAGCAGACTTGGTGGCACGATCATCCTTTGCTTAGTGATATATTAACCATCATGCTAAGAATGACGCAAATGTCCTTGTTGAGGTACAAAGCAATAATGATTGCTCAGAATCTCAGATGGCCACATTATTACACATACACATCATTCACGAGCAGGAAAGCTTGGAGGAAGGGTGTGTAAAGATGTAGGAGCATCACTTCATTAAGGGGTCATGAAACTCAGGACGACCTCTTAGTATGAAAGAGTGTGATACTTTAAGGTAGAACAGAACTGAAGCTAATCATTGCTTCTTGACCTGCAGATTACAACACTTTGACCTGGTCCTAGATATGACGAGGTACAGGAGTTTGTTTCTCCTGACATCCCAAAATGATTTGTCTAGATGGACCACAAGAGTATCTTGCATCGGAGGACACCAATGAACACCTACTACTTGGATACCAATTGGTAGACAAAGGTCGGAAACAACAAGGGAGAAAGGAACATGCTCAGGATGGAATCCCGAGATGTGGATGCATAAGGCAACAATCTCCCGAGGACCGATGCGTAGAAGAAGGAAGGTGTGGCAGAGTCACGGATATAGAAGTGAGACTCACGAGGAGTACTCTTGTCATGATCTATTTGGTTCCATTAAAGAACATATGCCATAACATGTGATAGGGCAAGTCCTTTGTTTGTCGTAATTTAATCACAACAATAACCAAAAGCTCGAAGGTTGTACTAGAAGGTACTAGCCATCATGAGGTAATGTTAAATCATTAACAACAGGGATTAATGAAATGGATCTTGGGTTAAAGGTCAGCTTCATGTACAAGATTCATAACACCAGAATTCAGCACAATCAGGGATCTTCGGTTCAAGCCCAAGGGTTAAAACCCGAGAAAGGAGCAACTACAATCTTAGTAGTATAGATGGTACTACAGGATAGTAACCACGAGGTAGCTTCCAAGACAAGAAAAAACTTCTAAAGTACCCAAATAAATGAAAAGGACGCACACGAGGCGAAAGGAATCTTCGAGGCCTAGAATAGATCACTATGGAACCATCAACATAATGTTGTGGACCCATAATATAGAGAGATCATGATGAAAAGGAATCTCTCAGCTGAAGAAGAGCAAAGGGAAACAAGGAACACACGCACACTGACTCTAGAAACTCGACGCTAGGTCAACGGGTTGAGAAACAACATGCCAAAAAGGCACCTATGTTTTGAAATACGAGACGAGATATCAAAACTTTTCCAAAATCAATAGAAGATAAGATGACCCAGAGTTAGAGCGAAACTGGATAAGGAGAAAAAGAAGCATACTAGAGTTTTCGCAAATAATTTTCATCTTTGAAATAGTTTTCACAAGCACTAGACTCAACATCGACCAATAGCAAGGTTTTCCTACTGTCGGTATTGCTCAGACACCAAAACCTGTGACACCCCTGGGATTAGGGCTAGACAAATCCCAGACCTCTATCTGATATAAGCCTAACCTAAATCTCAGAAGCATACAAAGAAAGAATCGATAACATTACAGTGACCCTACGACACAAAAATTATTACAGCAAGCTCATAACTGGGCAAAGAACCAAATTATTACAAGCCACAAACATCAAACAACGGAAGGCAAATTATGCTATTAAGTATAGCAAAATTAACAAATGGTCTAAGAGGCCTAAAGCATAACGATGACGTCCCAATCCATAGATTCCAGGCTGCCGACCGGGAACCCCAAGCTACTCATTAATGTCGATGCTGTAACAAACTCTTATGGTAACACTTACATGCTACAAAAGTATCAACGAAGCAAGGGTGTGTATAGGGTGTACTCTGAAAGACTAATGGCTGGTGGAGCTATTTTGCATAAAGCTAACTTTGTTTGTAAAAGAGGTAGGAGAAGCTCGACAAATAGAACTTTTAAAATGGGTAAGAGAAAACGATATATCTAACTTGGTCATCTTTGATATCCACCAAAACTTTATCAGCTGAACCTACCATCTAGGATCACCCCCTCGATCCCTGAGGAAGCATCCTTAAGAACACCTTACTTAATTGCCAAGTTTTACGATTAGGTTTTTCTTCTCTATGATCCCATCATGTTTGTTCCCAAGTCATCCATAACCGTGGACACGGCATTTTGAAAAGATTTTACCCTGCAGGGGTGTACAACTTTACCCACACGCACCAACCGACTCTTAACGTCACTTGACACACTTCCTTGGTGTGCTGACAGAGAGTGGTCGACTGAAACATTTCCCTTGCTTTTGCCTAATCCATGAGTAACCTAGAAGAGCTCCCTGTTGTGGCAGCTGGCCATATTCCGAGGAGGTCCTCGACTCTGTGTACCGGGATCCAGTTTCAGTGTCGTGCACCCTTCACCCGGCCACGTCCAATATGATGCACCATCTTCAACCCATCCAAATATGCAGATGCCATCTCCAAATCTCAAACTACTGACTCATGAATCAAACTAGACAAGTTGGGGTCAAGGGGGTGCCCATAAACCCCCGTGTGGTTGCACGCTCGTTCTTGGTCCAAAGGAAATAACTCGGGTCCTAGTGGTGGCATGTATGGGACTACAAAAACCACAACCCTCGTGGCCTCCCATACAAGCCTTAGCATGTTTAACTTCCCTCTATGATCATACCACGTCATCCTATCCAACTAGGTTCATTCGTAGCTCTTATTCATCAAACGGATGGACCAACGGTAACAACTAAGCATGGCTAAGCACAACGGATATATCAGCTCTAGCGAAGCTCATAAGCTAAACGCTAGTTATGCTAGGAGCAGTGGATCAGGGAATATAGGCTACAAAGGAAACATGCATCAGATAGGATTACTATATCTATCGATAGAAGACTTTAGAATCGTATGCACATGGCAAGAATGAAATACTTTCAATGCATAGGACTGTATCATGTGTGATGCTATGCTTGCCTTTGCCTGTTGATACCCAACTATATATCTTCAGGTTCATCTGCTTGGTGTCATTCGTCGATAACCTTCGATGGTGTTGATCTCGGTCTTCAATGTTTGACTCGATCTTGTTGCTCACATCAACTAAGAGGTCTACCGAGAAGAAGCAAAAACACCGGAAAGGAAAGAAACAATCAACACATGGCATCGATGCAATGCTCAAGCAATGATGATGATATGACAAGTTACAGTGTATTGAAATGAACCCTGTAGCATGCTTGGTCATTTTAAACGGGGTCCGAGGAGTCCAAACCCTAATTCGGAGAAACCCCAGATGCATATGAGAGGGGTTAGTTTGTTCTTCTAATTAAACGTTTCATGTAAGTTGTTTAACAATGCATGGTTATGAGTCTATTATGTAGATCTCATTTTTTTGAACATTTTGATATATTATACATATTTTTCTGATTTAAAATGAATTACTTATGATTTTTCCCAATTTTAATCCATTTTTAAATCATTTTAAAACAATTAAACATTTTTGGATATATTAAAATTATTTTCCAGCTCGCCCCACATGTCAGACTTTTATTAATTTCTGAAATCATTTCCAAAAAGAATAAAGCCCTGACAGACAAGGCCCACCTGTCAGTAATTTTATTTATTAAAACAAAAGAAAAAGGTTTATGACGCCAGCATGACGTCGTGCTAACGTCATCACTGGAGAAGCTCCCAGGTCGAGCTCGGACTCGACGTAGGAGGCGGCGTTGGACTTCGGGAACAGGTGTGCTGGACGCAGGAGACTAAGGCGGATCATCTGGTGGTGGCGCCACCACATATTGGCGACCAGAGCTCCGATGATGACCGTTCCCGATGGCGGCGCAAGACAACGCTCGGCGGTAGGACGCTACAGAGTGGGAGCGAGACGAATAGGGGGTCCAGGATGACGGGGAGCTCACCCTGATGCTTATAGTGGTGATGGTAGGGTCAGGAGAGGTTGGGCAGCGCCAGGATCGACGGGGACGACTATGGTGGTCGACGGTGAAGTCGAGCACGGGTGGCTCGATTCCGAGAGCACGGAGGCGATTCCTCTGGCAGGGATACGTAGTACGGCACGAAGGAGGTCCTGGGCATAGCGCCGTGGCTCGGGGAGGCCGGCAACGGTGGGGAAGAGCGGCGGTTGTAGCTAGGGTTTCGACTCGATTGGGGAAAACCACGAGAGAGGGAGAGGCGAAGTGAAACAGGTATGGGGAGAGAGAGGAGGAAGCGGCCATTCTTATCCCTGTGTCAAACAACGGCGGTGGGCATCGTGACGCAGCGAGGATCAACGGCCGACGCGTGGGCATTTTGGAGCTTTAGCTCGAGCAAGGAAGAAGAAAGACGCGAAGAGGTACCGGGCCGGCTGGGCCATCTTGGGCTAGGCTGGGATGTAGACGGGCCGCAGATTAGGTTAGGAGCTGTTTTTATTTACAGAAATCTTTTTCTTTTTATGATTTCCTCTTTTCTAATTTTATTTTAATTTCTTTTCTGTTTTGTATAATTTAAGAATACCAAAGCCTTTTGTAAAACTAGGAAGATATTGTGGGGCACTTTCCCTCCATTTGGGATCCACTTATTTTGTAGTTTTCTTGAAATTCAAACTATTTTGAATGTGTTTGAGAGGAAGAAGGAAACTAGGGTTTAGGGTTTCCATTATTTTCTTTACATGTATTTTATGGGATGATGCTCATGAATGCACAAACAAAGTCCTAATTATGACTTAACTAAAACTGGGGTGTTACATCTACTCCCTCGAGAAGGGACATGCCACAGTGGAGAAGAAACACAACGAGGCACTCGAGGATCTTGAGGAGTCGAAAAAGCATGAGGAAGATTTGCACTCTTCCACCGCTGAGAGGGAGAAGATGTTCGTAGAACAACTCTTCTCTTTCGTGAAAGTGCTCTCGAGTATGATATTGTTTCACTTGCCTTTTCCATGCATGTTGCTTTCATACTATTGTGATCATATGTATATTTTGAAGATGCCACCAGCGTGGACTTTGACGCCAAGGCTTTGACCCGCGTGGATGCCTAGGCTGGCGCCATGACTGCAGTCCAGGACCGTAGCATCTTTGTCAAGGACACACTTGAGAGGGCCAAGGGCGTGCTTGGCCGTCTTCGAGAGGAGATGCTCCCAAAGGCCAAGCTAATCGAAAATCTTGAAGACCGGGGATCCTTCTCATATGCATCCGGGGATTCTCCAAATTAGGGTTTGGACCCCTCGCACCCTGTTTAAATGGCCAAGCATGTCTTAGGGTGTAATTTTAATACAATTTAACTTGTCATATCATCATCCTTGTTTGAGCATTGCACGTATGCCATGTGTTGATTGTTGCTTTCCTTTCCAGTGTTTCTACTTCTTATTGGTAGTCCTCGGAGTTGATGTGATCAACAATATCTAGTCCAGGATTGAAGACCGAGATCAACACCATCAAAGTTTATCAACAAACAATGCCAAGCAGATGAACCCTGAAGTTCTATATTTTAGTATCAACAGGCAAAGGCAAGCAAAACCCCACACATGATAAAATCCTACGAATTCAAAGTATTTCATTCTTGCCATGTGCATACGATTCAAAAGTCTTTTATCGATAGATATAGTAATCCTATTTGATGCATGTTACCTTTTGTAACACCCCAGCATTAGAGCTTAGAAATAAGCGGAACATAGGTGTCTCCATTGCATTCATGCATAGAAAATCCGGATAATTTTCGCGCTTTTTAATAAAACTTGTCAAAGAGATTGAAGCTTCTCTTAACTTGGTGGAACTGAAGTAGATCATCAAGTTGACTGCGATAAGTTTCAACATGACCTTTGCTAAAGCCTTATTTTGGGTAATATAATTTGATCTAACGGTAGATCAAATGTAATAAACCTAAGTCAAAACACACTACTTAATAAGGCGTACTTGATCTTCTAGAGATCATTACATGGTATCCCATACAACCACTCAAAGGTGAATACTTAATGTTCTAAAGCTAATATCAAGGTATTATCTACCACAAACCTTGAATCCCAATTCAAGTATATAACTTAATTAAAAGAAACTCATAACTAAATGTTGAAACACTTTTTTGCCATAGTTAGTCTTATCATAGGTACCATGGTAGTTCTTAAAGATTAACTCTTATTACAAATAGAGTAGCAAGGGAGGTCAAACCAAGAACATTCACCATATACCCTTAGTGTCATGTTAATAGATGAGAATCCTATTTAACCAAGTCCTAGTGTCTATTGATCATCTATTGTATGGACCTTTAAAATATTTTAAGTAAATTAATCAGAAGGAGGAACTAGCTATGGTGAAGTATGCCATCATCAATGTAATGAGATCCTTAGTGCTGATCAAACCATTTGGTGTTGGAGGAGTTAACTCACCCATGAGTTAACTAGAAGCAGTATTTAAACCCAAGAGTTTAGATAATAATTATGGAGCTATAAGGAAGCTAGTAGTATTAGAGTATCCAATGATAATCTTGTTAAGCCAAGTGGGCAAGCATAAACTTAAAGTATGTTTTCGTAACAAGATGAGCCTATAGAGAGACTAGTACAAATCTAGTACTTAGTGTTAATAGATTTTGATCAGATAGTTATAAGCCTAAGCTTTGTTTGATCAAAGGATAGTGGCCATTATTCTCAAGTCCCTTGAGAATAGATGACTAGGTGTTGAAGAAGAGTTGTGAGTATACCAAATTAGGCAAAGCCTAGTAAGATTAATCATCTAACTTGATCATGAGAAGTCAAGCTGGAGTATAATGAAGTGTATAACATAAGTTGTAGGAGTAGTTGGAAGTATAATAGTTTAAACAAGATAATACAAGAACAAACTTGTATTGTGGAGAGTAATACCATACCTATTATAGAAGATTGATATCCCTTGTTATCTACAGTGAGGATTGTAATCTTGTAAGCCTTGGATATAGATGCAAGGTGAATATAAAAGGAGTTAACGGAGGGAGTTAGAAACAACTCATCAATGGATTCATCAAAGGTAGTTTATCAATGGAAGTTATATAGATACTAGGAGAAGAATGGAGAACGAGTATTGTTGAAGTGGCATGACCATGTCATCATATGATGATGGATATGGTGGAGTCAGATGATTATCTTATTCAGGAAGAAGGGATATTTATGAATAAGAGAAGAGAGATATATAGAGTATATTTAGGAAAGGAATTCCTTATCTCAAGATAAGCTTGGTGGGGTATTAATGTAAGGATTATTTAGAAGCCTTAACCAACAATATATCAAGCCATGATAGAACCATGTCTACCTCATTTTCCAGAACCCTAGAATCAAATGGATAGTGAAACTATTTCTTATTTCTAGATAGCCATTAAATAATACCTCTTGGACAATTAAAGCTTCCAAGAGATGATTAGAGGACCAGATGAGTGTTATGGATGAAAGCCTTGTCTGCTTTATTATCATAAACCCTCATAGAAACCTAGTTTTATAAACTATCAAGATCACCCTAGGAAGAAATCTCAATAGCTCATTCTGAATGAGATATGATTCCTGGTCATAAAACATGAAGGGAATATCTCTTATTCCTTAACCTTCATCCATAGCCATAATAGAATGTGAGTTTATTTAATGATCTCCAAACTCAGGATAACTACTTATAAGATGGATATCTTCATTCCTACGTCTATGATATTTATTCATGCTTCTTGCCTACACCAAGGTTGTCCAAGGTAATCCTAAGCACTATAAATCAAGGAGGATTTAAATGAGAGAAATCCCCAAATAGAGAGAACCATGGAATTCAAATGACCATGAGACAAACCCAGGGTTTAATATCTTATCATGTAAATATAATTCCTTTATGAGGGAAAGTATTAATAAGATTCTATACACATAAATCATTATCCTCTTAAACCACTACTATTACATTCTTTTAGTGGGAATACAAATAATTTCTATAAGATATTCTTATAGGAAGTAAATCCCTAAAACCCTAAATTATATTTACTTTACTAAATAAAAGAACCCTTCATATAGTTATGAATATCTTATACACAATAGGAAATGTAGGGGAAATAGCTATAATACCTTTATACAATAATATTTATAACCTACAAAATCTCTGGATATTTAAATCTCTGAAGAAATTCAAATTTAAAAAAGGTTTTGTAAAAGAAGAGAAAACAGAAAACAGAAAATAGAAATGGAAAAGAAAAAGGAGTCAGCGAGCCGCACAGGCCCAAGGCCCATTCCCTACTGCCAGCTCACGAGCGGCAGCAATAATAAACCGCTCACTCCATCGTGGCCCAACAAAAGGCTAACAGCAGCCCGTCTCACCTCCTCTCTCTGACTAACAGGTGGAACCAGAGGTGGATCGCGGGTTGAGATAGAAACGTTGCTAGGGGGTTTTCCGCAAAATATCCGTCATCATCTTCCCCCTCCAGCTAGAAGAAGCTCGGTGGCAGAGCCGATGCCATCCACCGTCGTCGGGCCAGGATTCGTGCTGCTGTCGACACTCCTGTGGGGATAAGAATGCCACCGCAACGCTCTCGCTTATCCTCATCCTCATCCCCCCTCGCTCACTCTCCATCTCTCTTTGCATCTCCTCCACTGAGAACCCTAGCTCATCGGAGCTCTAGAAAGCCATCACTCTCGAGCTCGCCTCGGCTAGATGAGGCCACTATGAAGACCGTGGTGATCTTCTTGTTCGATTGCCCCATCTTGTGGAAGCCGAAGAAGCCCCTGATGACCGGATTGGTACCTCCGTTTCCGACAACGGCCGTCATCAATTCCACCGCTCCCGACCACCTCCTGTCTCGCCATCACGCTCTACAACTTCAGGGCGAGCTACCTGTGCTTGCACACCTGTTTCGATTCCATCCTCAGTTCTTGGTTTGCTCTACCGACGGAATCCATCATCGTCTGCCGCAATAAGGGGTCGTCGGAGTACCTCCGGTGACCAAAATGCGGCAGCGACACCACCCTTAGTCTACTCTATCGCGTAGCGCCCTTAGTTTTGCTCCGCGAGCTCTAGATCGACAAGTCCTTGCTCGACAGTGAGATATGGCTGTCGCTGATGTCATCGCGTCATCACGCTTGCGTCACCCTAGCCTAGTCAGCAGGTTTGGCCAGGTCCACGCCCACATTGCATGCCGACATGGCCCTGACCCCCAGGTTTGACCTAGGACTTAACGACCAATGTCGCTAGTGATTGTAGTGCCATATATTACACGTCAACCATGAGATTTGGAATGGGACAGAGAAGTCAGCTGTATCTTCTTCCCTTTGCATGGACAGATGACCTTATCTTGAGGCTGTTGATTTCTCGTGGAGAATACAACACATGGGTGGGACCCCTTAGTTCCCCGTGATATTGGTTTCTAGATTATCTGTGCATAGCTGTCTTGGTCTGAGTTCACCATAGCTGATGGTGACCGCCATACATAGCTGCTTATAAACTCTTCGCGAGGCTACCCAAAGAGTAACCGTGGTAGTTGTCTCGAGGGATCATGTCTTGATGCCGGGCCGCAGAGAGGGCAGCGATTCACTTGGATCTTAGGTTGGGCCTCAAACCATGGAAGTTTGAATGGGGACATACTCCCGTCGATGCAACAAAGCTTAAGGTCTCTTGTGGGATAAGTGATGCACCTCTAAAGAGTCTAAGAATTGTGACATGTTACTCCCTGTTCCGGGAAGGAGCTACGAACGCGGCAGGAAAGGAACCCCACGAAGCTTCTGGTCAACCTGTGAAGGATGTCGGACATAGTTTTCAAAATAAAAGCAACCTTTGAAGAAATGTTTACAAAAACCTGCATTGCCTACGACCTATGGTCTATGGCTATAGAGATAGTGCATTATACACTCCTTTTTAGTGAACTTGCTGAGTATGCTCGTACTCAACCGTACCTTCTTAACCCTTGCTAGGTTCTAAACCGTTGAAGACGACGTCAAAATCAATTCTGCTCAAGAAACCATCATCGACAGCTCAAGTTCTTTAATCAAATCAATGAAGTCAACATATTCATCAACCAAAGTGAAGACAAATTCTTAAGTAGATAGGAGTAGATTCTCTAGCCATAAAACCTACTTCTGTAGAGCATTGCAATAGCAGCAATGGCAAGCCAAATAGTTGGATACTAGTCTTAGTTACTAGATAGTTATAAGTTGTTATTTCCGGTTCTTGTTTATAAGAAGTTCTTTCTCTCTCTTTAACCTAGAGTGTTCTATGGATCGTATGTAAAGAGTCGAGTTGTAATCTATAGTCATGTCTTGGACCTGTTGTGTTTCTGTTGTACCACTCTAATGGATGTAATACTAGTGAACGGTGTCTCATTGGTTTTATGTCAACAACTATAGTGTACTATATCATGCAGTGGTATGCTGGGTCACCGCAGCTGGTATCCTAGCGGTGTAGTGAAGTAGGTCATCTTTGTGTAGTTTGAAGAGTATTAAACTTGGCCTAAGTTAAGTTAGACCTAATAAAGTATGAAATTAAAGATCGTCTTTCGAGACGCTTCGCAAAATAGGGATAACCAAAGAGAGAATGTCCAAAAGATAAAAGTAAGACAAGTAATGTTGGAAGATTCATTTCGGGGATCCACAATTGTGTGGGTGTACCGTGGATTCTTTCATGAGACCTTATAGAGGTCAAGTATAAGCTGGACAGAGACCAATATCCTTACTATTGAGTTAAGGGATATTATAAGTGTAGATTAGAGAACATTAGTAAACCCCAAGAGGGAGAGTAAACAATAAACACTAAAGTGTTGTTCTCAAATTTTCTGACCAGAGGTTGGAATAGAAGTACTAAGTCATGATGGGAGTAAGCCTTATTTTCATAAGGTTATAAGAAGCCTCATTATAAAGTGTTTCCGAGAGTATGTACGGATCAAAGATTGAAGGAGATATAATAGATTAGACCTAGTGGACTAGTTATAAAGGGGAAACAGCTGGTAAGTTTTCCTGAAGAAGGAGGAGAGTCTACTAAAATAATCTAGTGTAAAGTAGTAGGAGAGCCTGATGGGAGTGGACTAAGTGTGTCCAAAACTAATCCTAAGTAGGATTAGGAAGACATAATCCAAGAGATTCTAGTGAGAGAAAACCTAGGATAATTAGAAGCGATAGTGGATATTATCAAGTGTGAAGAAAATTCAAGGAAAAGATTTGGATACGGGATACCACAATTATCCTCAATTATGATCACAATGGAGTTGGCCAATGTCGTGATCAATACAAGTCAACACCTCATTCCGAAACGCAAGAGAGTACGAACTTCTGGGACAAAGTTTATTTTAAGGCGGAGAATCTGTAACACCCCAGCATTAGAGCTTAGAAATAAGCGGAACACAGGTGTGTGCATTGCATTCATGCATAGAAAATCCGAATAATTTTCACGCTTTTAAATAAATCAAAGAGATTGAAGCTTCTCTTAACTTGGTGGAACTGAAGTAGATCATCAAGTTGACTACGATAAGTTTCAATATGACCTTTTAAATACCTATTCTAGAAGATTGATGTAACATCCCAAAACTTGAATCCAAGCTTATCAAGATCAAATCAACCAAAAATAGGGTTAACAAAAACTTTTCCAAACTTAAAATAAAAGCATTCATATATGTGTCCATTTAAAATAGGAGTTGTTTGAATTTCCATGATTAAGAATGCTTGTAAAAGGTTTCTTAGGTGATTTAAACATCATCTACATCATTCCCAAACTTTTCCTAAAGAAAATCAAATCAAAAAGAATTAAAAAGGAGGAATGGTCATTTTAGCCATTTTAATCCACTACACTACTTTGAGTGTTCCTAGCACTCATTTCTTAACAAAAACAATTCTTGATCTTTGTACCCCTTGCTAGTACACATAATGAGTTACCAAGTCCCACCTTTTGATCTGCTAAAAACATTCTTTCCCTTATTTTAATTGGCATTTGAAAATTGAATCTAATGCATATGCATAGATCACCCCTATTTTAAAACCCATCTATTTGAGCTCCACTTTCAAAACCCTTGCAACCAGAAACTACCGAGCACTAGGGGAGATCACTCAAAAAATTTGAAACCAAAATTCAAAACTTTTTCTCTTTCGGCCATTTTATCAAACACCTTGCTGGCAAGATCATTATTGCCTAACTAATACTGTTTTGGGCTGATTTTGTCTAGCAATTTGGAAGTGCTTTGGTCATCTTGTCCCCCCTCAAGCCTGACCAGACCCACACCAGCATATCCCCTACCTCCTAGCTGCACTGCACTGCCATGCCGAGCCACCTCTTGCCGACTGACCGTGCACTCGCCGCAACAGCCCTCTCCCACCTCTCACTCCATGTCTAGGAGGTACCTCACACCTCACCGCCACCCCTTGTCCCCTGCCCGAGCCTAGCCCTGCAGTGGACCACCGAGGATACCACGCGCCCAGTGCCACCGCACCATGCCGGTGCCACCCCCAGAGCATGCTCTGTCCCCGCTCGCACAGACCGCCCCTTGGCCGCAGCCCGCGCTCGCCGCTCCGCCACGACCTAGAGAACACCCGAGACACCCCCGTTCACCGCCCAAAGCACCACAGCCACCGCTCGCCGTGGACACCGCCGCCTCTCCCGCTCAGAGCGCCACCTCGCCCAGACCGCATGACACCGCCCCTACGGCTGCATTCAATCCCTAGAGCACCGCCAGGGGACCGCCCGTCGATCGCCACCCTCAGCCATGCCTCTACCCTGCCGTAGCCATGTCGCCACCGTCGCCTGCCCATCCCGCTCGGTCTCACCGTCGGGCCTATAAAAGGAGGCCTCCCCAGCCTCTTCTCTCCACACCACTCCACTCCCCTCATCTCACTGAATCTCATCCACCTCTAGCCGGAGCAAAGGGAGCAGCAGCTCGCCGGAATTGGAGCCGGAGCAGCCGCAGCAGGAGGAGAAGGGCGCCGCTGATTGCGACCACTCCAAGCTCCGCCGCAACCGTGCATCGCCTCGCCATCGTCTTCCAGTTTGATTGCCCGCCTCGCCGACCCTGCTGGAGCCATGTTACGTCCCTAGCAGACCCCCACCGAGCCGCTAGGGTTCGGGCTCGCCGACGACCTGTTCGTCGTCGACGACCACCGTTAGCCATAGATTCCCATTCTAATCCTACGGCCCATAACGTGCACGCGTTTCAGCGATTATGACCCAACGACAAGCGGGACCCCGCTGAGAGCCTCAAGCGCCGAGCGCCACTGGGCTGCCCAACTTCTTTCCCGCGCTAGCCCACCCGTTCAAATCAAGATTTTTCTGTTTAGATTTAATCTAGTTTCTGTTCACTAGTTTAAAATTCAATTCAGAAAATTTCATACATGCAAAATGCATGAAACTAATTTTGTCTGAAAGGTATTCAAGTAATCTATCCAAGCCCGTTGGATTTAATTCAATTAGAGTTAGAGATCTCTCCTAATAAAAATAACAAAACAGAAGTATTTGCAACTTGCAACATTTTTATAAAATCAACCAAGTTAGATTTTGAGTTGATTCCAATTCTCAAAAATCACATTTCATCATATCTATCCAAATATGTAATAATATTAAGGTTTACATGCAGTGACTTTGGACTTGTACCAAAATAATGCTATATAGGCATTTCTAGTCACTTTAAATCATTAAATAATGAACTTAAACCACAGTAATATTGATCCAACTCTTAAATCTCATTCCCACATGTTAGAATATGTGGTGATGACATGTGTCAACATGAGCCCATATTTTAAGTGGTGAATATTAAATCTTAGTTAAATTTTCAATGAGTAGAAATTACTTTTCTAAAATAAAAAGAAAGAAACTATTGAATTAAACTTGTGATGCTTGTGATGATAATAGATCATCAAATGTATGCCTTAGAGTGCTAATTAGACTAGTTAAGTATTGTTTGGTGATTGTCTACTCCGTATGTATTTATAGAAGATAGTACCGACCAAGCTTACGAGGAGGAGGAGTGCTATCAAGACGAAGACGAAGAAAACTTCAACCAGTGCACCAACCAAGGCAAGCCACCATTAACAGTGCAAGCTACCATTAGCAAGCTAGCCATACCCAAGATTAACCCTTGCAAGTTTAGTACATAAGAAACTAGAATCAAACTAGATGATTTAGCAAAGATGCCTTAACCATGCTTTGATCGCACCACCTTTAACTATTAGTACCTCAAGTCTGATTGACAAGTTTCACTTCCCTTAGTTTACACAAAGTTCTTTACTTGTTTTGAAGGTAGCATAAAAAGTATAAAACTTGACCTACTTAGAAACCTTTACATGTCATTCTATGGCATGAGATTGAACCCATCACTTCCACCTTAGTGAACACTCTTAACTTAGTAGTTAGAGTAGATCAAAAACTTGAGTCACTTTAGATGGGAACAGTTGGTGAAAATGAATTGTGAAAACCTTGGAATGATGAGTCATTCTACTGAGATGTTTTGACATGTGTTGAGAAACACAAATGGTTGATGATGATGAAAATGATGAGGCATGAGCCTTAACCCTTTTATAAAAGTGATGGTTGGATTCGGATGCGATACCATTCCAAATTTACCGTACAACCACATTACCTGAATTGGGTAAGGCTTAGCTGGAAATTTATATGCATTAGTATTAGTTCCCTCACGGGAGAGGTTTGAGCTGAGGCTACCTCTCATGATGTCCACCTATGCAGTGCCCAAGATGACTGATGGTCATGGTTGGTAGGCCATGCTCATAGGAGAAGTGCTTATACTAGGGTGTGTAAAGGGAAGGTTATGTTTGATTATCTGCATACTAAGTATGATGATTCAGGGTTATCCCTGACAGATGTATCGAATCTTGTGGTGAAAGTGTACCACCTCTGCAGAGTGTCAAACTATTCGAATAGCCCGTCCATGATTATGGACAGTTGGAATGGCCATACTGTTTCGTTGTCAGATGTTTTCCATATAACTTGAAATGAATGATGAACTTTGACTTGACCACAACAGGGTTGTGTTTATGATAATAGCTTCCCAACTTAAGTGATTCTAGAACTTTACTTTATCTTTCTTTGCTTCTGAACTCAGCTTAGGTTTCAAACTTAACTTTCGAATTAAACTTAGATTTAGCACCTTACCTTAGAACTATAGTACCTGTTAATAGTAGTTTGCGAGTACTTAAAGAGTACTCATGGCTTTTGTTCCTGGCTATTCTGATGGCCAGACTATGAAGGAGACTATCAAGATGATGGTCAGCAGGACGGCTACGATAACTAGGACTATCTGCCTTCGTCAGCATTGCCTGTGCCCCTGAAGATGGACCCCACCGCTACACTTATCTTTTATTTCCGCTACTTGTTGTATTAATGACTGGATCATGAGATCCTTATTTGTGTAAGACCTTATGTATGGTTTGTAATGGATGATGTACTGTGATATCCAATCCGTTATGTCTCGCAAAAATGGTAATCCTGGGATTGCGAGGTATGGCATAACGGGCATCTAGGATTAAAAATCCGGGTGTTGACAAGTTGGTATCAGAGCCATCCTGACCATAGGAGACCCTAGTTAGAATGACGTCCAAACCAAAAACTTAGCTTCAAAACCAAAGTGAGTATTTATGAAAAACTATTTCCTCTCTTACCCTTGTGAACTCATTCTTTCGTAAAAATTCATGTTCCTCAAAATTCTTACATTATGACTTAAAACTTGACACACTTGATCACTTCACTAACTTCCTCATCCTTAATTCTTGTAGAGGGAGACTCAGTTCAGCAAGTTTTACCAGTTGGGAAACGGAGGTCAGCTGATCTTCGAGAGGGATATGGATTCACTGTCGGAGTTACTGGGACGCCCACATCCGGAGTTTCTTGGAGCTCAACTTCCAGGACCCTCGCCGTCCCTCCGTCGCTAGCAGGCGGGTCCCGCCCCATGGGTTTGAACTACCGCCTCCCGTCGGTGCAGCCCACCCGGGTGGGCCGCTTCTCCCCTGGACGGCCCAGCTCCCCTCTAGATCCGGCCCGATAGTAGTTTTTCCTTTTTCTTTTTCTTTGGGAATTCTAGATCTGAATTTTTCCTATTAGTTTAAATTCAATTAAAATATAAAACCACTTGATATCGTCCATATGACAATTTTACATAGTCCCCTAGGGTTTTCCTCGTCATGCAGAAATGGTCTTTTGCTCAAAGTAATTTCCATTATTTATGGGCATTATTTCCACCAAAATATGTCTATCCCACTAATTAAATTCCTCTGTGAGTTTAACATCTCCAAATGGAATGAAATGAAGTGCCACTGGTAGCTTTTGGATGTACCTATCAGTGGACCTTGGTCTCATGCCAAGGTGAACAACATTTTGGCCTTAATGAAAACAAAAAAAATTATGAGTTCCTCACTCTAGAAAATTCCCTAGAACAAATCATGAGTCCAATTGATCCAAGTCCAATTATCCTGGATGTGTTACACCACTACCTATCCAAATCCAGGAGGTCATGATTTATTGAGCCTTGGATATTTTTCTGTGAATTAAACTATTCTGAGCATGGTTTATTCACCTCTACATTCACTACAGTATCTATACAGCTCCAAAAAGGGTGATTCAAATTATTACAGAAAGGTATTCCAAATACCTACAATGTGCCCTTGGAATCAAATCAATAGCTTATGTAGATTTAATCTGGTGAAAGAGACAATTTGTCTACATAACTGCCTTTGGGAATTTCCTGAGGGTATTCTGTATTTGGCATGACCTGATTCCAACGCTCAGTGAACAAGTACGTTAAACCGTACTGAACTATCCAAGGAAATAATTTTTGTATCTCTAGAACTTTTCTGGTGAATTATTTGCTCAAACTAGAGCCTTTATCACTAGGAAATTCATAGGAAATCAAAGAAAAGTGATAAAATAGTGAAACCACTTTTGCTGGTTTCATTTTATCAACATCTATCTGTTGGTATCACCTTGACACAATGGTACCATAGAATATGGTCTTGTTCCAAAATCCATCTCTTATGTAATTTCTAGACTATAAATCCTAAGGGATTCTCTTCTCTAATTCCCAAGACAAGGCTAATCTCCTTAATCCATTCCTGCTAAGACCTACTGATTTGTAATCTTGATTATCCAGTTGTTTGTTGTATGTACTGGTGCTTATATGCCTTGCGTGGATTGTGCCCTTGTTTGTTTGCATGTGTTCCCTATCAATGATGGTTGCGATTTTATCGGAGAGCAGAAGAAGATGGTTATTATTGTATATTTGGGTTTTCTAAGAAGAAGTGCAGGGACAATTATGCCACATTGTTGATCATCAGGAAGCCACCTTCTTGCTCATAAGCCTTGTCCTACTATTTTACTCATGCATGTTTTTATCTATTGTTTATTAAAACTACGTTGTTTTACTATAAGTTGATGAATATATCTACGGTAGTGGTTTGGCTCCTCCGAACCATTACACTTTTGTACTATTAAGTACAAACCCCTTGGTGACACCTACTTGTACCTAGTAGAATAGATGGTGCATATCCACCATACCCCTTTGGAGACCCCGTTTTAGCCGAAGCAAAAGCTAGAGGATGGGAAGACCCCGGAAAAAATTTTACCAAATGTTTTATGATAAAACCTTGGTGAGGTGGGACCTCCCAAGAGATGTTGAGAACAAAAAAAAGGTTTTGCTTTATAAAATGCTGGAGGAAAACCGGAGGAAAAAGGTTTACAAAAACGCACATGGTTCTTTGCAGTTTAGCTATAACAACTTAACCCCGTGCAACCACATTACTCTGGAATGGGACAAGGTTGGATTTGATGTTTGTCTATTCTGGTATAAGCTGCCTCGCAACAACTACAGGGGATCGGGGATCCCTGGAGGGTGGGCCTTCTCCGATAAAGGTCCATGCGGGACATCGACCTGGAGAAGGAACAAAGGGTCGGCAGGCCTCCAAGCGTTACTATGGGCCCCTCATTGAAAGCGCACCCACGGGAAGTGGTAAAAGCGCTCCGGTTGGTCCTCGCCTGACATCCCGGTTTTGAGGGGATTAACACTCATTGGGTAGGCACTTATATTGGAGTGGGCATCCGGAGAGTCTTGATCGGTTACTCGACCCATGATCAGTGAAGAACAGGGTAGTGTACCAGGATGATGTGGTTAAAGTGTACAACCTCTGCAGAGTGTAAATCTATTCGAATAGCCGTGTCCACGGTTAAGGACGGGTTGGACAAACTTCTGTAGAGCGGTGCTGGTTTTGTTTTCAAAAAGGATTTCCGAAAAGAAATGGCTTTGGAAATGTTTTGACCATGGGATGGTCAGAAAGGATCCCTGTTTTGACCATGGGAGGGTCGGAAGGGGATGGAAGGAGTTTGGTCATGGGATGACCATAAAGGAGTGGTAAATGGGTGACCCAGTCCTGATGTTTTCCAAAACTTTTCAAAACAGTTTCCAAAATGGATTACAGAAGTTTTCAAAAAAGATATGTAGATGCTATATCTACAAAAGAAACTATGTGAGAAAAGAACCTCTCTTGGAGCCCTCCTACTACCATAGCCATATTGCATACCTTCTTGTTATTATTATTATCTTCCGGTGGTTTCCGAGTACATTCGAATTACACACCGGCATTGTCCCAGGCTATTAACTTGGTCAGATACCAAAACGAGGTGAAGTGGACGACTATGCGAGCTAGGACATTCTCCCAATCAGTTGCCTGTAGGTTAAGGCATGGCTCGGGCTCTACGCTTGATGAAGATCCGCTGATGTTTATTGATGTAGCCATAACGGCATTTATGTAAAGTCTGGTAATTCGTTATATTCTCGGATGTTGTAATGATACTTGTCGGTTATGTGCCACGACTAACTGATCATGGGATCATGGTTGTATGCATAACAGGGATTCTCGGAGGATTAATCCGGGGGCCCCACAGCTATATAGGCATTTCTAGTCACTTTAATTGTATTAAATAGAAATATTAAACTTTATAAAATATGACCACCACTTGAAATCACATTCCCAAGTATTATAATATGTGGTGATGACATGTGTCAACATGATCCCATATTTTAATTGGAGAATATTAAATCTTAAGTATTTTCAATGAGTAGAAATTACTTTTCCAAAATAAGAGAAATAAAATTAGGTCTTTATTTCAGGTGATGTTTGTGATGATGCTAGATCATCAAGTGTGAGCCTTAGTGTGCTACATAGAAGTAGTTAAATATTGTTTGGTGATTGTGTACCTCGTATTCATTTATAGACGATAGGACCGACCCAGGATACGAGGAGGAGGAGTACTACGAAGAAGAAGAAGAAGAGAACTTCAACCACTTCACTACTCAAGGCAAGCCATCACTAATTGCAAGCTAGAACTATGCAAGCTAACACTTGCAAACTTGATAACCTATGCAAGATGCATTAGGCATGCTTTGGTTATGCTTCTTTGATTATAACAATCCCAAGTTTTACTTGCAAGCTTTATTCTTTTACTTTTACCAAAGTTCTTTACCTTTAGTTAGTGATTTGTGAGTATTGGAAAAATATTATAGATACCCTAAAGAGTATAAAACTAGGCCTAAGTAGTTATACTTCGATGCCATCAAAAGGCATAAAACTAGATTTGGATAGTTACACTTGATTTGCACCCCTCATTAGTGAATACCCTCAACTTTAGTGGCTAGTGCTAAGCATAAAATTTGATCACTTTAGATGGGAATACTTGGTGAAAATGATTATGAAATCCTTGGAATGATGATTCATTCTATTGAAATGTTTTGACATGTGTTATGGACACAAAATGGCTCGATGATGAAAATGTTGAGGCATGAGCCTTGGCCCTTTATAAAAAATGATGATTGGGTTCGGATGCGATACCATTCCAATTTTTACCATACAACCACAATACCTGAAATTTGTAGGGCTTGACTGGAAGTTTATATGCCTTAGTATGGGTTCCCTTGTGGAAGAGGTTGAGCTAAGGCTACCTCATGATGAATGTCCACCAATGCAGTGCCCAGGATGGCAGATGGCCATGGCTGGGAGGCCAAGCTCATACGGGAGGTGCCTATACTAGGGTGTGTAATTGAAAGGTTAGGATTGATTATCCGCATACTAAGTATGATGATTCAGGGTTATCCCTGACAGATGTATCGAATTTTGTGGTGAAAGTGTACCACCTCTGCAGAGTGTCAAACTATTCGAATAGCCGCATCCGCTGTCATGGACAGTTGAGTGGCCATAATATTCCATTATCAGATGTTTTCAAAATGACTTGTGAATTGCACTATGACTTTGACTTGACCACAACAGGGTTGTGGATATGAAAACTAGGTTCCCACTTAGGTGATGTAGAAAATTAAATTAGTTTTCTTTACTTCTTAACTCAGTAAGAAATAAACCTGGCTTTTTTCAAATAAACCTAGAGCTTAAGATTCCTACTAGAACTACCTTACTTGTTAGTGATAGTTTGCGAGTACTTAAAGAGTACTCATGGCTCTATCCCTGGCTATTCCCGGGGCCAGACTATGAGGGGGACTACCAGGAAGATGGACAGCAGGAGGTCTATGACAACTAGGATCATCTCCCATTGTGAGCATTTCCTGTGACCCTGAAGATGGAGCCCCTACTACGTTTAGTTTTTGCTGCATTGATTGTATTAAGACTGGATGATGAGATCCTTTATTTGTAAGACCTTTATTATGGTTTGTAATGGATGATGTACTGTGGTACCAATTCTGTTATGTCTCGCAAAAATGGTAATCCTGGGATTGCGATGTATGGCATAATAGGCATCTAGGATTAAAACTCCGGATGTTGACAAAAAGGAACCTCACAAAGGTTCTGGTTAACCTGTGAAGGCTGTCAGACATAGTTTTCAGAATAAAAGCAACCTTTTAAGAAATGTTTACGAAAACCTGCATTGCCTACGAACTATGCTCTGTGGTTGTAGAGATAGTGCATCATACACTCCTTTTTTAGTGAGCTTGCTGAGTACGCTCATACTCAACCGTACCTTCTTAACCCTTGCTAGGTTCTAAGCCATTGAATATGACATCAACATCAATTCTGCTCAAGGAACCATCATCGACAGCTCAAGTTCAATCAAATCAACTGAAGTGAAGACAAATTCTTAAGTAGATAGGAGTAGATTCTCTAGCCATAAAACCAACTTTTGTAGAGCATTGCAATATCAGCAATGGCAAGCCAAATAGTTACATACTGGTCTTAGTTACTAGATAGTTATAAATTGTTATTTCTCGTTCTTGTTTATAAGAAGTTCTTTCTCTCTCTTTAGCCTAGAGTGTTCTCTGGGTCGTATGTAAAGAGCCGAGTTGTAATCTATAGTCATGTCTTGGACCTGCTGTGTTTCTGTTGTACCACTCCGAGGGATGTAATACTAGTGAACGGTGTTTCATTGGTGTTATGTAAACGACTATAGTGTACTATATCATGAAGTGGTATGTTGGGTCACCGCACCTTTGTAGCCTATACTCCCTGATCCACCGCTCCTAGCATAACTAGGGTTTGGCTTATGAGCTTGCTAGAGCTGTTATATCCATTGTACTTATCCAAGCTTAGCTGTTACCGTTGGTCCATCCGGTTGATGAATCAGAGTTGTGAATGAACCTAGTATGACATGATGACGTGGTATGATCATAGATGAAAGTTAAAAATGCTAAGGCTTGTATGGGAGGCCACGTCGGGTTGTGGTTTTTGTAGTCCCGTACATGACACCATTAGGACCTGAGTTCTTGCCTCTTGAACCAAGACGAGCGTACAGCCACATGGGCTTTATGGGGACCCCCCCATTGATTAACTCGCCTAGTAGATTCCATGAGTCACATAGTTCGGGCGTTCCATTCGACATATGCATTCTGGTCATTCTTGAAGGAGGTGGAGGAGGTGCATTCATACAGGTGGGTAAGCGTGGCCGGGAGCAAGAGAGGCACGACCTCCGTAATCTTGTTCCCTGCATACATCTCTAGGGACCGGCTTCAGGACTTGACCCATTACGGCGGCATCTCCGTAGGGCGTGACCCATGGTCTTGGCGAACGCAAGGTAAAGGTCGTGGCCAACTACCCTCTGTCGGCCTTCCAAGGAAGAGGGCTAATCTATAGTGGCATTAAGAGTCGGTTGGTACGTGTGGGTAAAGTTGTGCACCCCTGCAGGGTAATAGTCTTTTCGAAAAGTCGTGTCCATGGTTATGGACGACTTGGGAACGGATTCAAAGATCATAGAGAAGAATAACCTAATAGTAAAACTTGACAAGAGATATGAGGTGTGCTTAAGGATGCTTCCTCAGGGATCGTGGTGGTGAACCTAGTTGATCAGTTCAGCTGATAACGTTTTGGTGGATATTAAAATATGATCAAATATAGAGATATCGCTTTCTTATACCCTTTTAAAAGGTTCTATTAGTCGAGCTTCTACTCTCTCTCTTTTACAAAGAAAGTTAGCTTTATACAAAGTAACCCCACCAGCCATAAGTCTTGCGGAGTACACCCTGTACTCAACTTTGCTTTGTTGATACTTCTGCAGCAGGTAAGTGTTACCACAAAAGAAGTGTTTGTTCCAGCATCGACATCGACGGGTAGCTTGGGGTTCCCGGTAGGCAGCCTGGAATCTATGGAATGGGACGTCATCATTATGATTCAGGCCTCTTAGGCCATTTGTTATGTTTGCTATACTTAATAGCATAATTTGCCTTCCGTTGTTTGAGGTTGTGGTCAGTGACCTCTGCTTGTAATAATTTGGTTCTCTACTCAGTTATGAGCTTGCTATAATAACTTTTTTGTCGTATGGTCACTGTAATGTTACCGATTCTTTCTCTGTTTGCTTCCGAGATTTAGGTTAGGCTTATATCAGACGGAGGTCCTGGATTTGTCTAGCCTTAATCCCGAGGTGTGACAGGTTTTGGTATCAGAGCAGTACCGACTGTAGGAAAACCTTTCTACTGGTCGATGTTGAGTCTAGCGCTTGTGAAAACTATTTCAAAGATGAAAATTATTTGTGAAAACTCTGGTATGCTTCTTTTTCTCCTTATCCAGTTTCGCCTTAACTCTGGGTCATCGTGTCTCGTGTTGACTTTGAAAAGTTTTTCTATCTCGTCTCGTCTTTCAAAACTTAGGTGCCTTTTTGGCATGTCGTTTCTGAGCCCGTTGACCTAGTGTTGAGTTCTCTAGAGTCAGAGTTGTGTGTGTTCCTTGTTTCCCTTTGCTCTTATTCAGTTGAGAGATTCCTTTCCATCATGATCTCTCTATCTTATGGGCCCACAACATTGTGTTGGTGGTTCCATAGTGTTATGTTCTAGCCCTCGGGGTTTCCTTTCACCTCGTGTGCCTCCTTTTCATTTGTTTAGGTACTTCAGAAGTTATTTATTATCTTGGAACCTACCTTGTGGTTACTACCTTGTAGCGCCCTCTATACTACTAAGATAGTAGTTACTCCTTTCTTTGGGTTTTAACCCTTGGACTTGAACCAAAGATCCCTGAGTGTGCTGGATTCTGGTGTTGTGAATCTTGTACATGAAGCTGACCTTTAACCCAAGATCCATTTTCATGACCCCTGTTTTTAATGCTCATGCATTACCTCAGGATGGCTAGTACCTTCTAGTATAGCCTTCAAGCTTGTGGTATTTGTCGTGATTGAATTGTGATAATTAAGGACTTCCCCTAACACTAGCTATGGCAGATGTTCTTTAATGGACCCAAATAGATCACGACAAATGTACTCCTTGTGAGTCTCACTTCTATACTCGTGACTCTGCCACCCCTCCCTTTCCTGCATCGGTCTTCGGAAGATTGTTGACTTATGCATCCACATCTCGGGATTCTATCCTAAGCATGTTCCTTTTCCCTTGTTGTTTTCTGACCTTTGTCTACTAGTTGGTAGCCAAGTAGTAAATGTGTGTTGGTGTTCTCCGATGCAAGATACTGTTGTGGTCCGTCAAGACAAACCATTTCGGGATGTCAGGGGAAACAAACTCCGGTACCTCATCATTTTTAGGACCAGGACAAAGTGTTGTCACCCGCAGATCAATGAGCATTAATTAGCTTCTGATATGTTCTACCTTAAAGTATCACACTTCTTTATACTAAGATGTTGTGTTGAGTTCCATGACCCTCTTAATGAAGTGATGCTCTTACAAATATTTACCCACCCTTCCTCGGAGCCTTAGTGCTCGTGAATGATGCGTGTGCATAATAATGTGGACATCTGAGATTCCGAGCAATCATTATTGCTTTGTACCTCAATAATGACATTTGTGTCATTCTTAGCGTGATGGTTAACCTATCACTAAGTGAAGGATGATTGTGCTACCAAGTCCGTTATTCTGGTACACTCTCCTCAGTCAAAGCGTTAGGCTTGTTTCGAAGCTCCGAGAATATGTCTCCTTGACTTACCAAGCAAGTTTCCTCTCGAACTAAGTGACATATCGGTGGTTTGTAATATTCTAGATGTCTACTAGAAGTATTGCCATGTTGCCACGTGACCGTGTTTGTCAAGTTCTTGAGCAAGGCAGTTTCTCTGAACTACTCCTTTCTCCAAGAATTCGTACTAGATACCCCTGAAATAGTTGGTTGAAATTAAACAACAACTTGGATAGTTGTAAGTCAAAAATTCTATCAGACTTGTTCCTCCTAAAGGGATGAATAGTTTTGTTCGCTCTCAAGAAAGATAGTATTTTCTTTATGGAAATGTTATCATTCTCACCTTTGATTTTATTTAGGCTATCATCAAATCAAACTCAGTTCTAAGGACTATCCTGATGATGTATCTACTCGTGATGTTTCACCTGGGTACATCTTTATGTTCTTTGGTCTGGCCAATATCTATGTCTTGTTCATACAACATATGAGTCCATCTTCTTGGAGTATGTTGATAAGTTTGTTATTGAGCCCATCGATGACATACTTATCTTCTCTGTGTTAGATTGGATTCATGTGGAATAATTGACATTAATATTGGAAACTTTTGAGAACTGACTTCATGTCACCTTGAAGTGTGTGTTCTAGATGTTAGAAGTG
The DNA here is from genome assembly GCA_023614405.1 of Avena insularis. NCBI lineage: Eukaryota > Viridiplantae > Streptophyta > Magnoliopsida > Poales > Poaceae > Avena > Avena insularis. The sequence goes on from CM042684.1 coordinate 158,494,170, forward strand.
ACTTTCTCCGATTCACGTGTAATTGTCGAAAGATGTCGCTGTGGATCCAAGTAGAGTTATTCTTTGTTTCCTCGGGAATCATTTCAAGTCAGTCAAGCATGTGCGAAGTATTCTTGATATGTTAGGTTGATACCTTCACATCTCGAAAACATCCTCTAAGCATGCTAAGCCACTAACTGATTTGTCATGGAAGAGAAGAAGTTCTACAAACTTTAGTATCCTACTAAATGTCTCCCAACAATAAGGATGCATTTGTGTTTCGTCATAATCAATTCATGTAGGTGCAATTATCTTCATGATAACTTACCAATGCATAGGTTCCGCAACCTAGCTTATCTTTCAGAGCTTGACAATGTAGTCCATGTCTTGAGAATCTAGTGACTTTACCTCTGCATAAATGTTGCAACCTTTCTATTCAGACATGCTGAGTCTGAAGTATCATTCCACCTAATCGAATCTGAATCTCAAGAAGATTTGATGGTTAGTGTTCATCAAGGTTTTTGACGTAGGTCTCTTTGTAAACCCGGCAAAAATTGATGCAATGGTTGACACAATTATCCAGAAGACCTCTTGTCACATTCTCTTGAATTAGCAATAACAACAACTCTTCATGAGCTTCTTCTATGCTTTACCGTAGGAGTTGTGTTCATGGTTCCCTTTGTATCCGAAGTCCGACCTTTCACTTGATGCTCCGTGTCTCGAACATCAAGGAGAACATTTAAAGTAGAGTTGCTAAATGTCTCTCGGTCGATCCTCTAGACCCTTTTATGTCAGAAAGCATCTTGTTGTGCCAAGTAATTGAAGTCTAAGAATGAAGTTTCTTTTTCCTTGTGGCATCAGGAATCTTCTTATAGATTCATCTTAGTGGTGTAAAGTGATATCATGATCGCTGGATAAGATTTTGATAGACCTAGATGAATAAAGAGTTTCCTTCGGTCCCTCCAAAATGTTCAAAGAACGACTATGATTCGGGTAATCAAAAGTTACTCTTGTTACATGTTCCCTATGACTCTTACGAGTCCTCGCCATAAAACACCTTTCTGTCTTGCCCTTCTGCTGAACCAAAGAGTGATCCTTCTGTATCAAAAGTAGTTCAACAGCTTGGTTCTCCGTATCTATGTTACCCTGTAAGCTCTACTTAATCCGTCTAGTAGAGTTTTATTCCTCGAAGTCTCTGGCTGTGTTCTTTCCGTTCTATGATCTCCTCTTTAGAAGCTCAAACTCTTCTGAAGCTCCATGGTCTCAATCCTTATGAAGACCATCTATCTAACACCTTGAAACCATCTCCTTTTGTTCCCTCTGTTACCTTGTCGTGTTTCATGCTCGTTGGCTCTAGAGATGTTAGGAAACATCTATCCATGAGTTGACAATGGGATACTCTGTTTGTGGTTTTGTGTCATTCCCTCTCCCTTAGTGTGTGCAGCTACCCCGAAGAAATTAAGTGCTTCATTCATTCAATAATGGTGGCATGGATCAACCTCTTCGAGAAGATTGTCGAAGTCTAGTGTAGACATGTTCCTTCTATCTTCCTACCTAGGAATCTCGGGACGAGATTCTGTTAAGGGGGATAGAGCTGTAACACCCCTAGTTTTATTAACACTAATTAGGGTTTGTTTTGTGCATCATGAGCATAGCACACATCTCATGGTTTGATAAACTTTGCATTAAGAGAAAGAAGTAAACCCTAAAACCCTAGTGTTTCCCCTCTCTTTGCAAACCTTCAAATGGTTTCGATTATTTTGAAAACTACCAAAATATTGGAGACCAAAATGACTAATAGGGCCCCACAATATCTTCCTAGTTTTACAAAAGGCTCTGGTATTATTAAATTATACAAAACAGAAATGAATTTGAAATTACAGAAGAGAAAAGAAAAACAGAAAAAGAAAAGGATTTTCTGAAATAAAAACTAACCCTAGCTCTAACTGGGCTGAGCCCATCTCCCTTCCCTCCTCCTTGCCGCTCGCGTGCAGCTGCCAGTAGCAGCTGCCCTTGCTTTGCTGTGGCCCAGTTGTGGCCCACTCCAGCCCAACTGGCCCGTACCCCTTCGTCGTGCCTCGTCTTTCTTCCTCCTCGCAACAGAGAGGAAGCAGCTCCGTGTTAGCCGCCTTGCTGTCAATCTTCCTCGCGCTACGATGCCCGCCACCGACAGCTGAGCTGAGGATAAGAATGGCCTCTTTGTCCTCTCTCTCCCCATCCCCTTTTCCCCCTCTCTCTCGCTCTGTGTCGCTCGTGCGCAGAAGCCAAAACCCTAGTTGATGCAGGTGCCGCCCGTCGCCGTCGTTCCGTTCCGTTCCGCGCCTCCTCGAGCACGCCAACATGACCGCCTCGCCTTGCTTGGCATCCTCATGGGCGGAATCGACCCTGCATGCCGGGAATCGACGCCTCGGTCTTCGTCCCCTCCGCCGCCGGCCACCGTCGATTCTCCTCCACCTGAGCTCCCCTAGCCTCAATGACGCCTCCATCGCAATCACGGTGAGCTCGCAGTGCTTACACGCCCCTCCTCTGACTCCCTCTCGCCCTCCTCTGTTCTCCTGTCATGCACCTGCAGCTTCCGCCGCTTAACCTTGCCACCGGCCGTGCTCCGATGACCATTTGGTCGCGGCGCCGCCAGTGTTTGGCTCAGCGCGACGAGCCGCGTCGAGCCAGCCCGCTCCCGTGTCCCCGTATTGCCCCTAACACCATTCCCAGCCTCGATCTGCAGCTGGTGCCAACGCTGATGTCAAGGTGAAGAAATCGTGATGTCATCCCGTGTTGATGTCATGATGACATCAGCATGACGTAGTAATCCCTGTTTTCTTTTTATTTAGAATAATTTCTATAATTCTTTTATTAAATGAAAATGCTGATAGGTGGGCCCTGTCTAGCAAGGTTTTATTCATTTTGGAAATAATTTCTGAAATTAATAAAAGTCTGACATGTGGGTCCAGATGGAAAATGATTTTAATAATTCCAAAAATGTTTAATTGTTTTAATATGATTGAAATGTATTACAAATGAGAAAAATCATAACTAATTCATTTTAAGTCAGAAAAATATGTATAATATATCAAAATGTTTAGAAAAATGAGATCTACACAATAGACTCATAATCATGCATTGTCAAGCAACTTACCCCTCTCATATGCATGTGGGGATTCTCCAAATTAGGGTTTGGACCCCTCGAACCCTGTTTAAATGGCCAAGCATGTCTTAGGGTGTCATTTTAATACAATTTAACTTGTCATATCATCATCCTTGTTTGAGCATTGCACATATGCCATTTGTTGATTGTTGCTTTCCTTTCAAGTGTTTCTGCTTCTTCTCGGTAGTCCTCGAAGTTGATGTGAGCAACGATATCGAGTCTAAGATTGAAGACCGAGGTCAACACCATCAAAGTTCATCGACGAACAATGCCAAGCAGATGAACCCTGAAGTTCTATATTTGAGTACCAACTGGCAAAGGCAAGCAAAACCCCACACATGATAAAATCCTACGATTTCAAAGTGTTTCATTCTTGCCATGTGCATACGATTCCAAAGTCTTTTATCGATAGATCATTAATCCTATCAGATGCATGTTACCTTTGTAGCCTAAACTCCCTGATCCATCACTCCTAGCATAACTAGGGTTTGGCTTATGAGCTTCGCTAGAGCTGTTATATTCGTTGTGCTTAGCCAAGCTTAGCTATTACCGCTGGTCCATCCGTTTGATGAATCAGAGATGCGAATGAACCTAGTATGACAGGATGACGTGGTATGATCAGAGATGAAAGTGAAACATGCTAAGGCTTGTATGGGAGGCCAAGTCGGGTTGTGGTTTTTGCAGTCCCATACATGCCATCATTAGGACCTGAGTTCTTGTCTATTGAACCAAGACGAGCATACAGCCACACGGGGTTTATGGGGACCCCTCCCCTGATTAACTTGCCTAGTATATTTCGTGAGTCACATAGTTCGGGCGTTCCATTCGACATATGCATTCTGGTTGTTCTTGAAGGAGGTGGAGGAGGTGCATTCATACAAGGAGGTAAGCATGGCCGAGAGCAAGAGAGGCACGACCTCCGTAATCTTGTTCCCCACACACATCTCTAGGGAGCGGCTTCAGGACTTGACCCGTTATGGTGGCATCTCCTTAGGGTGTGACTCATGGTCTCGGTGAACACAAGGTAAAGGTCGTGGCCAACCACCCTTTGCTGGCCTTCCAAGGAAGAGGGCTAATCTATAGTGGCATTAAGAGTCGGTTGGTACGTGTGGGTAAAGTTGTGCACCCCTGCAGGGTAATAATCTTTTTGAAAAGCCGTGTCCACGGTTATGGACGACTTGGGAATTCAAAGATCATAGAGTAGAATAACCTAATCGTAAAACATGACAAGAGATGTGAGGTGTGCTTAAGGATGCTTCCTGAGGGATCGAGGGGGTGATCCTAGTTGATAGGTTCAGCTGCTAAAGTTTTGGTGGATATTAAAAGATGATCAAAGCTAGAGATATTGCTTTCTTATCCCCTTTAAAAGGTTCTATTAGTCGAGCTTCTCCTCTCTCTTTTCCAAAGAAAGTTATCTTTATGCAAAGTAACCCCACCAGCCATAAATCTTGCGGAGTATACCCTGCACTCTGCCTTGCTTTGTTGATACTTTTGCAGCAGGTAAGTGTTACCACAAAAAAAGAGTTTGTTCCAGCATCGAGATCGACGAGTAGCTTGGGGTTCCTGGTCGGAAGCCTGGAATCTATGGAATGTGACGTCATCATTATGCTTCAGGCCTCTTAGGCCATTTGTTAAGTTTGCTATACTTAATATCATAATTTGCCTTCTGTTGTTTGATGGTTGTGGTCAGTGACCTCTGCTTGTAATAATTTGGTTCTCTGCTCAGTTATGAGGTTGCTGTAATAACTTTTGTGTCGTAGGGTCACTGTAATGTTACCGATTCTTTCTCTGTATGCTTACGAGATTAGGTTAGGTTTATATCAAACGGAGGTCTGGTGTTTGTCTAGCCTTAATCCCAGGGTGTGACACGAATGCCTTAGATCGTCGCGCTATATGACGCGCATCAGTTGGGTCATCTGGCAACCTTTTGTTGAGAAAGTATGTGATATATGGTTGCGTCCAGGATGGCCCGATCATCATGACCGCCATGAGGCCTTCGAGTCCTGTGTCTGGTTCTATGCCGAGTGCCGTTAGCTTTTTGGGTAGCATTGCCCCCGAGTCCTTTGACATGGTGGTTTTATGCTTTATACCCTTAGGCTCAATGGAGCGCTTGGAAATGCGCTCTAAGAATACTTCGGGTGGCACTGGGGCACAAGTATAGTCAATGTTGGCGAGTGTGTCTGCTTCCTCGTCGCTCTCACGGCCAACGTGCCATAGCTCGCAGCCATCAAAGTCTCCCTGGAGTGTGTTGTAGAGGTCGCGGTAGGCGATCATGTTGACGCTTAGAGCATCACAGTCGTTCATTGTTTGGTTGACCACCAGTTTGGAGTCGCTGTAGATGACGAGTCGCTATGCGCTGCAGGCTTTTGCCATATGCATCCCGTGGAGTAAGGCTTTGTATTTAGCTTCATTGTTTGAGGATGTGAACTGCATTTGCAGAACATATCTCATCTTGTCACCTTGGAGGTGATGTCAGGATGACGCCTACGCAAGCTCCCTCCTTGCGCCTGGACCCATCAAAGTGCATTGTCCATAGATAGGACATATCTGGCTTGTCGGGGAGCTGGTTTTCCATCCAGTGCACGAGGAAGTCCGGGAGAACATGCGACTTGATCATGTCTCGCTTCTCGTACGTGATGTCTCATGGAGACAGTTTGATTCCCCAAAGTGCGACTCATCTAGTGGCGTCGGGGTTATTGAGTGTGTGCCCTGGCGGAGCATCGTTCACCACGATTATTGGATGCTCCTGGAAGCAGTGGCGCAGTTTCCTGGCTGTCATGAAGACGCTGTACGCCAGCTTCTGATAATGCGGGTACCGCTGCTTTGTTGGTGTGAGCACCTCGCTGATGTAGTAGACTGGGTGTTGTACCCCGTGGACTTTATTTTCTTCGACTCGTTCCACCAAGAGCACGGTGCTAACCACCTGGTTGGTGGCAGATATGTATAGAAATAGCGGCTCCATTTCGTGAGGTGTTACCAACACCGGCGAGGTGGACAGTAGACGCTTGAGGTCTTCGAATGCTTATTGTGATTCGTTTATCCACTCGAATTTGTCAGTCTTGCGGATAAGTTGGTAGAAAGGCAGTGCCTTTTCGCCCATTCGACTGATGAATCGACTGAGCGCCATGATTCGCCCAGCCAGTTGTTGGACGCCTTTTACATTCTTCGGCTTCTCCATAGCCAGTATGGATTTTATTTTCTTTGGGTTGGCCTCGATCCCTATTCTGGAGATGAGATACCCGAGCACTTTCCCAGATGGTACGCCAAAGGCGCATTTGTCCGAGTTCAGCTTGATTCGGTAGCGGTCGAGGTTGTCAAAGGTCTCACGGAGATCGTCGAGTAACGAGGCTTCCTCCTTGGTTTTGACGACGATGTCATAGACGTGGACTTGGATGTTTTGACCAAGTTTATTCTTGACGCAGGCCTGCATACACCGCTGGTAGGTGGCTTCTGCGTTTTTCAGCCCGAAGGGCATCATTGTGTAGCAGAAGATACCAAAAGGCGTGATGAACGTCGTTTTCTCCTAGGCCTCCTCCTTCATTTGAATCTAATGATAGCCTGAGTAGGCATCGAGGAAGCAGAGGTGCTCACATGCCACGGTGGAGTCGATTATCTGATCAATATATGGCAACGAGAAGTGGTCCTTCGGGCAATGCTTGTTCAAGGAGGTGAAATCCACGCACATCCGTATCATTTTTAGGAACAAACAAGGGGTTTTCTACCGAGGTGCTTTCCTTGATCTCGCGTATGAAGTTAGCGTCGAGGAGTCTGTTGACTTCCATACCAACCGTTTTTTCCCTTGGTTCAGTTAGTCATTGTATTATTTGTTTGACTAGGCTTGCTTCAGAATTCATGTTGATTGCGTGCTCGGTGAATTCCCTAGGAACTCCTGGCATGTCCGCTGGACACCAGGCGAAGATTTCCCAGCTCTCGCGGATTAATTCGACGAGCTCGAGTTCATATGCGGGACTCAAGTTGTTGGTGATGAGGGTCGTCTTGGTCGGGTCCGTTGGGTGGACCTGGACCGCCTTGGTGTGGAAGGATTGGTCAAGTGACCTTGGCTTGCTCAATGGTGGTAGACTGTTGTCTGTCGACTCCTTCAACCGCACCACCTCCTCTTGCTGCTAAAAGACTGGGATATTCTATTGAACTCCCTATCACAGCTGTCGGACCTCTCAAAACTTCCGTTGACTGTGATAACGCCGTTTGGGCCCGGCATCACAATATACAGATAGGCGTAGTGTGGTACTGCCATAAACCTCGCGAATGGGACACGCCTGAGCATGAAGTGGTATTGTGAGGGCCAGTCGACGGCTTCGAATTCGATGTGCTCTCGTCGAAAGTTTACTGGTGTGCCAAAGATGACGTCGAGGCTGATCTTGCCTAGGGGGTATACGCCTTTCCCTGGGACGATTTCATGGAAGGTCGTGTCTGAAACTTCCAGGCATGTCAAAGGGATCCGTATTGCACGCGAGGTACTTGCGAACATGAGATTAAGGCCACTTCTGCATCCATGAGAGTCATCTCGAAGCCTCCGATCTGTGCCTCGAGCACCAGGTGACAGTGGCCTAGGCGAGGTACTTGGCACGGATGATCGCGCTTGTCGAAGGTGATGCAGGACTCGCTTCCACTGAGGTACTCAGTGGTGGAGGGCGAAGAGTTCATCGCCAGATTGACTTGGCGAGTGAGATCATTTTGCACTCGATTTGAGGGGCATCCTTTTTAGATCATCCCCATGTTCCCCAATGGTCGGGGGTATGGCTTGCCTCCATCGTTCTAGACTGGCACAACCGCAGGTGGTGGTGGCCCACATGTGGTGGAGGTGCTCCACGAGCCACATCGCCCGGGGAAGCTCTGTAGCCTTGGTTTATCGTGTCACGATTCATCTGGGCCATGCCTTCATGGAGCTTGAGGAACTCGTGACAGTCCTTTAGAAGGTGTCGGGACTTTTTCTTGTCGTCATTCTTGTCGATGTAGAAGTGTACGTTGCACGGTACGGATAGTTTATCCTGGATAGATGTTCCAGGTGCTTCATCGCGAGTGCGGTGCTGCCACACCTGCGTGGTTTTCCCTCCGTCGCGGTATCCACCACTGCGGTATCCACTGTTGTGGTTGTCATCCCGTTTGTCGGTGTAGCCAGCCACGACCATGTCGACTTCCTCGCGATCCTCGTAACCGCGCATTCGACACTTTCCTCGACGATCACGTATGTGGCCGAGGTTGTTGTCATCATCGGAGTGGACATAGTTTTTCACCGAGTCCTCCCCATCGGCCCACCTATTCGCGATCTCCATTAGGTGGTCGATTGTCCTAGGCTTCGTGCGGCATAGATCCTCCCTTTGCTCTCTGTGGCGTACTCCACCATTGAACGTGTCGATTGCACGGTCCTCAGAGATGTATTCTGCTGAGTTTTTTATGATGGACCATCTATAGATGTACGAGCGCAGCGACTCGCCAATCTTCTGGTAATATCCTCTCAATTATTTGATTGATGCGGGCCTTTTGTAAGTCCCTTGAAATTTCATACGAAACTATAGACTAGGTCTTCCCAGCTGCGAAGTGATCCACGCGGGAGGTTGTTAAGCCACGCACGAGTGGCGCCTTGCAGTTGTAGCTAGAGGCATTGCATTGATGTGCTCGTGGTTCTGCCGTGGAGCCGGATGGAGGAAATGTGATCCTCCAGCCAAATCTTTGGGTCCTGCAGACCGTCGAATTTTGGGTTGTCCGATGGGAGTTTGAACCCCTTTGGCATTCACTTCTATCGAATGGCTCTGCTGAAGTAGTTGGCGCCGCAGAGCTCTATCTCGTCGTATTCTGAGTCAATCGAATGGGCACGCCTCGCGCCCATCCTGTCAACCTTGCGTTGTGTGATGTCATCACGCGTGTCGTAGTCATAGTCGTGCCGCCGTGAGCAGCTTCACCATGATAGGTCATGGCTGTCATCCCTGGAGGAGGGTGAAGAGTAGCGTTTGGCCAGAGCTTTATTTTTCTTCGGATCCGGTGTTGGCTCCTTAATGAGGGCAGCTTCGACTAGCCCCAGGCCCGCAATTGTAGATCGGTGCATGGCAGCCCATGGGTCCCCAGCCGGTGGATGGTTGTTGAGGAGGTACATGGTGGCTGCTGTCACCGCTGCCTGTGGCGTCTTCAGGAGCACATTGCCTCGTGTATCCACCATCATGGATGAGAAGTCGAGGACTCGTGCAGCCTCTTCTCGCTCCTTATCGGTGTGGTGAGCTAGTCGAGAGCATCTCTTCGCGGTCATATGGTCTATTCCCTTGGAGGAGGATCCTCCAATGGAGGAGAGTTGAGCTCGCCGAAGGCTTGACTCATCTTCCGCCTTTCTGCGCGCCTCGAGCTGGGTGATTACTTGCTGCTGGAGCTTGAATTCTTCCTTGAGCAGCCAGTGATAACCCATCAGCATGTCTTGCGATGAGTTTGGTGGCTGGGGGTTACCCCGCAAGGCCTCTCGTCAACAACTCAGTGTCGTTGATCTTGATCAACACGCGCTCCTGGGTCTGCTCATTCGTAGTAAGGGTCGGATGATTCTCCGGGCCGTTGTTGGTGGGTGCTCTGTTGGAGGGACCACCATCCGCGACTGGGAAACCGACGTTGGAGGGACCAGTACCAGTGTTGTCGTGATTACCGCCGTTGTCGCATGTGTTGATCACAGTGCACATGTAGTGATTGGGCAAGCTGTTGCTTCTGCAGCTTTCAGATCCGGAGCCATAGGCTCCATCCTCTGTGGCCCGATCACCCAGATCAGACTCACGACTGCTGTCGCTATCTGTGTTCCCGACTGTTGTCGGGGCATTGAGTTCACCTAGGGTGCCAATCAGCGGTGGAAACCATGACGTTGGAGCAATCGCGGGGACCATCGGCTAATCAGGGAGGTGAAGCATGCCCAGCTGGCCAACTTGGAAGCGTAAGCTCCCAATCGCCAGGCCGATCCCATCGCCCACAAACTCGAAATCCGGGCGAGTAGCCGGCGTATGCATGGTGAAGTAGAATGCACCGAAAAGAAGGTGAATCTCCGTTGTTGTAGATTTGTAGATCATAGTTGTTAGGGTCGAAGAAGCCGCAACATCAACACTCCCGATTCCCACATACGGTGCCAATTGACGAGGGTTAAACTCATGAATGCCCATTGTTATGGACTTGGGTTTTGGAGAAGAGGGGAGTGCTAGAGGCATCAATCGGCTAGCAAACAAGCACATAGGGACGCAAGGTTTACCCAGGTTCAGGCCTCATAGAGGACCATACTCCTTCTTGTCTTCTCTTGGAATTATCGAGGGAGTCGAAAGTTACAGGGGGTACGTGGAGGCAATCTAGCGATGATGTGGAAACTAGGGTTGTGATCGTCCTCCTCACCGCCCCTCCTAGCCTTTATATAGATAGGCTAGGTCTTGGGATAGCGGGTCGAGTCGGTTACAAGTTAGGGTTTTCCCTTTGAACTTTCTATCGTGAGCTCGCCGTGTACCGCAAGCAGTCGGAGACTCCTGAGGTCACCCGAATCTTTGATTGGGCCCTGGTAAAGTCGTGGTCTTCTGCCAGACTGGACCGTATAAGTCACATCACCAAACCCACATGAGTGCCTGTGGTCATGAGGATCATGGTGGTCTGGAAAATACCATATGCAATGAAACTCCATGTGCCAAACCATGGCTAGCAAGCCCAAAAAACATTGGAATGGAACTGCCACATGTAAAGGAGCACGAGTGTGACATAATTTGCATCACCACTCCCACTTGAGTATGTGTGGTCACGTGGATCATAGTGGTTTGGAAAAGAACACATGCAATGACACTCCATGTGGAAAACCATGGCCAGGAAGCCAAAAAACACATTGGAATGCAACTGCCACATGTAATGACACTCCATGTGTCAAACCATAGACAAAAATCACCAAAACACACTGGAATGCAACTGCCACATGTAATGGATCACCGGTGTGACATAATTTGCATCACCATAACCAATTGATTGCGTGTGGTCATGTGGATCATGGTGGTTTGGCAAATAACACATGCAATGACACTCCATGTGGCCAACCATGGCCAGGAATCCCAAAAACACATTGTAATGCAACTGCCACATGTAATGACACTCCATGTGTCAAACAATGGTCAGAAATCCCAGGAACACACTAGAATGCAACTGCCATATGTAATGGTGTACCTGTGTGACATAAGTTGCATCACCACACACACTTGAGTTTGTGTGGTCACGTGGATCATGGTGCTTTGGAAAAGAACACAATAAATGACACTCCATGTGTTTAACAATGGTCAGAAATCCCAAGAACACACTAGAATGCAACAGCCACATGTAATGGAGTACCAATGTGACATAAGATGCAACACCACATGCACTTGAGTGTGTGTGTTCATGTGGATCAAGGTGGTTTGAAAAAGAACACATACAATGACACTCCATATGTCAAACCATGGTTAGGAAGTGCAAGAACACATTGGAATGCAACTGCCACATGTCATGGAGCACCAGTGTGACACACATTACATCACCACACCCACTTGAGTGAATGTGGTTATGTGGTTCATGATGGTTTAGAAAAGAACACATTTAATTTCACTCCATGTGACAAACCATGGCCAAAAAGCCCAAAGGAACAATGGAATGCAACTGCCTCATGTAATTGAGCACTAGTGGGACATAAGTTACATCACCAAACCCACTTGAGTGTGTGTGGTCATGTGAATCATGGTTGTTTGGAAAGAACACATTCAATGACACTCCATGTGCCAAACCATGGTTAGGAAGCCCAAGAGCACATTGGAATGCAACTGCTACATGTAATGGAGCACTAGTGTGACAGACATTGCATCACCACACCCACTTGACTGTGTGTTGTCATGTGGATCAAGGTTGTTTGGAAAAGAATACATGAAATGTCACTCCATGTGTCAAACCATGGTCAGAAATCCAAAGAACCCATTGGAATGCAGCTGCCACATGTAATAGAGCACCAGTGTGAAAAAGGTTGCATGACCACATCCACTTAAGTTTGTGTGTTCATGTGGATCAAGGTGGTTTGGAAAAGAACACATGCAATGTCACTCATGTGTCAAACCATGGCCAAAAATCCCAAAGGCACAATGGAATGCAACTGCCTCATGTAATGGGGCACCAATGATACGAGAATATGATTTTGCGGCCCGATGGTTGGGGTGTCCAAGCAACGTGGTACCCAAGTTGCTTACAGTTAGCTGCGTTGCCCAAAGTTGGCGTGCCAAATACTCAGAGGGTATTTTTCGGCACAAATTCAACTTTATGTTTCAATACAAAATATCAGGCTAACGGCCGTCAAGTTGGCCCCCCTATCAGCTTTCACCGTTATGTCACTGCCGTCATGGCTGCCATGTAGGCTTGCAGCGTTGGCGCATGCATCCTGTATGCGTCTTCTTCTTCCTCCGGGGCGGCAATCTGTGGTCGTGGCCATGGCGCGGAGCTAGGACTTGGATGAACCTACTCGGCCCAGCTCTCCTCCCCATCCTGAATTAGAGCTCTCCCTCACCATGGCCGGACCCATGGCACGGCGCGGGGACGGGAATACATTCCCGGGTGAGATCTGTCACCATGCCGACCATGCTCGGTCCTGTTGGCCTCCTCCAGAATCCGAGCTCGTCGTCATCGTGGTCGCACACGCACCAGCCATGGCGCCTTCCTCTCTGAACCCCAAAGCCACATCCACCCAGTTCGGCACAACGCCAACAAGGTGAAAATGCATCAAGTTTCTTCTTGTAATCGTAGAAAAACATGTATGCATCGTGGCCGTAGCATACTCTAACAATGTACACAAATGTTGTTTACTAGATTTTCATTTGAAATTAGTAGCTCCGTGATGACGAAACATAGAGAACCTAAATGGAATGACGATGACGACCATGTTCTGTACTTTGCATTGCATCAACAAGTGCACGTTGACGAAGCATGTTACCAAGAGAGTGGAGTTCATCAGCCATTGCCAAAAAATATGTGAACAAATCAATGAGCGATTCAATGCAAATACGTGCAAAAAAGCTAGATCCATGTCATCAATCATCAATAGGTGGCACATTCTAGTGATGCGTTCAAATGCGTACACCATGTATCATTTACTTGAAGTGGTTGTTATCCTAAGAAAAAATGCCTAGTATGCACATTACCTTTGTATGTTCTATGCTGCAATTCTGTTGTTATGGGTTTGGAAAGAAAAGATGGGCTTCACTGAAAATTATGTAGTTAGGCCTAACTTATTCTTACACAAATAAGCACAACTTAGTCTTTACGCAAATAAGTGTAACTAATGATAAAGATAAAGACAAATGGTTCATCAGATCTGCTAGTATGAGCACTAGGTCCCTGGAGCTGGTGGTATCGTCGGAACGAACCAGAATGCTGCGTTTGGCCATCTGTCATTCTCCATCAAATCGTACGACCCCACTGATGAGCCAATTGTAGGCCCCCTCCCCCCGACATTGATTCGGCTCCAGGTCAGATCTGGAGTGTCAACGTGATAGGAGCGTGAGTGTGCAGAAAACACACAGTCTGCTATAAACACTAGAAGTGCTTGCACCTCAGCAAAAACACCAGCATGTTCTTCTTGGACTCCAGCAGCAGCCTCAGCAGGTATTTCGTCAGCTTCACTAGCAGCAGCCTCAGTAGGTATTTCGTCAGCTTCACGAGCAGCAGTATTAGCAAGTATTTCATCAGCTTCACCAGCAGCAACATCACCAAGTATTTCGTCAGCTTCACCAGGAGCAACAATAGCTAGTTCTTCGTCAGCTCCACCACCACCACCAACAGCAGCAGCAGCATCAGGAGCCAGGGCTGCCTGAGAAATTACAGGTTCAACAACTCTAGGGGCTCCAACAAAGAAAGGATAGTTGATCCCAAGAAACACAGATTGTCCCTTCAGATTGTCGACTCTGTTCCAGACTTGCTCTACTAGGTCTTTGGATGGGCATGCGGACCTCGAGAAAACGTGACACCGTAGCAATGGGTATGAAGAAAGCCGTGTCCCCATATGTTCTATTGTATCACCAATGTTGTTTAGTGCTCCCCTAGTATGAATCCACATGAGTTCAACATCATGTTTCGTGTCTCCTCCGAGAGGTGCCAAGAACCAGCGCCATGTCCCAAGTTCAGCATCTGCTACTATATCTTCGATGATTGGAGCTGGAATGATGCACGGGGCTGCGTGGGTACCTGCGTGTTACATACAGTCATTAAGCAGAATTTCGAATGGGATTTTCCATGCTATATGACACCATGACTCACCCCAAATGGACGGCTCCCAAACACGCACGTCGCCGCTAGGTTCAGTGACCGCATAAATGCGTTGCGGTTTGTACGAATAGTAGCTAGAGGTGAAGACGATGTCGACATACTTCTCCGGCCGCAGGAAGTCGTCGCGCAAGACTGCCCATTCCTTGTCTTCTAGGCATCTAATGAATGTGATTTCCTTGTTGAACCCCGCTAAGAGGTCGTACTCCCAGGTATTCCATGCCTCCCGCGGTCTATGTGGGAGTTGTACCTTCAGGAGCTCAAGTTCTGCCATGTTGAACCTGTAAGTAAATTTGGAAATGGGCGGCGGCCACCCGTTGTTGAATGCAGTAATGCCGACACCCTCCAAAGATGGCAATGTAAGTCTCAACAATCTGTAGCCAGTTTTTAGAGTCCAAGTACTCCCATCCTAGGATAAAAGGACCAGCCACTCGCCGTTGCCACCCACCTAGTTCTGGTCATCTCCCATTTCCGTCTCTTCTTCTTCCTTGATATTCACCACTACTGATTCCAACCACTTATCCAGCAGCATCAGTTTTGCATGAATATTCTGTAGAGTTTGTTTTCAGTTGGTACAATCACCTAGCATCGATTCCATTGAAAATACAATTTCACAACTGGACCTTTAGATTAAAGTACACAAAATATCGCGTAAATACGAGTGTCTCCTCAGATATCACCTAAATTGTGCCTATGTCACTACGAAGATACCCAATATATGGAGTAGGAGCAGAGCCCCCAGAACAAACTCCCGGCGATGATCATAAATAACTCGGGGCATAACAGCCTTAAATCGTCTAATATGTTTTTTTTATTTTAGGAAACAGAATATCACCTAGCAGGCATTCCACTGCAAATCAAAATTGAGAACTCGTCTATCACCTAAAGTAAGACTGCGACACTACAAAAATACCAGAATATCAGGTACGAGCAGAGCTTCCGTCGTACAGAATAGTCTTAAATGGTTCAATTTGTTCAAACCGTGCGTGCACACAACACGTTCGACGAAAGGCACATAGGATTCTGATGAGAGTTCAGCACATATGAATCAACGATATGACTAAACCAATAAGCAAGATACTGGAACTTACGTGGCCATCGCGGTTGTTTGGCCATTTGCTGGTATCAGGGTGAAGAAGGCCTAGCATGTCGAACGGTTGTTCGTCCATGTCCCGCATCGTGAAGTGGTAGCCAGGGATGCAGCGAGCGAGGCGGCCGGCAGAGATGATGTCCAACCCCATGGCAATCTTGTGCACGTTCGCGGCGCTGAGGTTCGGCCATTCCCAATCCTCGCGGTAGCGGTCACCCTGGCCATCCAGGTCGTCGTCACATGCCTTTCACTTCAGCCTGCTGCTACCCCAAGCTCTACCCATAGCGGCAAATTGAGTCTAGAATCCGGTAGATTACTGGAGGCGTTGTGATAAGGAGGTGGATGGATTCGAGAGGGGATGGAATCAGGGATGGGGGTAGTTGTTCGAGTAGGGAGTGAGCCGGTGAGGAACCGCCGCCGTCGCCGCTTCTCGTCCACGTGGAAGACAAGGAAGGGAGGGCGTAATTATTGAGGGCGCGCACCGGAACCGTCTAGAGGAAGTGAAAAAATAAATCGTAAGAGAGTGAAATGTGCGGCCCGCCTGTCAGTGAGTGAAGGTCAGCACGCGCAAACGTGACTACTTTTGACTTGGCTCATGCATGGGAGGCCTTGATTCCACCGCATGGCGCAGAACAAAATTTAGGAAGCGCTAGCGTCGACGTGTAAAACCGCCGTTTTTCTCCACCTTCACCCTACTACGAACGGTCGTGCACCATTCCAGATATTGGTAAGGGCGGTTCCAATCTTTCACTTCTCCATCTCATTTCCTCCTCCACGGCCTCATCGTCTTTCTCCTCCACGGCCTCATACATTTCCTCCACCACGACATCACCCTCTTCCTCCATATCCTTTCCCTCTTGCCTTTAGTCATGGAATTTTCGGATGTCCGAAACAACGGCAGGCAAGCGACTGCGCACTTCGACATAGAAGTACATGCCGGGAAGAACATCAATGTCGTCTACACCACCGATCCTATGACGCTGAGGAAGACACTGAATAATTACACGAGTTCGCTGCGGTTCGAAGAAAACAAGTTCGTAGGTCTTGACCTCAAGTACAACCACGATCACCGTAGGATCGCCGTGGTGCAACTTTCCATGAAGGGGCACGTCCTCGTATACCAGCCTTTTTGCGAGAAGGGGGTGACGGGATTTGGTAGACTTTGCTGTCTTTTTGTTCCTGAACCATCTGTTTGCAAAAGTTATTGCTATATTATTTGTCTGAATTCATTTTCATGCAGGTGGGGTGAAAGCATTAGGGATCTGTTTCATGACTTTCTCATGAACTAGCACATAACATTTACTAGTGTTGACATCACGGATGCCACTAAACTACCTGAAAGCCCGACTGTCAACATTAGAATCACAAAGTAGTGTAGAGTGGATATCCAGGAAATTTACTGGATCCCAGGGACGAAGGGCGGCAGGACCGGGATGGCTGCTCTTGCCTCCGAACTCATCGACCCGTGGTACGCTGACATGAAGGGCAAATTATCGAGATGTTCGTGGAGGCGTTTAGGGCACGATTACTGGGAGGATAAGCCGCTTTCTGAAACTAATCTGTAGTACGCTGTAATTGACGGGTATGTTAGCCACGAGCTGTACCGCCAGATTGTAAATCTCGTTCCAGGCATCGCATCATTGAACTACCACCAAGGCAGGTTGTTTGCCCTAGTTGCCGGAGTGTAGATGAATCTACAAGCCTGGGCAAGCGACCGAAGGCATCCTGGGATCGTTTGCCTTCTCCAACAGGCTGGGATGTAGACTTTTAGTGCATGATTGTTGTGTTTGTATGGGGCTTGTTATGTTTATGAAAACATGTTATTTCAGAAGTACACTATGTGAGCAATTACGATCTGTTGTGTATTACCTTTGTCGAACTATAATCTGGGTTTGGTTATGACTGTATCCTTCGCTCTAATTTGGGTTTGCTTATGACTTATGACTGTATCACACCTTATGCATGTTAGTCTTGGATTCTGCCGTATGCAAATGGCATAGACAGAATTTGTAAGAATGAATGTTGAGCATACAAAAGGGGGGAATGTAATTCATACAGGGTAAGTAGCTAATAGCACAGGTATCATACGAGCTTGGTTCTTACACACAGAATGCTTAGAAAATACATGCGAGATAAAATACAGGCGAGATAAAACTAGGAACGAAATGCAAAACTAGTAGTGGTAAACAACACACTCACCCACTCGCCAGATCTTGTTGAGCATCTCATAGCAGACATACCTGTCCCTGGCTGCGTACTTGATCACATCGTAATAAAGGTGCCTCCACGCCCATCGCTCGTGTAGGTGCTTCGGGAACTCGACTTTCATGCTCGTGTACTCATGGTAAATGATGTTGGTAGCGAGCCTAGCCATGCCGGCTTTCCCTGTATCGCCATACGGGTACCTCCACAAATGTTGGAGATCGACGTGATTGACGACATGAACGAGGGGATCCCGCTCTAGCTTCGGAGTGTCGTTCTTGATGTCGATGCTGGCGAAGTAGATCTCCCTCCTATGTAGGAACTCGCGATTCTCCGGGCATACAGATTTGGCCCTACATACATGGTATAGGAGGCAGTGGTTATGCATGGACAACTGCACAAGCGCCGTCCTCTTCCTATCTCCGGTATACTTGAGGTCAAGGCCGACGATCTTTTACCTGTCCATCGGATCCTGTAGCCACCGCTGATACATTGTGATGACCTTGGCGACCTCCACTGACGCATTTGTGTGGATGACCGTTAGTTTGGTGGTGCCATGGGCGGTGACGGTGTACTCGTCGGTGAAGTCGCTCCCGTCGCCGATCACGCCGTACTCTGCTTCCATGGCAGCAGCTAATGCGGTGGCGGTGGCCTAGGGTCGGTAGCGGTGGCTGGGACTGGGCGTGGCGGTGGAGTGATCTGTTGCTGTGGTATGGCCCGACAGAGGCGGTGCCTGCGGCAGCGTCGATGGTTCTTGCGGTGGCTGCGGCGGCGGCGGAGGGCCGCGGAAGGAATGAGTTGGGGATTTTTGCACAGTGATGTGCTGAGGAGACGGAAGGTGATGCTTAAATTGAGTTTACCAATATTCCGGTCATACCCATGTGGAAGCAAGTTTGACCGGGCGAGCACCATTAGTTTCCAATCATAGCGACTAAATTCGGCGTCCGTCCCGGTAGGCGATGGGACGGGTGTGCGACGTGGCTTTGGCGTGGCCGACCACCGTCCCATTGCTGATCCGCAGCGGGTGCGCGGTGCTGACATGACATAACATGACAGGGCAGAAGGAAGTGTACATCTATAATTCCTAACAAGTTTAAGAAGTGTAAGCATAGACAGGGACCTAGCATCCCTGCACCCCGGGGCAGCTACCCAGCCGATCAGGCCTGCCGATGGCGCAAAGCTTGCAATTTCATTTTGTCCAAAATTTGCCAAATTGAAGCTCGTTTGCCCCTGCTTTTATAAGTTTCTATGTAGGCCACTTGTCTAAGCATGCACGATCAAGCAACTTTGCAGCACACGTGTCGGTGGAAAAGCATGAGGTTTCAACACACCGCATAGTTTAGGGATTTAGAATAGCTACATTGTGGAGCTCTAGCCAAATTGCATGGTAAAGCCAAATTCAGCTTTTTGCCAGATTTAGCTATAGCAACATTGTGTCTCGTTTGTCCTCACTTTTGCCCTCCCGATATTCCGAAGCCCTCACATGCGCTCGGAGGGGGGTGTCACCTGGTCAAAGGCTTGGCCGTTACATACACCCTGACGCCTAAATTGGAAGTTTTATTTGTTATTTGGACTTTTTAAGAGCACCTTTTCCCCTCTCTCGCTAACAGTTGTGTTTTTTTTGCCCAAAAAGGTAGGGAATATAGAGCAGCTTCTCTCTTCATTCATTGTTCCTTTTGCCCTCGTTTTTCCCCAATCTGGTAGCAAATCTAGAGCAGCAAAACAAACCAGCACCATAAAAAAATCAGTAAACAGAGCAGATGTAGATAAAGCAGCTAATATAGGTTATATAGTATGGTACTTAATGAGGTTCAACAATTAGGTTGCTCAGCAGCAGGAGCAGCTGTCAGGTTCAACACAGACAAGACAAAAGAAGCTGCTTTACAGCAGCAGCAGCTGATCAGAGGCCCCTCGGGGCCTCTGCCAGGAGGGCCTCTACCTCCTCCCTTTGGCACCTCCTCCACTTCTTGCTGCCCAGCCCCTTGACCTTGGGCTCCTTGGGGTTGATCGGGGGAACCCGACCCTCCTAGATAGCCACCTTCTGAAGGTTGCGGAGGTGAAAAACGAGTGCCTGGTGCTTGGCTATGAATCCGTGGACATTCACGGACTCGACGCAGGTCCTCACATACTCGGCATGCTTCACGAGAGAGTTGAAGTCCATGGCGTGGAGCCTCCTGGTGGGGCAGAAGGGGCACCTGTACACGTCGGCGGCAAAGAAGTTGTTGTGCTGGCTGGACTTTAGCCCCCTCAGCACATGATGAGTTTTGGTGT
Organism: Avena insularis; assembly: GCA_023614405.1. NCBI lineage: Eukaryota > Viridiplantae > Streptophyta > Magnoliopsida > Poales > Poaceae > Avena > Avena insularis. Next base: position 158,514,140 of record CM042684.1, read on the forward strand.
CCTTGGACTCGTCGTCACTGCAGACATTGTTGCTATCCTCCTGTTGGAAAAAAACAGTAGAGTGCAATAAGGACATGATTGAGATACTTTGATTATCGGGATTGATTATTTGCATAGATTGACCGATTGAGATCTCCCGATTATTCACCAAATCTCAAACCAAATCGAATACTGATCCCAACTACGAATAGGGGGATTCATCGAAAATCGAGAACTAACACAAGAGGATTAGCTACTGTAAAAATATGAACAGCTGAGCCCTAATAACATACGATCTAGCATCCAACGATGGGAACGGGGGAAGAACAAGGGAAGGGGAGAAAACCCTGGTTACCTCCGACCATGGGTCAGCGATGCTGGTGTCATAGGGTTTCTCCGGCCTTATGCAGACAACTTCATCTTAGGGGTCCTAGCCGAGCAGGATCTGTCCGAGACCGCCGGGGGCCTCCTCGCCGGCGGCTACGGCGGATGTGGGGACAGGGACAGGGGGCTCCTCGCCGGCGGCCTTGGAGGCGTCGATGGCCACCGCCCCGTTCTTCTCCATCGCCCGCGTGGTTGGGGTTTTGTTGGGCATTTGCAGAAGGTGATGGGACAGTGGAGACGGTTGAGTGAGTGAGTGCGTGATGAGTGGGAGTGGGGAGGCCTTTATTAAAGGAGAAGGGAAGCGAAGTTTCACTGCACTACCGTGCACCGCGTATGCTCATGCACGTGCCTGCACCTGCGTGTCGCTTCTGCCCGTACTGCACGCAGCGTCTGCATGAGTCACGTTTTTTCCCTCATGTCTAATCCTAGCGATTCAGTTGTACTCAGTTTTGCCCTCGAGTGTCACTTGGCGGTTTGGTTCCATTTTTAAAATATTTTCTATTTTTGTATCTGAATCCCTTTGTCACTCTTTCCCTTTGTTTTTAAGTTCTACTCAGTTTTGCCCTTAGTTTTTAAGTTCTACCCAGTTTTGCCCTTGGTTCTTAAGTGCTACTCGGTTTTCCTCTGTCTTTGTATCCATCTCTCGCACCTGTGCTCATCTTTGCTGCTACGCTCTGATTGGTCGAGACAGTTGTCACACGGATCGTGCCCACCAACCGTTGATCCTCTGTGATCTAGCGGATAGGATAACCCTTATATCTGTCGGGGGCACCCCTCTATCCATGCAAAATAACGAGTATGCCACCGAAACTTTAACTCCATAAACAGATGAACTTGAATATAATTTGAAGGGTACGAAAATAGAAATCCCCATAGTTTAAGGGTCTAGATACGTGATGGGGATATGCCGAAGGGGGTATTCCCAGCAGGACGTTCCGAATGGGCCGAAGGGCCTGCGCGTGCATGAGAAAGACGACGACTGGACTACGAAGGAAGGAAAGGCCCAGCGACTGGCGACTAGAGGCCCAGAAGCGTAACAGAAGCCCAGTCAGATTAGGTCAAAACCTCCGGATCCTAATCTTGTTCGGTGATAACTTGTAAACCCTAGAGAGGTGCCTCATATATAAACCTCCCTAGGGTATCCTAGAGACTTAAGTTCCATCATACACCCCCTCAAGCGACTCGCTGCCTAGCCGCCGAGCTTGCCACCCCTGTAACTCGCTCTCAAATAATCCAATCTAGCAGGCGTAAACCCATGTGCATCCGCCCCCATCTCGCACCGCAGACTGCCGTGGCCATTTCCATGATAGTGGCGCCCATCGTGGGGCATTGCGGGACTGGCCTGACTTCTGTGGCGAGACCCTACTCGCTGATCGATCGGCCGCTCGCCACCGGTCGCATGATCGCCATCGGCGGGATCTTATAGATCTTGCCTAGCAGCTACATCCCAGCGTCACGTCCGGTCACTCACGGTGCGGTGATGCCGGTCGGCTCCATCAACCTCTTCGTCAGCTTCACCGGCGCGATCGACCCAACTGCAACGGTGATCGTCGGTGGATCGCTGCCACACCGCGATCTGCTTTCGGAGGAGTAGGTCCGCTCCATCAGGAGCCTCGTCACCGAGTACGACTCGGCCGCCAGCGATGCGGACGAGACTAACGCCGCCACCAACGATGACGCCCTAAACGACGATGCCGACTCCGCGACCCCTACATCGGTGGACGGATCCATCACCGCCACATCACAGGAGGACTCCATCATGCGAGTCTCCAACCCCGAGGACTTCGAGGACCCCTCCATCCTGGGGATCTTCGACTCCGATTTCAGCTCGGAGTCCCCCGAGAATTTTTGCGCCAGATCCAATTGCTTCAACACGATCTACATGGCAGGCAGCACGGCCGCCCCACCAGATCCGTTCACCATGCCGATCCCGTCGACTGCGACGACCACGGAGGTGGAGCAAGCCCGCCTGCGGCTTGTGGAGGCACAACACAACCAACTTGCCAAGCGCGAGAAATACCGCCTCGAACGAGAGACGGTGCGGGAGCTGTCGCTCTATCACCAGCGCCGCATCAGGACCCACCTGAACTCCACCGTCCAGGGCCGCATCCTGAACTTCAACGATGAAAGCGACCCCGCGCGTGCCGCCGAGCGCGAATACCGCGAGAACACGCCACCAGGCGGAAGCAACCCCGCGATACCACCACCTGGAGCACCGGCAACCGGGACCCCTCCACCATCCATGGGCCGCACGCCCTCGTGGACCAACCGCGGATCATCATCTTGCCTCAAGCCCGTGACGCCAACAGGCTACCATTATACTCCACCCCGATGGACAACGTCGTCGTGGCCGACACCAGATCCAGTACGCCAAGGCCCTACTCGTCAGGGCCGTCGAGCAACAAGCCGAGGGAGTCGACCCGCAGGGGCGGATGTACTCCCGCTCATCAGCAAGCAGGGTGAACAAACCACGGGCTGCCAATCCTGCGGAGTCAACCAACAAGTGGCGACCGGCAAACAACACGGTCGCTGCCAACTGGCAGCCCCTCCATGGCCGAACGAACATCATCAACAACCGGGTGTGGCGGTCGCGCGAGCCCAACGACCTACGGCACACCCTCACCAACCGCGGTGACCCGGAACCAAGAGGCTCGCTTAGTCGAGTTGGGCCGCAATGCTTCAGACCAATGATTCGCGGGGAAAAATACCCCGCCAACTTCAAGGCCCCCAAGGACATCGAGAAGTATGAACCGACATACGACCCCGCTGTCTGGCTAGACACATACCTCATGGAAATGGGAATTGCAGGCCACACTGACCTGCTCGCTGCTCGCTACCTCCCCCTGGTGATGGAAGGTGCGACCTGACAGTGGATCAACACGCTCCCCGCCGACATCATCGATTCCTGGGAAGAAATGCGGGACGCCTTCGTCAGGCACTTCGAGGGCCCGTACACCCACGCCACCACCATAGAGGACCTGGAGCGATGCATCCAGGGACAACGCGAGTCGACTCGCTGCTGGATCCAGAGATGGCAAGAGCTGTGGATAAACGCCTCCGGCATCCACCCAGACACGGCGATACACTATTTCAAGAACGCGTGGCGGTATGAACCCCTGGTCGCCAAGATCAAGAGGGTCTACCGGACGCTCGACAACATCCCTGACCTTCTCGAGATCGCCAAGCGCTATGCGGAGGAGGACCCCAACCAAGACTCCGACGACGAGTCCGGAGGAAGACGCCGCACTAGCATCCACAACAGCGGGCGCCTACGCGACATGCGCTACAGCAACACCCGCATCATCAGCAAGCGCGACCCCAAGAACGCCGGCTACGCCAACGCCAACGCCGGCTACGGCCAGCGCGACCCCAAGAACTACCGCCGCCGGCTCGCTACACAACTTCACCGGACTCGGCACCAAGCGCGAGAAGAAGGTGCTCGCCCGCGCGGTTGCCGTCAATGCGGTGACACAGGTCGACATCCCTCGGTTCCTAAACTGGTCTGAGCAGAGCATCACCTAGAGTCGCCAGGACCATGCGCCAAGGATCGAATACCCAGGGCGAGTCACCGTGGTAGTCAGGCCCAAGGTGGCCGACTACTAGCTGCCCAAGACACTAATGGACGGTGGGAGCTCCATCAACATCTTGTACCTCGACACATTCAAAAGGCTCCAGCTCCCAGAAGCAGCCATTGAGCCAACACTGACGACCTTCCACAACATCGTCCCCGATCGAAAGGCGTACCCGATCAGGAAAGTGACGCTGCCAGTCACCTTCGACACTCTAGCAAACTACCACACGGAAAGAATCGTGTTCGAGCTGGTGAACTTCATGGCGACCCCACACTATGCCTACAATAGGATGAAGCTCCTCGGGCCAAGTGGCATTATCATCGTCCATGGCAACCCCGACATGGCCGTGGAATGCGAGGACAAAGGCGCCGAGCTCGCCGACGCCGTCATCGCCGCGGAGACCGACCACGCGGAGGAGCTCGTGAAATACGCGAGCAACATCAACAAGTACGACCCCACCATCCTGAAGAAACCAACCACCACGAACTCCACGTTCGAGGCAACTACGCACACCCGCACCGTCGAGCTCATCCCAGGCGAGTCCAACCAGACGGTCACCATTGGGGCGCACATGAGCCCTGCATAGGAAAGCGTGCTCATCGGGTTCCTCCGTGAGAACCGCGACATCTTCGCATGGAAGCCATCTGACGTGCCAGGTGTCCCGAGGGAACTCGCTGAGCACAAACTCAACGCCGACCCCAAAGTGCGGCCAGTAAAGCAGTCGCTACGGCCCTTCAATCAAGAGTGCCGTCGAGCAATCGTCGAAGAAGTTCAGCGCCTACTAGCCGTAGGCTTCATCCAGCCAATCAAGTACTCCAAGTGGCTAGCAAACCCAGTCCTGGTTCTAAAATAGAACAACACATGGAGAATGTGCATCGACTACACCAACCTCAACAGCACTTGCCCGAAGGAGGAGTTCGTCCTACCGCGCATCGATCAGATCATCGACTCGACCGTGGGATCGGAGTCGCTGTGCTTTCTCGATGCTTACTCTAGTTATAGCCAGATCAAGATGGCGGTCGAAGACAAGGAGAAGATGGCGTTCATTACGCCATTCAGCGCATTCTGCTACGCGACCATGATGTTCGGCCTCAAGAACGCAGGCGCCACATACCAGAGGTGCATGCAGGAGTGTCTAGCGAGCCAAATTGGCTGCAACATTCATGTCTACATCGACGACGTGGTGGTAAAATCCACCCGCCAGGACGACCTGCTCGCCGACCTAGCTAAAACCTTCGCAAACTTGAGGAGGTACAACATCAAGCTGAACCCCGGAAAATGCACCTTCGGCGTCTCCACCGGACAATTCCTAGGTTATGTAGTCTCCAAGCGAGGCATCGAAGCCAACCCCACCAAGATCGACACCATCGTGCAACTCGGGAAACCCGAGTGCCTGCGCGACGTCTAGAAGTTGGCAGGGCGAGTCGCAGCCCTCAGTTGCTTCATCCCCTGACTAGGCGAGAAGGCAATGCCCCTCTACCGCCTGATGCGCAAGAACCCCATGTTCCAATGGGACGCGGAGGCCGACGACGCACTCAAAGCGCTCAAAGAAGTGCTACTCGCAGCACCACTACTCGCAGCGCCACTCGACAAAGAGCCAATGCTCGTTTATGTCGCGGCCTCTACTCGAGTCGTCAGCGCCGTGATGGTCGTCGAATGACCGGAAGAGGGCATGGAGCACCCCATACAGCGCCCCGTCTCCTACATCAGCAAAGTCCTAATGGACTCACGACAACGCTACCCGCAATACCAAAAACTGGTGTACGCGGTATTCCGAGCACAACGGCGACTCCCACACTATTCCAGGAGCACCCAATCACGGTGGTCTCCTCCGTGCCCCTGTTGGACATCATATGCAATCGTGAGGCGACCGGGCGAGTCGCCAGGTGGGCCGTCGAAATCGGCATCCACAATATCAAATACGAGCCCCGCAAAGCGATCAAGTCACAAGCCCTGGCTGATTTCCTTACAGACTAGGAAGAAGCACAGCAGCCAGAGAAGCTCCCGTACCTCCACTACTGGTTGCTCCATTTCGACGGCTCCAAGAACGCCGATGGCGCAGGGGCTGGGGTCATCCTGACCTCCCCCAAAGGAGACAAGCTCCGCTACATGCTCCACCTCAACTTCAAGACTTGCACCAACAACATGGCAGAATATGAGGCCCTCCTCCACGGCATGAGAGCCGCTAAGGAGATGAACGTCAACCGCCTATGATGTTATGGCGACTCCGACCTAGTCGCCGGCCAAGTCGCCGGGACGTGCGACGCCGTCTCCCCAACAATGATTGCGTACTGCCAAGATGTCGACCAGTTGGGGGAACACTTCGACGGCTACTCCGTCGAATGGATCGACAGGTGCAAAAACGAGGAGGCAGACGCCCTCTTCCGCATCGGATCAACCCGACAAGCGCCACCAGTAGGCGTCGTCCTCGACATCATCCACAAACCATCGGTCAGTCCACCAAAAGAGATCGATGTCGGGATCCCACTTCAACCAGAGCCGGCCTTAGTCACCATGGTTGTGGAACCTAGCGACTGGACAACATCATACGTCGCCTTCCTCGAACACAAACTCGTACCGAGCAATGGGACAGAGGCGCGAATGATCGTGCGCTGCTGCAAATCCTTCATCATCATCAACGGCGAGCTCCACAAGCGTAGCGTGACCGGCGTGTTCCAGCGCTGCGTACAGCCAGAAGAAGGCCGCAAGATCCTCCAGGACATTCACGCCGGCGACTGCGGCCATCACGCTGGCGCCAAGTCGCTAGTCGCCAAGGCCAGGCGACACGGTTTCTACTGGCTCACCGCACACGCCAACGCCACCAACATCGTCCAATGATGCGTCGGGTGCCAGAAGTACGCCAACCAGACGCACCTCCTTGGCTCGGCACTCAAGACCATCCCCATCACGTGGCCATTCGCCGTATGGGGCATGGACATGTCAGGCCCATTTAAGAAGGCCCCGTCTGGCTTCACTCACCTCCTGGTCATAGTCGACAAGTTCACCAAATGGGTCGAGGCCAAGCCGATAAAAAAGTGTGATGGCAAGATGCCCACCAAGTTCCTACGCGAAATCATCTACCGGTACGGCTACCCGCACAACATTATAACAGACAATGGCACCAACTTTGCCAAGGGGGCCATGGCAGAATTCTGTGAAGAACATGGCATCCGACTCGACCTCGCATCAGTCGCTCACCCGGAGTCAAATGGCCAAGCAGAACGCACCAACCAGAGCGTCCTCCATGGGCTCAAGCCGCAACTCTAGGTTCCCCTTGAGCGCACCCCTGGATGCTGGGTAGACAAGCTCCCCTCTGTGATATGGGGGATTCGCACCTCCGTCAACCGCTCAACCGGGTTCACGCCCTTCTTCATGGTGTATGGCACCGAGGCCGTAATGCCAACTGACCTGGAGCATGACTCACCTCGAGTCGCCAACTACATCGAGGCGGCCAACGAGGTTGCCCGCCAAGACAGCATCGATCAACTCGATGAGGCACGCGACCTGGCTCGCTCCCACACCACCATACACCAGCAAGGACTCCGCCGCTACCACAGCCGCCGAGTGCGAACTCGCACCTTCCAGGAAGGCGACCTGGTCCTGCGACTGGCCTAAGACAAGAAGGGCATGCACAAACTCCCCCCCCCATGGGAGCGGCCGTTTGCCGTAGGCCGAGTCCTCGGTAATGTTGCCTACTACCTCATTGACATACGGGGTGATGGCCAACTGGAGGTCGGGAGGCCATGGAATGTAAACCTCCTCAGAAACTTCTATACTTAGAACCTCACATTGTACTACATCGGAATATATAATGAAATTCATCCGGATCGCACAAATTGTGACCACTCGCCATATTCTTGTGCCACTCCCACTCGTACATACTAGCAATACGCTACTTACGAAAGTCAACCTGTGGTCGAGCGACCGGCACGGCTAAGTTGTGTGGCACAAGGGCACCGGAAAAATTCGGGCCTTGGGTCGTCCACGAAAAACGCCAAGCCGGAGCCACCATTGGAGTCGCCTAGCCCGACTGGCCCACCGGGCCAAGACAACCGATACACGCTTCTCACAACGACCTGTCCCTCCCACCCTCGTGCAAAGCGACTCGAACGGTTAAGTACCACGCACGAGGACTCCGCAAAATGGGAGCCACCACGCGGCTCAGGAACACACCAAGTAAGAGAGCTGCCTAGGACTCGCTAAGCGACTGGCTCTCTGGGCCAGGGGAGGAGACGCGTTAGAAACAACAAACTCACAACCTGCAACAGGAGCATGACCAATATGGCCGGGCACCACGCTCAGGGACTCGCTTATAAGTCAGCCCTACTCACGCCCGGGGACTCGCCACTCAGAAGACGCGAGGGATAAAAACAATGCATAAACAAAACAATACACAAAAATATACAATCGAGTTATACCCCATTAAAGGGCGGACACGCTTGGGGACTCGCTCAATCAAAAAAATGCATAAACAAAACACACCACACATTCCTAGTCGCAATACGAGTCGATTGACTCCCTTGGCACATATTGCAAAAATATATTATAGCATTCGCCACTTGGCATACATCACAACTTGGAAAATTACATTGTTTACTCCACATGCCCTGATGAAGAAGCAGCGCCACCCCCTTGACACGAACAAAAGGCTGCCACGGGTTCGTCGGGTACGTTGTCAGTGACTTCGACAACGACGACCGGAAGGGAAGCTCCGACTTCATGTCGCGATGCTCCGGCTCGGGGTCGCCAGGCGCCAACACCGTCTCCTGGTACGGCAGCAGATCACCCATTGCCAAGACCCGATCAGCGTAAGGGGTGGCCTTCGCGGTCAACTTCAGCACCTCTAACATCTCCACTGTGTCGGTCGCTGATGGATAGCCGCTCGTCACATCATCAAGGTCGAAGTCGTCGGGGAAGTGGGCGAGACCCAAGCTCAACACTGTGGTGGCCCCACGCCTGAACGCTGAGCGCGTCATCCACTCCACAACGACAGGCACCTCCTCCGGAGAGCGCCACACCTCCGTAAGCCCCCCAGGAATAACTTCGGTGGGGGACATGCCCTGAAGAGTCGCTTGGAGGCACAACGCCGAGGCTGTAGCCGCGTTCACCATGACAGTCACGCACTACGAGGCATTGTAAGTTTGCACCACCGGGTCGCTTTGTCCTACCACAGTTGCAAAGTTAGGCGTCAGTGAAACTATGGAACCCCCAAATCGGGGACTCGACAAACGGGTCAGGCGAAGATAGAGACTCACCAAGGAGTTTGCGGCAGTTCTCTTTGACGTGCTTCTCCAAGGCGGTTTGCTCGTTGTGCAGCCCCACGATGATGGAATCCGTGGCTTTGCGTTCTTCCTCAGCCGCAGTGACGGCAACCTTCGCTTGCTCCTCCGAAGAAATTGAGGCCGCTTTCGCCTCCTCCAAGTCCTTGACCAGGGAGGCTATTCGTCCATTCGCCGCGTCCAGCTCAGCGACTGGAACATACCCCTCACGGGCCTTGGAGATCTCAGCCGGGAAACCATCTCCAAGAGAAGCCATCAGCATACTGTACTCGACTAGCTCACACCCGAAAGAGGAGAATAAAGACAAACAGATACTCACCAATAGTATCCTGAAGCCGCTGGTTCACCTCTTGTGCTTCGCGTAAGTCACGCTCCAAGCGCTCTCTCGCGGCCTGCTGATCCGTCGACTCCCTTTGCAATCCCTGCAAACAAACAACTCGCCTCAGCATTTGACAAACCAAAACCCAGTTCCCAGCCGCTGAAATTCAGCGACCAGGAACTCGGGGACTGGAGAAGGAGAAAAGAAACTAAATTCCTAGCCGCCGAAATTCAGCGACTAGGAATTCAGGGACTGGAGAGGAGAAAGAGGTTCAGTTCCCAGCCGCTGAAATTCAGCGACCAGGAACTCGGGGACTGGACATACCTGAATAGCAGCGCCGAGCATTCTGTGAAGTTCTCCGGTGTTAGTCGACGGGATCGTGAAGGAAGTACGCCCGCGACAGGACCCAATGTCCGCATCCACGATCTCTGGACTCTACGAAGACTGCGTGTCCGCAACACCTGGAAACCCCCTCGCCATGAAACGCAGGAACGTCGCCGACGCTCTAGCGGGGGCACTGGTTGTCGGGACCAGCGCTTCCGGCACGGACGCAACCAAGACTGGTTCTGATCGCGTCGCCACCACCTCTTCGACGACTGGCGCAGCATCTGGCTCCACGGCGCTGTCCTTGGCCGCAGCATTGTCGGCACCCCCCTTTTGCTTCTTCGCGACTTCGGCGGTCGCCACATCTTCGGTGGCCTTTCTCTTCTTGGAGAGATCGCCCTCTCTCGTGGGGATGGCCGGTGGAATCTTAGCCACCAAAGGACGACCAATCTTCTTGGCCCCCGACCTACACGAGTCTCCACAATCAATATAACGACAATACAAAAGAGCAAGGTGAATCGGGACAAGGGAGCAGTATTTACTTAGCAACTTGGAGGATGCGAAGCCCGATGCTGATGTGGGCGGGCTTGTCCAACTCGGGACCCAACTTGCGGGAGATCCCCCTCTCGAAGACGTCTGAAGCCCACGAAACCGCGGGCTTCCTCAACGATGAAGCTGCAGTCGCCGGGATCTCTGGCTCCGACGCGGCCACCCTTGACGGCTGTGATGACTTGGACGTCATCGCCTCGGCCGCTTCTTGGCTTGGAACCCCCGAGGCCATCGGTGCAATCGCCGCCAGGGGAACCTCTACCACTACCTCCGTGTCCTCGCCCTCCAACCCCTTCGTCGGGACTGCATCCTTTGGGGCCTTGTGCGAGACTTCGAGAGAACCTTCATCATGGGAATCGTCATCCGACTCGAACACCACCGCCGACTTGGACGGCAACATGGGCCTTTTCGCTGGCGACTTGGGCCTGCATGCGGGCTTCGACGATGTAGCAGTACGCCGGGACGTGTGCTCCTGTGCGACCTCGTCGCCTCCGTCGTGCTCATCCAGGCTGCAGCTTGCCTCAACTTCACAAGTTTCTACATGCTGGTCTTGCAAGCCACAGGCGCTGGGGGAGGAACCTCTTCCTCCTCCCCGTCACTGTCGGAAGGGTCCCCCTCGGAGTCTTCCTCCAGTTCCTAGGGAACCTCTTCATCGAGCGGAGGGAGCCAGCCCTCCAACACCTGAAAAAGCTGAGAACCACTAAGAGTAAAACACCAAACGAGGAGACTGAAAACTGAAACACGGACGTAGCGGTTGGGAAGAGAACTTACTGTGGGGGCTTCAATCTTCATAGGAGTGTACGGGGCGACCCCGACCGCCACACTGGTGAACTCGCGTCAGTGATCTTCTTCAAGGCGGCCTTGTAGTCCTCGGCCTCCCATGATTCCTTGCTGGTTCGGGATGGGTCATGCTCCCCGTTGTATTCATACATCCAGTGCGGCCGAGCCGCCAGCAGAACCACGCGCCGCCCGAGCCAGCAGTTGTAGAGGTTGATCGGAATCAACCCCTGGACCTTCAGCTTCTGGATATGATCCATCATCTCCGCGACGGCCATCTGCTGGTCTTCGGGATGCTTCTTCGGCGCCAACCGATGGGGCTCTCTCCTCTCGGCGATGAACTCGGGAAGAGCCACCTCACTGGAGGGTGTGGCTTCCTTGACGTAGAACCAGCTCTTCTTCCACTCGCTGGTGGCCTTCTTCGGCAGGAGGAGCATGACGAAATTGGCCTTCGGCTTCAGTTGAAATGTGACTCCACCTCGCGCCCGATGCAGCCGTGGAAGAGCTCCAGCCATAGCGGGAAATACGGCCTGCAATCGAGGTAGCATTCGCAGAAGGCGACGAAGATCACCAACTGCTCGATGCTATGCGGACCAAGATCTGATGACTTGATCGCGTAATACGCGCAGAAGCGGCGAAAAAAGAGTGAGTTGGGGAGTCCCAGACCCCTCTCAAGATGACTGGGAAGTAGATGAACTCGCCGGGTCGCGGCTTCGGCTCGGTCTCGGAGGAGGGGGGAACCCGCCAGTTCCCCTTGCGGAGCACTCCGGCGTCTTGGAAAGATTTAAGCTGGGCCGTGGTACACTTGGATTTCCCCACGAGCCTTTGGGAGGTGCCATCGGGTAGGATGTGGAATCGCACGATGCGGAGAGGACAAGTCGGAAGGACGCAGGAATGGAGATTGGAGGCAGGAAGAACGAATGAGGAAGAATGAAGGAAGCGAAGAAGGTTTGCAGAGCTGAACCATCACTCCCCTTATATGGGAAACGCCACCCGCCAAAATCGGGATAGCCGTTACTCACGGTAATTGCGCCGAAGTTACCGTTGGAAATTCCAATGGATAGTTTGACCAGATTTGACGGTCCAACTCCTTTTTTTCACCCGCTACCCACCAGTCTTTTCCATTCGCCAAGACGACGACTTGGCGGTAATAACATTCATTGAGAAGGCGAATGGAAACATGGGGAAATACTCCTTGGCTCTAATGGAGTCCATCGCCGACTCGACTGGACGCCCAAATTGGGCTCGCCTACTCCGAATGCCAAAAGGACGCCTGCGCCTGCATCAACGATGTCCTCGGGGACTACTGATGGGGATATGCCGTAGGGGGTATGCCCAGCAGGACGTTCTGAATGGGCCGAAGGGCCTGCGAGTGTCTCCGAAAGACAGCGACTAGACTACGAAGGAAGGAAAGGCCCAGCGACTGGCGACTGGAGGCCCAGAAGCGTAATAGAAGCCAAGTCGGATTAGTTCAAAACCTCCGGATCCTAATCTTGTTCGGTGATAACTTGTAAACCCTAGCGAGGTGCCTCATACATAAACCTCCCTAGGGTATCCTAGAGACTTACGTTCCATCATACACCCCCTCAAGTGACTCGCTGCCTAGCCGTCGAGCTCGCCACCCCTGTAACTCGCTCTACAATAATCTAATGTAGCAGGAGTAGGTCTTTACCCTCTAGGGGGCCTAACCTGCGTAAACCCATGTGCATCTGCCCCCATCTCGCACCGCAGATGGCCGCCAACTCTTCCTCATGAAACACTCAATCGCTGCCAGTGGAAGCGACTGCCATGGCCATTTCCACGACAATACGGTAAGAGAACTAAATATTATTAGTGGCCGGGCCAGCACAATGACGGGTTGGTCAGCTAGAAGTTGCTGATTCCTAAGTAAGGGGACACTAGGCCGTTCTTGACATACTCCCTCAGGAAGTTGCCATAAGCAGCATGCTTAGCCTTGGTCGTCGACTTGTGTTTACTAGCTGGGCTTTTACCGATGCCAACCGCATGCGGAATCAAGCTATCAATCCTCGGGTTGACTCCTTTCTTACAGAAAGGGCAGCTGAGCTCCCCAAGTCGAGTGCGGAAAGGGATTATCCCACTCTTGAGCTTCTTCATGACATGGTGGCTCTTGTTGTCCCTGGTCTCCTTGTCAGAGTCCATCTCACTTGAATCCACCTGTAATGTAGGGAATGCAAACCGAAATGAGCAATAATAAATATATATTCCTTCCACCATTCTGTGTTACTTTCGATGCAATAACATGTCTATACAGGTTCAGCGGTTCATTACGGCCGTCTCCCCAGCTCGCTCCTAAATTAATGTGGTTTGTGTTCATGATAACTTATTAATAAATAATGTGGATTCATTCAGGACAAACTAGATCTCTCCATGTAATGGTTCGTACGTTGCATCTAATCATTAGGACTAGATTTTTTTATGACGCCAGGATAGATTAAGCTCGAGCAGAAAATATGAAACATGTAGAAATAGATGTACCTCCGGGTACACGAGCGAAGCGTGTTCGTCGAACTCGACGCCCTCATCGGGGCCTCCAATGTCGTCAGCACCGGCGAGCACATGGTCCCCCAAGGGGTTGAACTGCACGTCATCCTCGCCTTGTGCTGCGTGATGCTCCTCCAGATTTTCCGCGTGAAGCACCACCCCGGCAGTGATGCCCGGACACTCACCCCCATGCACTGGTTTCATGGAGAAGGTTCGTGTAAGTACGTTCAATATTGTGGGATTTTGCTAGATAGGGAAGAGAGAGTAGTGGATGAGTGCGAATGGAGGACCCGATAGGCTGGGTTTTTAATGCGGGGACGTTTAGGTCTCCTCGAGGGCCCCGGTAGGCAGCTCTTCAGGTTGCGGCTGCCGCGTGGAAGGTTCTTGTGGTGTGGGCCTATCGGAAGTGAGAGTGCAGGCGTGCTGCGTAGTAAAAATGATATAGCTCGTAGGCCATGGATGACCAGTTGCGTGTAGTAGACTTGTAGCCTTTACAGACTAGATTAAACATGACATGACCACTTGACGACTTTTTCCATGGACGGCATCATGTTCCTTCTTGTAGAAGTCTCGTTGAGGGAGTCGTTCGTGTTGTCTCGTGCTATCCTGTGAAGGGCACGACATGCGCAACGAGCCTCGTTGGATCACACAGGATCAACGGTTGGTGCGCATGATCCGGTGACAACTCTGACAACCAATCAGGGCGTAGCAGACAGAGTGGGCACAGGTTTGAGCTTCTACGAAACAGAGAGAGGGGACAAAACTAGGTAGTATCAAAAAACCAAGGGCAAAGCTGAGTAGTATAAAAATGGAAAGTGTGTGTCTTTTACACTGAAATACATCATGGCATACATCAAATTATGCCAAGATAGATCCACTAGAGTTCATTGCATGTGTGTTCTTTCCACAAACCACATATGTATCCCTTAGAGTCATTACATGTGTGTTCCTGTCATGAACCACGTATGGATCCACTAGTGTTCACTGCATGTGTGTTCTTTCCACAAACCACATATGTATCCACTAGAGTAATTGCATGTGTGTTCTTTTCACAAACCACACATGCATCAACCAATGTCATTGCATGTATGTTCTTTCCACAAACCACATATGGATCCACCAATGTTATTTCATGTGTGTCCTTTTCCACAAACCACATGTATCAACAAATGGCATTGCATGTGTGTTCTTTCCACAAACCACATATGGATCCACCAATATCATTGCATGTGTGTTCTTTTCCACAAACCACATGGATCAACCAATGGCATTGCATGTGGTGTTATTTTCACAAACCACACATGGATCAACCAATGGCATTGCATGTGTGTTATTTTCACAAACCACACATGGATCCACCAATGTTCACTGCATGTGTGTTCTTTCCACAAACCACTTATGGATCCGCCAATGTCATTGCATGTGTGTTCTTTTCCACTAACCACATGGATCAACCAATGGCATTGCATGTGTGTTCTTTTCACAAGCCACACATGGATCCACCAGAGTCATTGCATGTGTGTTCTTTCCACAAATCACATATGGATCAACCAGTGTCATTGCATGTGTGTTCTTTCCATAAACCACATATGGATCAACCAATGTCATTGCATGTGTGTTCTTTCCACAAACCACATATGGATCCACTAGAGTCATTGCATGTGTGTTCTTTTCGCAAACCACATATGGACCAACTAGAGTCATTGCATGTGTGTTCTTATACTAAAACCAACACTAGAGTCATTGCATGTGTGTTCTTATACTAAACCAGCACTAGAGTCATCGCATGTGTGTTCTTTTCACAAACCACATATGGATCCACCAGTGTCATTGCATGTATGTTCTTTCCATTAACCACATATGGATCCACCAGTGTTCATTGCATGTGTGTTTTGTCCACTAACCACATATGTATCCACTAGAGTCATTGCATGTGTGTTCTTTTTACAAACCACACATGGATCGACAATGTCATTGAATGTGTGTTCTTTCCATAAACCACATATGGATCCACCAATGTCATTGCATGTGTGTTCTTTCCACAAACCACACATGGATCAACTAGAGTCATTGCATGTGTGTTCTTTTCACAAACCACACATGGACCCAGTTGAGTCATTGCATGTGTGTTCTTTCCACAAACCACACATGGATCAACCAATGTCATTGCATGTGTGTTATTGTCACAAACCACATATGGATCAACCAATGTCATTGCATGTGTGTTCCTGTCATGACCCACATATGAATCCACCAGTGTTCATTGCATGTTTGTTATTTCTACAAACCACATATGGATCAACTAGAGTCATTGCATGTGTGTTCTTTTCACAAACCACATATGGATTAACTAATGGCATTGCATGTGTGTTCTTTTAACAACCCACATATGGATCAACAATTGTCATTGCATGTGTTTTCCTATCACAAACCACATATGGATACACCAGAGTCATTGCATGTGTGTTCTTTCTACAAACCACATATGGATCCACCAATATCATTGCATGTGTGTTCTTTCCACAAACCACATATCGATCAACCAATATCATTGCATGTGTGTTCTTTCAACAAACCACATATGGATCCCTAGTGTTCATTACATGTGTGTTCTTTCTACAAACCACATATGGATCCACTAGAGTCATTGCATGTGTGTTCTTTTCTCAAACCACATATGGACCCACTTGAGTCATTGCATGTGTGTTCTTTCCACAAACCACACATGGAATAACCAATGGCATTGCATGTGTGTTATTATCACAAACCACATATGGATGAACCAATGTCATTACATGTGTGTTCCTATCATGAACGACATATGGATCCACCATTGTTCATTGCATGTGTGTTCTTTCCACAAACCACATATGGATCCACTAGAGTCATTGCATGTGTGTTCTTTTAACAACCCACATTTTGATAAACCAGTGTCACTGCATGTGTGTTCCTGTGATGAACCACATATAGATCCACTAGTGTTCATTGCATGTGTGTTCTTTCGAGTAACCATATATGTATCCACTAGAGTCATTTCATGTGTGTTCTTTTCACAAACCACATATGGATCCACTAGAGTCATTGCATGTGTGTTCTTTCCACAAACCACACATGGATCCACCAGAGTAATTGCATGTATGTTCTTTTCCACGAACCACATAGGGATCAACCGATGTCATTGCATGAGTGTTCTTATCACAAATCACATATGGATCCACTAGAGTCATTGCATGTGTGTTCTTTCCATGAACAAAATACGGATCCACTATTGTTCATTGCATGTGTGTTCTTTCCACAAACCACACATGGATCAACAAATTTCATTGCATGTGGGTTATTGTCACAAACTACATATGTATCAACCAATGTCATTGCATTTGTGTTCCTATCATGAACCACATATGAATCCACCAGTGTTCATTGCATGTGTGTTCTTTTTACAAACCACATATGGATCCACTAGAGTCATTGCATGTGTGTTCTTTTCACAAACCACACATGGATTAACCAATGGCATTGCATGTGTGTTCTTTTAACAACCCACATATGGATCAACGAGTGTCATTGCATGTGTGTTCCTGTAACAAACCACATATGGATACACCAGAGTCATTGCATGTGTGTTCTTTCCACAAACCACATATGGATCCACCAATGTCATTGCATGTGTGTTCTTTCCACAAACCACACATGGATCAACCAATATCATTGTATGTGTGTTATTTCCACAAACCACATATGGATCCACCAGTGTTCATTGCATGTGTGTTCTTTCTACAAACCAAATATGGATCGACTAGAGTCATTGCATGTGTGTTCTTTTCACAAACCACATATGGACCCACTTGAGTCATTGCATGTGCGTTCTTTCCACAAACCACACATGGATTAACCAATGGCATTGCATGTGTGTTATTGTCACAAACCACATATGGATCAACCAATGTCATTGCATGTGTGTTCCTGTCATAAACCACATATGGATCCACCAGTGTTCATTGCATGTGTGTTCTTTCCACAAACCACATGTCGATCCACTAGAGTCATTGCATGTGTGTTCTATTAACAACCGACATATGGATTAACCCGTGTCACAATATATGTGTTCCTGTCATGAAAGACATATGGTTCCACCAGTGTTCATTGCATGTGTGTTCTTTCCACTAACCACATATGTATCCACTAGAGTCATTTCATGTGTGTTCTTTTTACAAACCACACATGGATCAACCAATGTCATTGCATGTGTGTTTTTCTACAAACCACATATGGATCAACCAATATCATTGCATTGTGTTCTTTCCACCAACCACATATGGATCCACCAGTGTTCATTGCATGTGTGTTCTTTCTACAAACCACATATGGATCCACTAGAGTCATTGCATGTGTGTTCTTTTCACAAACCACATATGGACCCACTTGAGTCATTGCATGTGTGTTCTTTACACAAACCACACATGGATTAACCAATGGCATTGCATGTGTGTTATTGTCACAAATCACATATGGATCAACCAATGTCATTGCATGTGTGTTCCTATCATGAACCACATATGGATCCACCATTGTTCATTGCATGTGTGTTCTTTCCACAAACCACATATGGATCCACTAGAGCCATTGCATGTGTGTTCTTTTAACAACCCACATTTGGATCAACCAGTGTCACTGCATGTGTGTTCCTGTCATGAACCACATAAGGATCCACCAGTGTTCATTGCATGGGTGTTCTTTCCACTAACCACATATGTATCCACTAGACTCATTTCATGTGTGTTCTTTTCACAAACCACATATGGATCCACCATAGTCATTGCATGTGTGTTCTTTCCACAAACCACATATGTATCCACTAGAGTCATTGCATGTACGTTCTTTTTACAAACCACACATGGATCAACCAATGTCATTGCATGTGTGTTCTTTCTACAAACCACATATGGATCAACCAATATCATTGCATGTGTGTTCTTTCCACAAACCACATATGGATCCACCAGTGTTCATTGCATGTGTGTTCTGTCTACAAACCACATATGGATCCACTGGAGTCATTGCATGTGTGTTCTTTTCATAAACCACCTATGGACCCACTTTAGTCATTGCATGTGTGTTCTTTCCACAAACCACACATGGATTAACCAATGGCATTGCATGTGTGTTATTGTCACAATCCACATATGGTTCAACCAATGTCATTGCATGTGTGTTCCAATCATGAACCACATATGGATCCACCATTGTTCATTACATGTGTGTTCTTTCCACAAACCACATATGGATCCACTAGAGTCATTGCATGTGTGTTCTTTTAACAACCCACATATGGATCAACCAGTGTCACTTGCATGTGTTCTGTCATGAACCTCATATGGATCCACAAGTGTTCATGGCATGTGTGTTCTTTCCACTAACCACATATGTATCCACTAGAGTCATTGCATGTGTGTTCTTTTCATAAACCACATATGGATCCACTAGAGTCATTGCATGTGTGTTCTTTCCACAAACCACACATGGATCCACCAGAGTAATTGCATGTGTGTTGTTTTCCACAAACCACATATGGATTAACCAATGTCATTGCATGTGTGTTCTTTTCACAAACCACATATGGATCCACTAGAGTCATTGCATGTGTGTTCTTTCAATGAACCACATATGGATCCACCACTGTTCATTGCATGTGTGTTCTTACCACAAACCACATATGTATTCACTAGAGTCATTGCATGTGTGTTCTTTGTAGAAACCATACATGGATCAACTAATGTCATTGCATGTGTGTTCTTTCGACAAACCACATATGGATCCACCAATGTCATTGCATGTGTGTTCTTTCCACAAACCACATATGGATCAACCAATGTCATTGCATGTGTGTTATTGTCACAAACCACATATGGATCAACCAATGTCATCGCATTTGTGTTCCTCTCATGAACCACATATGAATCCACCAGTGTCCATTGCATGCGTGTTCTTTCTACAAACCACATATGGATCCACTAGAGTCATTGCATGTGTGTTCTTTTCACAAACCACACATGGATTAACCAAAGGCATTGCATGTCTGTTCTTTTAACAACCCACATATGCATTAACCAGTGTCATTGCATGTGTGTTCCTGTCACAAACCACATATGGATACACCAAAGTCATTGCATATGTGTTCTTTCCACAAACCACATATGGATCCACCAATGTCATTGCATGTGTGTTCTTTCCACAAACCACACATGGATCAACCAATATCATTGTATGTGTCTTATTTCCACAAACCACATATGGATCCACCAGTGTTCATTGCATGTGTGTTCTTTCTACAAACCAAATATGGATCGACTAGAGTCATTGCATGTGTGTTCTTTTCACAAACCACATATGGACCCACTTGAGTCATTGCATGTGTGTTCTTTCCACAAACCACACATGGATTAACCAATGGCATTGCATGTGTGTTATTGTCACAAACCACATATGGATCAACCAATGTCATTGCATGTGTATTCCTGTCATAAACCACATATGGATCCACCAGTGTTCATTGCATGTGGGTTCTTTCCACAAACCACATGTCGATCCACTAGAGTCATTGCATGTGTGTTCTATTAACAACCCACATATGGATTAACCCATGTCACAATATATGTGTTCCTGTCATGAAAGACATATGGTTCCACCAGTGTTCATTGCATGTGTGTTCTTTCCACTAACCACATATGTATCCACTAGAGTCATTTCATGTGTGTTCTTTTTACAAACCACACATGGATCAACCAATGTCATTGCATGTGTGTTTTTCTACAAACCACATATGGATCAACCAATGTCATTGCATGTGTGTTATTGTCACAAACCACATATGGATCAACCAATGTCATCGCATTTGTGTTCCTCTCATGAACCACATATGAATCCACCAGTGTCCATTGCATGCGTGTTCTTTCTACAAACCACATATGGATCCACTAGAGTCATTGCATGTGTGTTCTTTACAAAAAACACATATGGATCCACCAAAGTCAATGCATGTGTGTTCTTTCCACAAACCACATATGGATTAACCAATGTCATTGCATGTGTGTTTGTCACAACCCACATAGGTATACACCAATGTCATTGCATGTGTGTTCTTTCCACAAACCACATATGGATCCACCAAGGTCATTGCATGTGTGTTCTTTCCACAAACCACATGGATCAACCAATATCATTGCATGTGTGTTCTTTTCACAAACCACACGTGGATTAACCAAAGGCATTGCATGTCTGTTCTTTTAACAACCCACATATGGATAAACCAGTGTCATTGCATGTGTGTTCCTGTCATGAACCACATATGGATCCACTAGTGTTCATTACATGTGTGTTCTTTCCACAAACAACATATGGATCCACCAATGTCGTTGCATGTGTGTTCTTTTCCACAAACCACATGGATCAACCAATGTCATTGCATGTGTGTTGTTTCCTTGAAGCATATATGGATCCACCAATGTCATTGCATGTGTGTTCTTTCCACTAACCACACATGGATCCACTAGAGTCATTGCATGTATGTTCTTTCTACAAACCAAATATGGATCGACTAGAGTCATTGCATGTGTGTTCTTTTCACAAACCACATATGGACCCACTTGAGTCATTGCATGTGTGTTCTTTCAACAAACCACACATGGATTAACCAATGGCTTTGCATGTGTGTTATTGTCACAAACCACATATGGATCAACCAATGTCATTGCATGTGTGTTCCTGTCATAAACCACATATGGATCCACTAGTGTTCATTGCATGTGTGTTCTTTCCACAAACCACATGTCGATCCACTAGAGTCATTGCATGTGTGTTCTATTAACAACCCACATATGGATTAACCCGTGTCACAATATATGTGTTCCTGTCATGAAAGACATATGGTTCCACCAGTGTTCATTGCATGTGTGTTCTTTCCACTAACCACATATGTATCCACTAGAGTCATTTCATGTGTGTTCTTTTTACAAACCACAGATGGATCAACCAATGTCATTGCATGTGTGTTTTTCTACAAACCACATATGGATCAACCAATATCATTGCATTGTGTTCTTTCCACCAACCACATATGGATCCACCAGTGTTCATTGCATGTGTGTTCTTTCTACAAACCACATATGGATCCACTAGAGTCATTGCATGTGTGTTCTTTCCACAAACCACACATGGATTAACCAATGGCATTGCATGTGTGTTATTGTCACAAACCACATATGGATCAACCAATTTCATTGCATGTGTGTTCCTATCATGAACCACATATGGATCCACCATTGTTCATTGCATGTGTGTTCTTTCCACAAACCACATATGGATCCACTAGAGCCATTGCATGTGTGTTCTTTTAACAACCCACATTTGGATCAACCAGTGTCACTTCATGTGTGTTCCTGTCATGAACCACATATGGATCCACCAGTGTTCATTGCTTGGGTGTTCTTTCCACTAACCACATATGTATCCACTAGACTCATTTGATGTGTTCTTTTCACAAACCACATATGGATCCACCATAGTCATTGCATGTGTGTTATTTTCATAAACCACATATGGACCCACTTGAGTCATTGCATAGTGTGTTCTTTCCACAAACCACAGATGGATTAACCAATGGCATTGCATGTGTGTTATTGTCACAAACCACATATGGATCAACCAATGTCATTGCATGTGTGTTCTATTAACAACCGACATATGGATTAACCCGTGTCACAATATATGTGTTCCTGTCATGAAAGACATATGGTTCCACCAGTGTTCATTGCATGTGTGTTCTTTCCACTAACCACATATGTATCCACTAGAGTCATTTCATGTGTGTTCTTTTTACAAACCACACATGGATCAACCAATGTCATTGCATGTGTGTTTTTCTACAAACCACATATGGATCAACCAATATCATTGCATTGTGTTCTTTCCACCAACCACATATGGATCCACCAGTGTTCATTGCATGTGTGTTCTTTCTACAAACCACATATGGATCCACTAGAGTCATTGCATGTGTGTTATTTTCACAAACCACATATGGACCCACTTGAGTCATTGCATGTGTGTTCTTTACACAAACCACACATGGATTAACCAATGGCATTGCATGTGTGTTATTGTCACAAATCACATATGGATCAACCAATGTCATTGCATGTGTGTTCCTATCATGAACCACATATGGATCCACCATTGTTCATTGCATGTGTGTTCTTTCCACAAACCACATATGGATCCACTAGAGCCATTGCATGTGTGTTCTTTAACAACCCACATTTGGATCAACCAGTGTCCTTGCATGTGTGTTCACATGAACCACATAAGGATCCACCAGTGTTCATTGCATGGGTGTTCTTTCCACTAACCACATATGTATCCACTAGACTCATTTCATGTGTGTTCTTTTCACAAACCACATATGGATCCACCATAGTCATTGCATGTGTGTTCTTTCCACAAACCACATATGTATCCACTAGAGTCATTGCATGTACGTTCTTTTTACAAACCACACATGGATCAACCAATGTCATTGCATGTGTGTTCTTTCTACAAACCACATATGGATCAACCAATATCATTGCATGTGTGTTCTTTCCACAAACCACATATGGATCCACCAGTGTTCATTGCATGTGTGTTCTGTCTACAAACCACATATGGATCCACTGGAGTCATTGCATGTGTGTTCTTTTCATAAACCACCTATGGACCCACTTTAGTCATTGCATGTGTGTTCTTTCCACAAACCACACATGGATTAACCAATGGCATTGCATGTGTGTTATTGTCACAATCCACATATGGTTCAACCAATGTCATTGCATGTGTGTTCCAATCATGAACCACATATGGATCCACCATTGTTCATTACATGTGTGTTCTTTCCACAAACCACATATGGATCCACTAGAGTCATTGCATGTGTGTTCTTTTAACAACCCACATATGGATCAACCAGTGTCACTGCATGCGTGTTCCTGTCATGAACCTCATATGGATCCACAAGTGTTCATGGCATGTGTGTTCTTTCCACTAACCACATATGTATCCACTAGAGTCATTGCATGTGTGTTCTTTTCATAAACCACATATGGATCCACTAGAGTCATTGCATGTGTGTTCTTTCCACAAACCACACATGGATCCACCAGAGTAATTGCATGTGTGTTGTTTTCCACAAACCACATATGGATTAACCAATGTCATTGCATGTGTGTTCTTTTCACAAACCACATATGGATCCACTAGAGTCATTGCATGTGTGTTCTTTCAATGAACCACATATGGATCCACCACTGTTCATTGCATGTGTGTTCTTACCACAAACCACATATGTATTCACTAGAGTCATTGCATGTGTGTTCTTTGTAGAAACCATACATGGATCAACTAATGTCATTGCATGTGTGTTCTTTCGACAAACCACATATGGATCCACCAATGTCATTGCATGTGTGTTCTTTCCACAAACCACATATGGATCAACCAATGTCATTGCATGTGTGTTATTGTCACAAACCACATATGGATCAACCAATGTCATCGCATTTGTGTTCCTCTCATGAACCACATATGAATCCACCAGTGTCCATTGCATGCGTGTTCTTTCTACAAACCACATATGGATCCACTAGAGTCATTGCATGTGTGTTCTTTTCACAAACCACACATGGATTAACCAAAGGCATTGCATGTCTGTTCTTTTAACAACCCACATATGCATTAACCAGTGTCATTGCATGTGTGTTCCTGTCACAAACCACATATGGATACACCAAAGTCATTGCATATGTGTTCTTTCCACAAACCACATATGGATCCACCAATGTCATTGCATGTGTGTTCTTTCCACAAACCACACATGGATCAACCAATATCATTGTATGTGTCTTATTTCCACAAACCACATATGGATCCACCAGTGTTCATTGCATGTGTGTTCTTTCTACAAACCAAATATGGATCGACTAGAGTCATTGCATGTGTGTTCTTTTCACAAACCACATATGGACCCACTTGAGTCATTGCATGTGTGTTCTTTCCACAAACCACACATGGATTAACCAATGGCATTGCATGTGTGTTATTGTCACAAACCACATATGGATCAACCAATGTCATTGCATGTGTATTCCTGTCATAAACCACATATGGATCCACCAGTGTTCATTGCATGTGGGTTCTTTCCACAAACCACATGTCGATCCACTAGAGTCATTGCATGTGTGTTCTATTAACAACCCACATATGGATTAACCCATGTCACAATATATGTGTTCCTGTCATGAAAGACATATGGTTCCACCAGTGTTCATTGCATGTGTGTTCTTTCCACTAACCACATATGTATCCACTAGAGTCATTTCATGTGTGTTCTTTTTACAAACCACACATGGATCAACCAATGTCATTGCATGTGTGTTTTTCTATAAACCACATATGGATCAACCAATATCATTGCATGTGTGTTCTTTCCACAAACCACATATGGATCCACTAGTGTTCATTGCATGTGTGTTCTTTCTACAAACCACATATGGATCCACTGGAGTCATTGCATGTGTGTTCTTTTCATAAACCACCTATGGACCCACTTGAGTCATTGCATGTGTGTTCTTTCCACAAACCACACATGGATTAACCAATGGCATTGCATGTGTGTTATTGTCACAATCCACATATGGTTCAACCAATGTCATTGCATGTGTGTTCCAATCATGAACCACATGTGGATCCACCATTGTTCATTACATGTGTGTTCTTTCCACAAACCACATATGGATCCACTAGAGTCATTGCATGTGTGTTCTTTTAACAACCCACATATGGATCAACCAGTGTCACTGCATGCGTGTTCCTGTCATGAACCTCATATGGATCCACAAGTGTTCATGGCATGTGTGTTCTTTCCACTAACCACATATGTATCCACTAGAGTCATTGCATGTGTGTTCTTTCGACAAACCACATATGGATCCACCAGAGTCATTGCATGTGTGTTCTTTCCACAAACCACACATGGATCAACCAATGTCATTGCATGTGTGTTATTGTCACAAACCACATATGGATCAACCAATGTCATCGCATTTGTGTTCCTCTCATGAACCACATATGAATCCACCAGTGTCCATTGCATGCGTGTTCTTTCTACAAACCACATATGGATCCACTAGAGTCATTGCATGTGTGTTCTTTTCACAAACCACATATGGATCCACTAGAGTCATTGCATGTGTGTTCTTTCAATGAACCACATATGGATCCACCACTGTTCATTGCATGTGTGTTCTTACCACAAACCACATATGTATTCACTAGAGTCATTGCATGTGTGTTCTTTGTAGAAACCATACATGGATCAACTAATGTCATTGCATGTGTGTTCTTTCGACAAACCACATATGGATCCACCAATGTCATTGCATGTGTGTTCTTTCCACAAACCACATATGGATCAACCAATGTCATTGCATGTGTGTTATTGTCACAAACCACATATGGATCAACCAATGTCATCGCATTTGTGTTCCTCTCATGAACCACATATGAATCCACCAGTGTCCATTGCATGCGTGTTCTTTCTACAAACCACATATGGATCCACTAGAGTCATTGCATGTGTGTTCTTTTCACAAACCACACATGGATTAACCAAAGGCATTGCATGTCTGTTCTTTTAACAACCCACATATGCATTAACCAGTGTCATTGCATGTGTGTTCTCCACAAACCACATATGGATACACCAAAGTCATTGCATATGTGTTCTTTCCTAAACCACATATGGATCCACCAATGTCATTGCATGTGTGTTCTTTCCACAAACCACACATGGATCAACCAATATCATTGTATGTGTCTTATTTCCACAAACCACATATGGATCCACCAGTGTTCATTGCATGTGTGTTCTTTCTACAAACCAAATATGGATCGACTAGTGTCATTGCATGTGTGTTCTTTTCACAAACCACATATGGACCCACTTGAGTCATTGCATGTGTGTTCTTTCCACAAACCACACATGGATTAACCAATGGCATTGCATGTGTGTTATTGTCACAAACCACATATGGATCAACCAATGTCATTGCATGTATTCCTGTCATAAACCACATATGGATCCACCAGTGTTCATTGCATGTGGGTTCTTTCCACAAACCACATGTCGATCCACTAGAGTCATTGCATGTGTGTTCTATTAACAACCCACATATGGATTAACCCATGTCACAATATATGTGTTCCTGTCATGAAAGACATATGGTTCCACCAGTGTTCATTGCATGTGTGTTCTTTCCACTAACCACATATGTATCCACTAGAGTCATTTCATGTGTGTTCTTTTTACAAACCACACATGGATCAACCAATGTCATTGCATGTGTGTTTTTCTATAAACCACATATCGATCAACCAATATCATTGCATGTGTGTTCTTTCCACAAACCACATATGGATCCACTAGTGTTCATTGCATGTGTGTTCTTTCTACAAACCACATATGGATCCACTGGAGTCATTGCATGTGTGTTCTTTTCATAAACCACCTATGGACCCACTTGAGTCATTGCATGTGTGTTCTTTCCACAAACCACACATGGATTAACCAATGGCATTGCATGTGTGTTATTGTCACAATCCACATATGGTTCAACCAATGTCATTGCATGTGTGTTCCAATCATGAACCACATGTGGATCCACCATTGTTCATTACATGTGTGTTCTTTCCACAAACCACATATGGATCCACTAGAGTCATTGCATGTGTGTTCTTTTAACAACCCACATATGGATCAACCAGTGTCACTGCATGCGTGTTCCTGTCATGAACCTCATATGGATCCACAAGTGTTCATGGCATGTGTGTTCTTTCCACTAACCACATATGTATCCACTAGAGTCATTGCATGTGTGTTCTTTCGACAAACCACATATGGATCCACCAGAGTCATTGCATGTGTGTTCTTTCCACAAACCACACATGGATCAACCAATGTCATTGCATGTGTGTTATTGTCACAAACCACATATGGATCAACCAATGTCATCGCATTTGTGTTCCTCTCATGAACCACATATGAATCCACCAGTGTCCATTGCATGCGTGTTCTTTCTACAAACCACATATGGATCCACTAGAGTCATTGCATGTGTGTTCTTTTCACAAACCACACATGGATTAACCAAAGGCATTGCATGTCTGTTCTTTTAACAACCCACATATGGATCAACCAGTGTCATTGCATGTGTGTTCCTGTCACAAACCACATATGGATACACCAGAGTCATTGCATATGTGTTCTTTCCACAAACCACATATGGATCCACCAATGTCATTGCATGTGTGTTCTTTCCACAAACCAAACATGGATCAACCAATATCATTGTATGTGTCTTATTTCCACAAACCACATATGGATCCACCAGTGTTCATTGCATGTGTGTTCTTTCTACAAACCAAATATGGATCGACTAGAGTCATTGCATTTGTGTTCTTTTCACAAACCACATATGGACCCACTTCAGTCATTGCATGTGTGTTCTTTCAACAAACCACACATGGATTAACCAATGGCATTGCATGTGTGTTATTGTCACAAACCACATATGGATCAACCAATGTCATTGCATGTGTGTTCCTGTCATAAACCACATATGGATCCACTAGTGTTCATTGCATGTGTGTTCTTTCCACAAACCACATGTAGATCCACTAGAGTCATTGCATGTGTGTTCTATTAACAACCCACATATGGATTAACCCGTGTCACAATATATGTGTTCCTGTCATGAAAGACATATGGTTCCACCAGTGTTCATTGCATGTGTGTTCTTTCCACTAACCACATATGTATCCACTAGAGTCATTTCATGTGTGTTCTTTTTACAAACCACACATGGATCAACCAATGTCATTGCATGTGTGTTTTTCTACAAACCACATATGGATCAACCAATATCATTGCATTGTGTTCTTTCCACCAACCACATATGGATCCACCAGTGTTCATTGCATGTGTGTTCTTTCTACAAACCACATATGGATCCACTAGAGTCATTGCATGTGTGTTCTTTCCACAAACCACACATGGATTAACCAATGGCATTGCATGTGTGTTATTGTCACAAACCACATATGGATCAACCAATTTCATTGCATGTGTGTTCCTATCATGAACCACATATGGATCCACCATTGTTCATTGCATGTGTGTTCTTTCCACAAACCACATATGGATCCACTAGAGCCATTGCATGTGTGTTCTTTTAACAACCCACATTTGGATCAACCAGTGTCACTTCATGTGTGTTCCTGTCATGAACCACATATGGATCCACCAGTGTTCATTGCTTGGGTGTTCTTTCCACTAACCACATATGTATCCACTAGACTCATTTCATGTGTGTTCTTTTCACAAACCACATATGGATCCACCATAGTCATTGCATGTGTGTTCTTTCCACAAACCACATATGTATCCACTAGAGTCATTGGATGTGCGTTCTTTTTACAAAACACACATGTATCAACCAATGTCATTGCATGTGTGTTCTTTCTACAAACCACATATGGATCAACCCATATCATTGCATGTGTGTTCTTTCCACAAACCACATATGGATCCACCAGTGTTCATTGCATGTGTGTTCTGTCTACAAACCACATATGGATCCACTAGAGTCATTGCATGTGTGTTCTTTCAATGAACCACATATGGATCCACCACTGTTCATTGCATGTGTGTTCTTACCACAAACCACATATGTATTCACTAGAGTCATTGCATGTGTGTTCTTTGTAGAAACCATACATGGATCAACTAATGTCATTGCATGTGTGTTCTTTCGACAAACCACATATGGATCCACCAATGTCATTGCATGTGTGTTCTTTCCACAAACCACATATGGATCAACCAATGTCATTGCATGTGTGTTATTGTCACAAACCACATATGGATCAACCAATGTCATCGCATTTGTGTTCCTCTCATGAACCACATATGAATCCACCAGTGTCCATTGCATGCGTGTTCTTTCTACAAACCACATATGGATCCACTAGAGTCATTGCATGTGTGTTCTTTTCACAAACCACACATGGATTAACCAAAGGCATTGCATGTCTGTTCTTTTAACAACCCACATATGCATTAACCAGTGTCATTGCATGTGTGTTCTAGTAACAACCCACATATGGATAAACCCAAGTCATTGCAATTGTGTTATTTTCACAAAACACATATGTATCCACCAATGTCATTGCATGTGTGTTCTTTCCACAAACCACACATGGATCAACCAATATCATTGTATGTGTCTTATTTCCACAAACCACATATGGATCCACCAGTGTTCATTGCATGTGTGTTCTTTCTACAAACCAAATATGGATCGACTAGTGTCATTGCATGTGTGTTCTTTTCACAAACCACATATGGACCCACTTGAGTCATTGCATGTGTGTTCTTTCCACAAACCACACATGGATTAACCAATGGCTTTGCATGTGTGTTATTGTCACAAACCACATATGGATCAACCAATGTCATTGCATGTGTATTCCTGTCATAAACCACATATGGATCCACCAGTGTTCATTGCATGTGGGTTCTTTCCACAAACCACATTTCGATCCACTAGAGTCATTGCATGTGTGTTCTATTAACAACCCACATATGGATTAACCCATGTCACAATATATGTGTTCCTGTCATGAAAGACATATGGTTCCACCAGTGTTCATTGCATGTGTGTTCTTTCCACTAACCACATATGTATCCACTAGAGTCATTTCATGTGTGTTCTTTTTACAAACCACACATGGATCAACCAATGTCATTGCATGTGTGTTTTTCTATAAACCACATATCGATCAACCAATATCATTGCATGTGTGTTCTTTCCACAAACCACATATGGATCCACTAGTGTTCATTGCATGTGTGTTCTTTCTACAAACCACATATGGATCCACTGGAGTCATTGCATGTGTGTTCTTTTCATAAACCACCTATGGACCCACTTGAGTCATTGCATGTGTGTTCTTTCCACAAACCACACATGGATTAACCAATGGCATTGCATGTGTGTTATTGTCACAATCCACATATGGTTCAACCAATGTCATTGCATGTGTGTTCCAATCATGAACCACATGTGGATCCACCATTGTTCATTACATGTGTGTTCTTTCCACAAACCACATATGGATCCACTAGAGTCATTGCATGTGTGTTCTTTTAACAACCCACATATGGATCAACCAGTGTCACTGCACGCGTGTTCCTGTCATGAACCTCATATGGATCCACAAGTGTTCATGGCATGTGTGTTCTTTCCACTAACCACATATGTATCCACTAGAGTCATTGCATGTGTGTTCTTTCGACAAACCACATATGGATCCACCAGAGTCATTGCATGTGTGTTCTTTCCACAAACCACACATGGATCAACCAATGTCATTGCATGTGTGTTATTGTCACAAACCACATATGGATCAACCAATGTCATCGCATTTGTGTTCCTCTCATGAACCACATATGAATCCACCAGTGTCCATTGCATGCGTGTTCTTTCTACAAACCACATATGGATCCACTAGAGTCATTGCATGTGTGTTCTTTTCACAAACCACACATGGATTAACCAAAGGCATTGCATGTCTGTTCTTTTAACAACCCACATATGGATCAACCAGTGTCATTGCATGTGTGTTCCTGTCACAAACCACATATGGATACACCAGAGTCATTGCATATGTGTTCTTTCCACAAACCACATATGGATCCACCAATGTCATTGCATGTGTGTTCTTTCCACAAACCAAACATGGATCAACCAATATCATTGTATGTGTCTTATTTCCACAAACCACATATGGATCCACCAGTGTTCATTGCATGTGTGTTCTTTCTACAAACCAAATATGGATCGACTAGAGTCATTGCATGTGTGTTCTTTTCACAAACCACATATGGACCAACTTCAGTCATTGCATGTGTGTTCTTTCAACAAACCACACATGGATTAACCAATGGCATTGCATGTGTGTTATTGTCACAAACCACATATGGATCAACCAATGTCATTGCATGTGTGTTCCTGTCATAAACCACATATGGATCCACTAGTGTTCATTGCATGTGTGTTCTTTCCACAATCCACATGTAGATCCACTAGAGTCATTGCATGTGTGTTCTATTAACAACCCACATATGGATTAACCCGTGTCACAATATATGTGTTCCTGTCATGAAAGACATATGGTTCCACCAGTGTTCATTGCATGTGTGTTCTTTCCACTAACCACATATGTATCCACTAGAGTCATTTCATGTGTGTTCTTTTTACAAACCACACATGGATCAACCAATGTCATTGCATGTGTGTTTTTCTACAAACCACATATGGATCAACCAATATCATTGCATTGTGTTCTTTCCACCAACCACATATGGATCCACCAGTGTTCATTGCATGTGTGTTCTTTCTACAAACCACATATGGATCCACTAGAGTCATTGCATGTGTGTTCTTTCCACAAACCACACATGGATTAACCAATGGCATTGCATGTGTGTTATTGTCACAAACCACATATGGATCAACCAATTTCATTGCATGTGTGTTCCTATCATGAACCACATATGGATCCACCATTGTTCATTGCATGTGTGTTCTTTCCACAAACCACATATGGATCCACTAGAGCCATTGCATGTGTGTTCTTTTAACAACCCACATTTGGATCAACCAGTGTCACTGCATGTGTGTTCCTGTCATGAACCACATATGGATCCACCAGTGTTCATTGCTTGGGTGTTCTTTCCACTAACCACATATGTATCCACTAGACTCATTTCATGTGTGTTCTTTTCACAAACCACATATGGATCCACCATAGTCATTGCATGTGTGTTCTTTCCACAAACCACATATGTTTCCACTAGAGTCATTGGATGTGCGTTCTTTTTACAAAACACACATGTATCAACCAATGTCATTGCATGTGTGTTCTTTCTACAAACCACATATGGATCAACCAATATCATTGCATGTGTGTTCTTTCCACAAACCACATATGGATCCACCAGTGTTCATTGCATGTGTGTTCTGTCTACAAACCACATATGGATCCACTAGAGTCATTTCATGTGTGTTATTTTCATAAACCACATATGGACCCACTTGAGTCATTGCATAGTGTGTTCTTTCCACAAACCACAGATGGATTAACCAATGGCATTTCATGTGTGTTATTGTCACAAACCACATATGGATCAACCAATGTCATTGCATGTGTGTTCCAATCATGAACCACATATGGATCCACCATTGTTCATTACATGTGTGTTCTTTCCACAAACCACATATGGATCCACTATAGTCATTGCATGTGTGTTCTTTTAACAACCCACATATGGATCAACCAGTGTCACTCCATGTGTGTTCCTGTCATGAACCTCATATGGATCCACAAGTGTTCATTGCATGTGTGTTCTTTCCACTAATCACATATGTATCCACTAGAGTGATTGCATGTGTGTTCTTTTCACAAACCACGTATGGATCCACCAGAGTCATTGCATGTGTGTTCTTTCCACAAACCACACATGGATCCACCAGAGTAATTGCATGTGTGTTGTTTTCCACAAACCACATATGGATCAACCAATGTCATTGCTTGGGTGTTCTTTTCACAAACCACATATGGATCCACTAGAGTCATTGCATGTGTGTTCTTTCAATGAACCACATATGGATCCACCACTGTTCATTGCATGTGTGTTCTTACCACTAACCACATATGTATTCACTACAGTCATTGCATGTGTGTTCTTTTTAGAAACCATACATGGATCAACTAATGTCATTGCATGTGTGTTCTTTCGACAAACCACATATGGATCCACCAATGTCATTGCATGTGTGTTTTTCTACAAATCACATATGGATCAACCAATATCATTGCATTGTGTTCTTTCCACCAACCACATATGGATCCACCAGTGTTCATTCCATGTGTGTTTTTCTACAAACCACATATGGATCCACTAGAGTCATTGCATGTGTGTTCTTTTCACAAACCACATATGGACCCACTTGAGTCATTGCATGTGTGTTCTTTCCACAAACCACACATGGATTAACCAATGGCATTGCATGTGTGTTATTGTCACAAACCACATATGGATCAACCAATGTCATTGCATGTGTGTTCCTATCATGAACCACATATGGATCCACCAATGTTCATTGCATGTGTGTTCTTTCCACAAACCACATATGGATCCACTAGAGCCATTGCATGTGTGTTCTTTTAACAACCCACATTTGGATCAACCAGTGTCACTGCATGTGTGTTCCTGTCATGAACCACATATGGATCCACCAGTGTTCATTGCTTGGGTGTTCTTTCCACTAACCACATATGTATCCACTAGACTCATTTCATGTGTGTTCTTTTCACAAACCACATATGGATCCACCATAGTCATTGCATGTGTGTTCTTTCCACAAACCACATATGTATCCACTAGAGTCATTGGATGTGCGTTCTTTTTACAAACCACACATGTATCAACCAATGTCATTGCATGTGTGTTCTTTCTACAAACCACATATGGATCAACCAATATCATTGCATGTGTGTTCTTTCCACAAACCACATATGGATCCACCAGTGTTCATTGCATGTGTGTTCTGTCTACAAACCACATATGGATCCACTAGAGTCATTTCATGTGTGTTATTTTCATAAACCACATATGGACCCACTTGAGTCATTGCATAGTGTGTTCTTTCCACAAACCACAGATGGATTAACCAATGGCATTGCATGTGTGTTATTGTCACAAACCACATATGGATCAACCAATGTCATTGCATGTGTGTTCCAATCATGAACCACATATGGATCCACCATTGTTCATTACATGTGTGTTCTTTCCACAAACCACATATGGATCCACTAGAGTCATTGCATGTGTGTTCTTTTAACAACCCACATATGGATCAACCAGTGTCACTGCATGTGTGTTACTGTCATGAACCTCATATGGATCCACAAGTGTTCATTGCATGTGTGTTCTTTCCACTAATCACATATGTATCCACTAGAGTGATTGCATGTGTGTTCTTTTCACAAACCACATATGGATCCACCAGAGTCATTGCATGTGTGTTCTTTCCACAAACCACACATGGATCCACCAGAGGAATTGCATGTGTGTTGTTTTCCACAAACCACATATGGATCAACCAATGTCATTTCATGTGTGTTCTTTTCACAAACCACATATGGATCCACTAGAGTCATTGCATGTGTGTTCTTTCAATGAACCACATATGGATCCACCACTGTTCATTGCATGTGTGTTCCTACCACTAACCACATATGTATTCACTAGAGTCATTGCATGTGTGTTCTTTTTAGAAACCATACATGGATCAACTAATGTCATTGCATGTGTGTTCTTTCGACAAACCACATCTGGATCCACCAATGTCATTGCATGTGTGTTCTTTCCACAAACCACACATGGATCAACCAATGTCATTGCATGTGTGTTATTGTCACAAACCACATATGGATCAACCAATGTCATCGCATTTGTGTTCCTGTCATGAACCCCATATGAATCCACCAATGTCCATTGCATGCGTGTTCTTTCTACAAACCACATATGGATCCACTAGAGTCATTGCATGTGTGTTCTTTTCACAAGCCACACATGGATTAACCAAAGGCATTGCATGTGTGTTCTTTTAACAACCCACATATGGATCAGCCAGTGTCATTGCATGTGTGTTCCTGTCACAAACCACATATGGATACACCAGAGTCATTGCATATGTGTTCTTTCCACAAACCACATATGGGTCCACCAATGTCATTGCATGTGTGTTCTTTCCACAAACCACACATGGATCAACCAATATCATTGTATGTGTCTTATTTCCACAAACCACATATGGATCCACCAGTGTTCATTGCATGTGTGTTCTTTCTACAAACCAAATATGGATCGACTAGAGTCATTGCATGTGTGTTCTTTTCACAAAACACATATGGACCCACTTGAGTCATTGCATGTGTGTTCTTTCCACAAATCACACATGGATTAACCAATGGCATTGCATGTGTGTTATTGTCACAAACCACATATGTATCAACCAATGTCATTGCATGTGTGTTCCTGTCATAAACCACATATGGATCCACTAGTGTTCATTGCATGTGTGTTCTTTCCACAAACCACATGTCGATCCACTAGAGTCATTGCATGTGTGTTCTATTAACAACCCACATATGGATTAACCCGTGTCACAATATATGTGTTCCTGTCATGAAAGACATATGGTTCCACCAGTGTTCATTGCATGTGTGTTCTTTCCACTAACCACATATGTATCCACTAGAGTCATTTCATGTGTGTTATTTTTACAAACCACACATGGATCAACCAATGTCATTGCATGTGTGTTTTTCTACAAACCACATATGGATCAACCAATATCATTGCATTGTGTTTTTTCCACCAACCACATATGGATCCACCAGTGTTCATTGCATGTGTGTTCTTTCTACAAACCACATATGGATCCACTAGAGTCATTGCATGTGTGTTCTTTTCACAAACCACATATGGACCCACTTGAGTCATTGCATGTGTGTTCTTTCCACAAACCACATATGGATCAACCAATATCATTGCATGTGTGTTCTTTCCACAAACCACATATGGATCCACCAGTGTTCATTGCATGTGTGTTCTGTGTACAAACCACATATGGATCCACTAGAGTCATTGCATGTGTGTTATTTTCATAAACCACATATGGACCCACTTGAGTCATTGCATGTGTGTTCTTTCCACAAACCACAGATGGATTAACCAATGGCATTGCATGTGTGTTATTGTCACAAACCACATATGGATCAACCAATGTCATTGCATGTGTGTTCCAATCATGAACCACATATGGATCCACCATTGTTCATTACATGTGTGTTCTTTCCACAAACCACATATGGATCCACTAGAGTCATTGCATGTGTGTTCTTTTAACAACCCACATATGGATCAACCAGTTTTACTCCATGTGTGTTCCTGTCATGAACCTCATATGGATCCACAAGTGTTCATTGCATGTGTGTTCTTTCCACTAATCACATATGTATCCACTAGAGAGATTGCATGTGTGTTCTTTTCACAAACCACGTATGGATCCACCAGAGTCATTGCATGTGTGTTCTTTCCACAAACCACACATGGATCCACCAGAGTAATTGCATGTGTGTTGTTTTCCACAAACCACATATGGATCAACCAATGTCATTGCTTGGGTGTTCTTTTCACAAACCACATATGGATCCACTAGAGTCATTGCATGTGTGTTCTTTTAATGAACCACATATGGATCCACCACTGTTCATTGCATGTGTGTTCTTACCACTAACCACAGATGTATTCACTAGAGTCATTGCATGTGTGTTCTTTTTAGAAACCATACATGGATCAACTAATGTCATTGCATGTGTGTTATTTCGACAAACCACATATGGATCCACCAATGTCATTGCATGTGTGTTTTTCTACAAACCACATATGGATCAACCAATATCATTGCATTGTGTTCTTTCCACCAACCACATATGGATCCACCAGTGTTCATTCCATGTGTGTTCTTTCTACAAACCACATATGGATCCACTAGAGTCATTGCATGTGTGTTCTTTTCACAAACCACATATGGACCCACTTGAGTCATTGCATGTGTGTTCTTTCCACAAACCACACATGGATTAACCAATGGCATTGCATGTGTGTTATTGTCACAAACCACATATGGATCAACCAATGTCATTGCATGTGTGTTCCTATCATGAACCACATATGGATCCACCATTGTTCATTGCATGTGTGTTCTTTTCACAAACCATATATGGATCCACTAGAGCCATTGCATGTGTGTTCTTTTAACAACCCACATTTGGATCAACCAGTGTCACAGCATGTGTGTTCCTGTCATGAACCACATATGGATCCACCAGTGTTCATTGCTTGGGTGTTCTTTCCACTAACCACATATGTATCCACTAGACTCATTTCATGTGTGTTCTTTTCACAAACCACATATGGATCCACCATAGTCATTGCATGTGTGTTCTTTCCACAAACCACATATGTATCCACTAGAGTCATTGCATGTGCGTTCTTTTTACAAACCACACATGGATCAACCAATGTCATTGCATGTGTGTTCTTTCTACAAACCACATATGGATCAACCAATATCATTGCATGTGTGTTCTTTCCACAAACCACATATGGATCCACCAGTGTTCATTGCATGTGTGTTCTGTCTACAAACCACATATGGATCCACTAGAGTCATTGCATGTTTGTTCTTTTCATAAACCACATATGGACCCACTTGAGTCATTGCATGTGTGTTCTTTCCACAAACCACACATGGATTAACCAATGTCATTGCATGTGTGTTATTGTCACAAACCACATATGGATCAACCAATGTCATTGCATGTGTGTTCCAATCATGAACCACATATGGATCCACCATTGTTCATTACATGTGTGTTCTTTCCACAAACCACATATGGATCCACTAGAGTCATTGCATGTGTGTTCTTTTAACAACCCACATATGGATCAACCAGTGTCACTGCATGTGTGTTCCTGTCATGAACCTCATATGGATCCACAAGTGTTCATTGCATGTGTGTTCTTTCCACTAATCACATATGTATCCACTAGAGTGATTGCATGTGTGTTCTTTTCACAAACCACAAATGGATCCACCAGAGTCATTGCATGTGTGTTCTTTCCACAAACCACACATGGATCCACCAGAGTAATTGCATGTGTGTTGTTTTCCACAAACCACATATGGATCAACCAATGTCATTGCATGTGTGTTCTTTTCACAAACCACATATGGATCCACTAGAGTCATTGCATGTGTGTTCTTTCAATGAACCACATATGGATCCACCACTGTTCATTGCATGTGTGTTCTTACCACTAACCACATATGTATTCACTAGAGTCATTGCATGTGTGTTCTTTTTAGAAACCATACATGGATCAACTAATGTCATTGCATGTGTGTTCTTTCGACAAACCATATATGGATCCACCAATGTCATTGCATGTGTGTTCTTTCCACAAACCACACATGGATCAACCAATGTCATTGCATGTGTGTTATCGTCACAAACCACATATGGATCAACCAATGTCATCGCATTTGTGTTCCTGTCATGAACCCCATATGAATCCACCAATGTCCATTGCATGCATGTTCTTTCTACAAACCACATATGGATCCACTAGAGTCATTGCATGTGTGTTCTTTTCACAAACCACACATGGATTAACCAAAGGCATTGCATGTGTGTTCTTTTAACAACCCACATATGGATCAGCCAGTGTCATTGCATGTGTGTTCCTGTCACAAACCACATATGGATACACCAGAGTCATTGCATATGTGTTCTTTCCACAAACCACATATGGATCCACCAATGTCATTGCATGTGTGTTCTTTCCACAAACCACACATGGATCAACCAATATCATTGTATGTGTGTTCTTTCCACAAACCACATATGGATCCACCAGTGTTCATTGCATGTGTGTTCTTTCTACAAACCAAATATGGATCCACTAGAGTCATTGCATGTGTGTTCTTTTCACAAACCACACATGGATTAACCAATGGCATTGCATGGGAGTCATTGTCACAAACCACATATGGATCAACCAATGTCATTGCATGTGTGTTCCTGTCATAAACCACATATGTATCCACCAGTGTTCATTGCATGCGTGTTCTTTCCACAAACCACATGTGGATCCACTAGAGTCATTTCATGTGTGTTCTTTTAACAAACCGCATATGGATCAACCAGTGTCACTGCATATGTGTTCCTGTCATGAACCACATCTGGATCCACCAATGTTCATTGCATGTGTGTTCTTTCCACTAACCACATATGTATCCACTAGAGTCATTGCATGTGTGTTCTTTTTACAAACCACACATGGATCAACCAATGTCATTGCATGTATGTTCTTTCTACAAACCACATATGGATCAACCAATATCATTGCATGTGTGTTTTTTCCACCAACCAAATATGGATCCACTAGTGTTCATTGAATGTGTGTTCTTTCTACAAACCACATATGGATCCACTAGAGTCATTGCATGTGTGTTGTTTTCACAAACCTCATATGGACCCACTTGAGTCATTGCATGTGTGTTCTTTCCACAAACCACACATGGATTAACCAATGGCATTGCATGTGTGTTATTGTCACAAACCACATATGGATCAACCAATGTCATTGCATGTGTTTTCCTGTCATGAACCACGTATGGATCCACCAGTGTTCATTGCATGTGTGTTCTTTCCACAAACCACATATGGATCCACTAGAGTCATTGCATGTGTGTTATTTTAACAACCCACATATGGATCAACCAGTCTAACTGCATGTGTGTTCCTGTCATGAACCACATATGGATCCACCAGTGTTCATTGCATGTGTGTTCTTTCCACTCACCACATATGTATCCACTAGAGTCATTGCATGCGTGTTCTTTTTACAAACCACACATGGATCAACCAATGTCCTTGCATGTGTGGTCTTTCTACAAACCACATATGGATCAACCAATATCATTGGATGTGTGTTCTTTCCACAAACCACATATGGATCCACCAGTGTTCATTGCAGGTGTGTTCATTCTACAAACCACATATGGATCCACTAGTGTCATTGCATGTGTGTTCTTTTCACAAACCACATATGGACCCACTTGAGTCATTGCATGTGTGTTCTTTCCACAAACCACACATGGATTAACCAATGGCATTGCATGTGTGTTATTGTCACAAATGACATATGGATCAACCAATGTCCTTGCATGTGTGTTCCTATCATGAACCACATATGGATCCACCAGTGTTCATTGCATGTGTGTTCTTTCCACAAACCACATATAGGTCCACTAGAGTCGTTGCATGTGTGTTCTTTCCACAAACCACATATGGATCCACCAATATCATTGCATGTGTGTTCTTTCGACAAACCACACATGGATCACCCAGAGTCATTGCATGTGTGTTCTTTTCACAAACCACACATGGATCAACCAATGGCATTGCATGTGTGTTCTTTTCACAAACCACATATGGATCCACCAGTGTTCACTGCATGTGTGTTCTTTCCACAAACCACTTATGGATCCACCAGTGTTCGTTGCATGTGTGTTCCTTCTACAAACCAAATATGGATCCACTAGAGTTATTGCATGTGTGTTCTTTTCCCATACCACATAAGGACCCACTTGAGTCATTGCATGTGTGTTCTTTCCACAAACCACACATGTATTAACCAATGGCATTGCATGTGAGTCATTGTCACAAACCACATATGGATCAACCAATGTCATTGCATGTGTGTTCCAGTCATAAACCACATATGGATCCACCAGTGTTCATTGCATGTGTGTTCTTTCCACAAACCACATGTGAATCCACTAGAGTCATTGCATGTGTGTTCTTTTAACAACCCACATATGGATCAACCAGTGTCACTGCATATGTGTTCCTGTCATGAACCACATATGGATCCACCAGTGTTCATTGCATGTGTGTTCTTTCCACTAACCACATATGTATCCACTAGAGTCGTTGCATGTATATTCCTTTTACAAACCACACGTGGATCAACAAATGTCATTGCATGTATGTTCTTTCTACAAACCACATATTGATCAACTAATATCATTGCATGTGTGTTCTCGTTCCACCAACCACATATGGATCCACCAGTATTCATTGCATGTGTGTTCTTTCTTCAAACCACATATGGATCCACTAGAGTCATTTCATGTGTGTTGTTTTCACAAACCACATATGGACCCACTTGAGTGATTGCATGTGTGTTCTTTCCACAAACCACACATGTATTAACCAATGGCATTACATGTGTGTTATTGTCACAAACCACATATGGATCAACCAATGTCATTGCATGTGTGTTCCTGTCATTAACCACGTATGGATCCACCAGTGTTGATTGCATGTGTGTTCTTTCCACAAACCACATATGGATCCACTAGAGTCATTGCATGTGGTTTCTTTTAACAACCCACATATGGATCCACATGAACGCCGAAGAAGCCCCTCACAACCGCAACGGTTGTCTCTTCCACATGAACGACGAAGAAGCCCAAGAAGCGCCAGATGTAGTGCTGGGTATGTTTTCTGTCAACTCAGTTTTAGCAAGATTATTGTTTGATTCGGGAGCATCGCACTCATTTGTCAACGAAGAATTTGCATTCACTAGTAAGATTCACCCAACCAACCTGAAGCATGTTATGATAGTTCAAATCCCCGGTTCAACTACAAAAGCTAGAAAAAATTTGCAAAGCTGTGCCTACCAGAATACATGGGGTAGATTTTTATGCTAATCTAATAGTACTTGGAACCAAAGGATTGGAAGTAGTACTAGGTATTGTAACACCCTCAGAATCGTCCCTATGCAAGTTTTAGCGAATCCCGCCAAACCCGCATAGAAACGATTCAAAGGTGCCCACCAGGCACTTGCGTGCGGGTGGAAAACGAAGTAATAACATTACACAACAGTCCTCGATGGGACCCACAGAACAGATATATATACAGCAGCGACTCAATGAGTCAAGGATACAAATATAATATGCAAAGATCCAAATCACCTGGAAAACGGTACAGCGTCCGACTACGGACAAGATGCAAATGGGGCTAAGAGCCCTGAAGAATAACCAATGGCGTCCATAACCCTTGAGCCAAGCGGAAGGGTAACCACGCTAACGACGCCGATCTCAAAACCTGCTTAAACAAAAGGGTGCCGACAAAGGCAAAGGAAAAAGAGAGAGCGGTCGATCGAGGCCAAGACACTAGCGAGGCTAGAATTCGGCGGTCCTCGCCTACATAGGTATGGTGGATGAAGCGCAAAGCATGCACTAAACAACCTTTAGAGACTCGATAAAGCGCCGGCTATCGAGAGGGATAAGAAAGACCTATTCGGATCCAACCTGATCCTAACACCAAACAAACACATCCTGGTATTCCCCCTCGATACCAACCGAGAAAGTCAACCGAGGAACTAACACAGTTGGCAGTTTTATTTATTCCGTTATAGTTGAATTACTAGTCAAATGTAGATAGTCATCCTGATATAATAAGCAGTGGGCAGTTTTATTTAACCATTCCGTTGTAGTTGCAACACTTACTAGTCAGATATAATAAGCATGAGATATCCCAAAACCCAGCAGTTGTTGGTACTTTTATTTAGCCATTCCGTTGCAGTGAAGCTGATTACTAGTCACATCGGATACAAGTCAAATTATAACGAGAACTTTAGTTATAGTTGTCTATGATCGAGAACTGTGCTCAAGTCGTCCATAACGCGGACACGGCTTTTCAAAAAGATTTAACCCTGCAGGGGTGCACCAAAGTATCCACACGCGATTAGCATGAGATATCCACACGCACTTCGACCCTTTTTGCCAGATCAATTAACATACACCCATCGGTATGTCGGCGGGCCTAAGTCATGACGTTTCCTGCACCCAAAGTAAGTACATGGGGCCATCCCACTAAGTCGAACCCATAACGAAGTCGGCCGGTCTCGAGACGGACTTAGGGTTTTGGGTACGCTGTGAACGACCG
This sequence comes from Avena insularis, assembly GCA_023614405.1. Classification (NCBI taxonomy): domain Eukaryota; kingdom Viridiplantae; phylum Streptophyta; class Magnoliopsida; order Poales; family Poaceae; genus Avena; species Avena insularis. The sequence goes on from CM042684.1 coordinate 158,557,633, forward strand.
GCAACCCAAACTGGGCTTGTCGACACCGCCAAAAACGTGTCCCGATCCTAAACAGACAGGTGCTATCCATCGCACAATTTAAATAAGCAAAGAAAGCATGGCATAAGTACAGGATAGTAAATAAAACCTCAAACTAGTTTGTGGCCCCCAGTACAATACTTTGAGATCAGGTACTAAATCGATGGGGTGCCCACACATCCCACATGTGGTTAGCGCGCTCGATCTCTAACAGTGTCAAGAACTCGGGTCCCACGGACACCAGTGAGCGGTCGGAAAACCAAATATTGTCTATCACCCACCGGTGCCTCTGCATTTACCTACTTCAATTTTAGTTATTAAACAGTAATTAAAGTCTTGATCAACTCCAACATCAAACACGCGGCAATACTCAAACAGCACTTGAGCAAGCGACTACGACACGCAAGTCCAACTATCTACCAAACAACAGGTAATAGGATGTGTCCAAGGCAATATAAGTCTGCAAGGGATATCACGGGCACGAAACTAGAGCATCGCGACACAAATAGCAATAGATCAACAAGAGGGAGTAAATACTATAAAAGTAAGATAGGTAGAAAGGGGGAGATGCTCGCCTGAAAACATTGCCGAAGATTCATCCGAAGATCGGGGCGAAGCTCACGTCAACTCATCGATCTTATCCGCGAAGAAGCAAAGCACTAGAAGAAACACCGAATGCACTATTTAATACTACGGCAAAAGATCGGGCATGATGCATGTATGATGTATGACATGGCAAAGCTGCGTTGCAATTAGGTCATATTAAGCGGAACCGGGGTCCCGACAATTAAATATATGGTTCAAGTTATTTAGATACCCCGCAATTTAATGTTGTATTAACAAGGCAAAATTATATCATTATATCATCGGTCCGCTACACCAGTTTAAATGAGGCCAATATTAGGCTAGATTCGCCCGCATATGGCCTCCATATTTAATTATATGGTGAATCAGCATAAGGCCCCCTAACCACACAATATGTATGCAAGCATGACAATTTGATTATGCAACGAGATAGATGTCATATTATAAAATAGGGGCGGATAAGATAGGGGTCACACATTAGAGGGGCTCGACGATCTTGGTTCAGGGTTCTCGGGGTTCGACAGGGATCGGTCTTCGGGACGACGGCCTTCGTATTCCGTGGGTCAGGGCCTCCGGTCCTTCGGGTTCACCTTCAAGTGTCGTTCTTGGCGTTGATCCATTTTATCGGAGGCCTTGGTGAGGCTCTTGTCGATGGTATCCGGCTACTTCCTGCTTTGGACTCTAGGGTTTTCCGAACATGCTCAACAGGAGATGGGACGGATGGGCACCCACGTAGAACGACCAAGGTGTAGTTCCACTTCTGCTGAATGAAACTGAAGGCAAACAAAAACACTCGGGTGAGGTACAGATAAAAGAGAACAACTAGCATAGAACAGGGACAGGGCAGGGTGCCATGTCCTTAGGCGACACACGACAACCTCAAGGCGAGCTCACGGAAGCAGGAAACAGGCGATGCAGTGGGGCGGCCGGAGCTGTGGGGTCTCAGGGCAAGGACGAGGAACCTAGCGACGCGCGCGGAGAGGACGGTGGTGTCCCTGGCAGCGGGGCGCTGCAGGCCGGGGGGAGAGGCGACGGGGAGGGTCGGGCCTGGCGCGGAGGCGGTCGGTGCAGAGGGATGAGGGCGGCCTGCGGCCGGAGGAGCTTCGTGGGCGGCGGGGTCGCCGCGGAGGCGAGGCCGGAGAGAGGAAGGCGGGGTCCAGGCGGGGCAGAGGGCAGCGCGGCGGCGCGGTGGGTCCAGGGACGCAAGCGGGGCTCGGCGCGCGGAGGGGACGCCGGCGGCGGGGCTCGAGGAGGAGGGCGGCAGGGAGGCGCGGCCGGACCGGCTCGCAGACGGTGGTTGGCGGCGGCGGAGGCGAAGACGCGGAGGAGGGGTCGACGAGGAGGGCCTCGCGGGGCTCGGGGACGCGTCGGGGCGGCCGGAGACGAGGCACGGCGGCGGCCGGAGCGAGCTGATGCGGGGCGGACAGAGACGAGGATGGCGACCGACGGCGGTGGCGGTTGGTGAGCGTGGAGGAAGGACGGCGAGGACGGAGAGGGCCGAGGAGGTCCCGACGGCGAGGCTCGGCTCGGAGCGGCTGCGAGAGAGGAGAGGCGGGGAGAGGTCGGGCAGGGAGGCGAGGGCGGGAGAGGAGAGAGAGGAGGAGGGGCTGGGGTTGCGTGGGAGTGGGGTCGGCCAGGTGGGTTCGTGGGGGCCCAGGGCGGGTGTGTGGCTTGGGTGTGTGAGAGGGCTGGAAAGGGTGGGGCCAAAGGTCGGTGTGAGGGAGAGGGAGGGGTAGGTGGCTTGTGTGTGGGTGAGGAAGGAGAGAGGCGGGGCAGTCCAGGGGTGGGTTCGTGGGACCCAAGGTGGGAGGTGGTTTGCTGTGGGTGGATTGGTGAGGTGGCAAGGTGGGTGGGGATTGGGTCCAGGGGTGAGGTGGCGAAATGGGATAGGTGGGTAGACTAGAATTGGGTGGGGTAGATTTAGGTGGACCGCTTTATTCGGGGTGTTGACTGGCCTGGATCGGCCCGGTTTGGCTGCCCCCACTAAAATAATTAAATATTTTATTTGTTTAAAACAGGGCTTTGCAAACCGTTGGCCGACAAACCAAATTAATCTGGAGACCCGGGTTTGCGTTTGAACAAAGACGGGGCGTTTTAGAAAATAAAAATAGGTTTTTCCGAAAATAATTTTTATGCAAGCAAATGCAAGATGATGACGATGCTCGAATGCAACGCGGCATGATGACATGAGCATGAGGTTATGATGATGCAATGCACAAAAACAACGCGATTTTCTAGTAGTGGTTTTGCGGGATGCCACAATTCGACACCACTAACAATGGATCTCGCCCTCGAGATCCGCCTCATGGTACCGGAAGGAAGGTCGGCGATCTGCGTCTTCTCGCTTCGTGTAGATCCTCGCGACACCACTAACAAGGGGTCGTTGTCCGTGATCGTCGAGGGAAACACTCCGGAAACAAAAGGTCGAAGGTAGAGGTATCAACAAATAAAGCCACCTCTAGGTTCGATGGAAAGAGGGAACCGATGCATTCTCATCCACTTCAATGTATAAAAGCGAATAGAAGGGGTAGTCGGCATGGGGGCCAATCCATCGCGCACCCAAACTATTACTCTGCACAATCAGTAGAAAAGCGTGCAACCATTCTCGGAATCAGACTGAAGATCTTGACAATCGAGGTCCAGAAACAAAGGAGTGATGCGCATCAGATCGGATCGCGAGATGATGTCGTCGCGTCGGAAAACACCGGAAGGCACGAGAAGGAACAAAGAGAAGTCCACCAGACGATGGATTCCTCGGATAGCATGAAGACCAGATGTAGCAACACCGTTACCAAGGAGGAAGCGAAACCCTGAAGGTACGACGGAACCCAACCACGAGAATCCTGGACTTGAAGAAGGAAAGAGAACAGATCCAAAACAAGCAAAGGTGAGAGGAGAGCAGCAGAGGGGTAAGGAGTAAAATCAGACCTAATCAGAACTATCCAACCGATTTTGCGAAAATAGTTTTGACACTCTACTTTGGCCGTTAGCTAGGTTATCCTACAGGCTGGACTTGTGGGGTATCGCAACTGCTGAGCTCTGATACCACTATGTAACACCCTCAGAATCGGCCCTATGCAAGTTTTAGCGAATCCCGCCAAACCCGCATAGAAACGATTCAAAGGTGCCCACCAGGCACTTGCGTGCGGGTGGAAAACGAAGTAATAACATTACACAACAGTCCTCGATGGGACCCACAGAACAGATATATATATACAGCAGCGACTCAATGAGTCAAGGATACAAATATAATATGCAAAGATCCAAATCACCTGGAAAACGGTACAGCGTCCGACTACGGACAAGATGCAAATGGGGCTAAGAGCCCTGAAGAATAACCAATGGCGTCCATAACCCCGCCGTGCCAAGCCGGAAGGGTAACCCTGCTAACGACGTCGATCTCAAAACCTGCTTAAACAAAAGGGGTGCCGACAAAGGGCAAAGGAAAAAGAGAGAGCGGTCAGTACTGAGGCCAGTACACGGCGAGGCTAGAATTCGGCGGTCCTCGCCTACATAGGTATGGTGGTGAAGCGCAGCAAGATGCACTAAACAACCTTTAGCGACTCGATAAAACTGTCGGCTATCAGAGACGGATAAGAAACACCTATTCGGATCCAACCTGATCCTAACACCAAACAAACCCATCCTGGTATTCCCCCTCGATACCAACCGAGAAAGTCAACCGAGGAACTCACACAGTTGGCAGTTTTATTTATTCCGTTATAGTTGCGGAAATTACTAGTCAAATGTAGATAGTCATCCTGATATAATAAGCAGTGGGCAGTTTTATTTAACCATTCCGTTGTAGTTGCAACACTTACTAGTCAGATATAATAAGCATGAGATATCCCAAAACCCAGCAGTTGTTGGTACTTTTATTTAGCCATTCCGTTGCAGTGAAGCTGATTACTAGTCACATCGGATACAAGTCAAATTATAACAGTAAACTTTAGTTATAGTTGTCTATGATCGAGAACTGTGCTCCAAGTCGTCCATAACCGCGGACACGGCTTTTCGAAAAGATTTAACCCTGCAGGGGTGCACCAAAGTATCCACACGCGATTAGCATGAGATATCCACACGCACTTCGACCCTTTTTGCCAGATCAATTAACATACACCCATCGGTATGTCGGCGGGGCCTAAGTCATGACGTTTCCCAGACCCAAAGTAAGTACATGGGGGCCACCCCACTAAGTCGAACCTGCAACAAAGTCGGCCGGTATCCAAGACGGACTTAGGGTTTGGGTAGACGGCTGTGAACGACTGGGAACCCAAAACTGGGCTTATCGACACCGCGAAAACGTGTCCCGATCCTAAACAGTACAGGTGCTATCCATCGCACAATTTAAATAAAGCAGTAAAGCATGGCATAAGTACAGGATAGTAAATAAAACCTCAAACTAGTTTGTGGCCCCCAGTACAATACTTTGAGATCAGGTACTAAATCGATGGGGTGCCCACACATCCCACATGTGGTTAGCGCGCTCGATCTCGGAACAGGTGTCAAGAACTCGGGGTCCTACGGGACACCAGTGAGCGGTCGGAAAACCAAATATTGTCTATCACCCACCGGTGCCTCTGCATTTACCTACTTCAATTTTAGTTATTAAACAGTAATTAAAGTCTTGATCAACTCCAACATCAAACACGCGGCAATACTCCAACAACGTGGGTACTTGACCCGCAACAAAGACTTGAGCAAGCGACTACGACACGCAAGTCCAACTATCTACCAAACAACAGGTAATAGGATGTGTCCAAGGCAATATAAGTCTGCAAGGGATATCACGGGCACGAAACTAGAGCATCGCGACACAGATAGCAATAGATCAACAGGAGGGAGTAAATACTATAAAAGTAAGATAGGTAGAAAGGGGGAGATGCTCGCCTGAAAAGATTGCCGAAGATTCATCCGAAGATCGGGGCGAAGCTCACGTCAACTCATCGATCTTATCCGTGAAGAAGCAAAGCACTAGAAGAAACACCGAATGCACTATTTAATACTACGGCAAAAGATCGGGCATGATGCATGTATGATGTATGACATGGCAAAGCTGCCATGCAATTAGGTCATATTAAGCGGAACCGGGGTCCCGACAATTAAATATATGGTTCAAGTTATTTAGATACCCCGCAATTTAATGTTGTATTAACAAGGCAAAATTATATCATTATATCATCGGTCCGCTACACCAGTTTAAATGAGGCCAATATTAGGCTAGATTCGCCCGCATATGGCCTCCATATTTAATTATATGGTGAATCAGCATAAGGCCCCCTAACCACACAATATGTATGCAAGCATGACAATTTGATTATGCAACGAGATAGATGTCATATTATAAAATAGGGGCGGATAAGATAGGGGTCACACATTAGAGGGGCTCGACGATCTTGGTTTAGGGTTCTCGGGGTTCGACAGGGATCGGTCTTCGGGACGACGGCCTTCGTATTCCGTGGATCACGGCCTCCGGTCCTTCGGGTTCACCTTCAAGTGTCGTTCTTGGCGTTGATTCATTTTATCGGAGGCCTTGGTGAGGCTCTTGTCGATGGTATCCGGCTACTTCCTGCTTTGGACTCTAGGGTTTTCCGAACATGCTCAACAGGAGATGGGACGAGGATGGACAGACCCACAGAAACGACCAAGGTGTAGTTCCACTTCTGCTGAATGAAACTGAAGGCAAACAAAAACACTCGGGTGAGGTACAGATAAAAGAGAACAACTAGCATAGAACAGGGACAGGGCAGGGTGCCATGTCCTTAGGCGACACACGACAACCTCAAGGCGAGCTCTGCCTCAGGAAGCAGGGAAACAGGGGCGATGCAGCTGGGGGCGGGCCGGAGCTCGCGGGGGGGGGCTCTGCAGGGCCGCGCGACGAGGAACCTAGCGACGCGCGCGGAGAGGACGGTGGTGTCCCTGGCAGCGGGGCGCTGCAGGCCGGGGGGAGAGGCGACAGGGAGGTCGAACTGGCCTGGGCGAGTCGGTGCAGAGGATGAGGCGGCCTGCCGAGGAGCTCGTGGGGCGGGATGGGAGGCGCAGGCCGAGAGAGGAAGGCGGGGTCAGGGAGGCCTTGGTCCAGTGGACGGCGGGCTCATGAGCAGTGGAACTTCGAGGAGGGCGGCGAGGCGAAGACGGAGGAGGGTCGGGCAAGGAGGCGGAAGACAGCTCGAGGAGGGGTCGACGAGGAGGCTCAAGGCCTGGGTCAGGCGGCGGAGATCAGGCACGGCCGGGCGGAGGAATGGCTTGAGGCGGACAGAGACGAGGATGGCGACCGACGGCGGTGGCGGTTGGTGAGCGTGGAGGAAGGACGGCGAGGACGGAGAGGGCCGAGGAGGTCCCGACGGCGAGGCTCGGCTCGGAGCGGCTGCGAGGAGAGACGGGGGAGGCGGGGAGGAGAGGGCCGCGGGCGAGGTCGGCGCGGAGGCCGGCGCGAGGGCGGGGAGGAGAGAGAGAGGAGCGAGCGGGGCTGGGGTTGCGTGGGAGTCGGGGGGTTAGCAGGGTAGGGTCGGCGTGGGGGCCCAGGGCGGGTGTGTGGCTTGGGTGTGTGAGAGGTGGGGCTGGAAAGGGGTGGGGCCAGGCGGTCGGTGAGGGAGAGGGAGGGGGTAGGTGGCTTGTGTGTGGGTGAGGAAGGGAGAGAGGCAGGGGCCGGTCCAGGGGGTGGGTTCGGTGGGACCCGCGGGGCAGGGAGGTGGTTTGCTGTGGGTGGATTGGTGAGGTGGCAAGGTGGGTGGGGATTGGGTCCAGGGGTGAGGTGGCGAGCTGGGATAGGTGGGTAGACTAGAATTGGGTGGGGGTAGATTTAGGTGGACCGTTTTATTCTGGGGGTGGCCGACTGGGTCGGATCGGCCCGGTTTGGCTGCCCCCACTAAAATAATTAAATATTTTATTTGTTTAAAACAGGGCTTTGCAAACCGTTGGCCGACAAAACAAATTAATCCGGAGACCCGGGTTTGCGTTTGAACAAAGACGGGGCGTTTTAGAAAACAAAAATAGGTTTTTCCGAAAATAATTTTTATGCAAGCAAATGCAAGATGATGACGATGCTCGAATGCAACGCGGCATGATGACATGAGCATGAGGTTATGATGATGCAATGCACAAAAACAACGCGATTTTCTAGTAGTGGTTTTGCGGGATGCCACAGGTATGGACTAGATGTCAAAGCATAAAGGACTGATAGACTGTCCTAAGAAAGCCATCACCATGACCAGTAGCTCTGGAGTAACAGTAGAGCATATATCTGAATCCTTACCCCATCAATTCAAGTGTAACAAGAGTCTAGGCCTGCCAACCATTGACCAAGTCAGAGTAGTCTGTGAATACCCCGACATATTCCCAGATGAATTGCCCGGTATGCCCCCGGATAGGGATATTGAGTTCACTATTGAACTAATCCCTGGAACCAGACCCATAACCCATAGACCCTATAGTATGAACCCCTCAAAGTTAGTGGAACTGCAGAAGCAGTTGGATGCTATGTTGGCAACAGGCTTGATTCAACCAAGCGCATCGCCATGGAGATCGCCAGTGTTATTCGTCGACAAGAAAGATGGAGGCAACCGTCTGTGCACAGATTACAGAAAGATGAATGATGTCACCATCAAAAACAAGTACCCTTTGCAAAAGATAGAAGAGCTATTTGATCAATTGACTGGTGCCCAGGAATTCTCAAAGATTGATCTAAGGACTGGTTATCACCAACTTAAGATTCGTGCAATGGATATTCCGACTATCGCCTTTACTACTCGTTATGGTTTATATGAGTATACGGTTATGTCTTTTGGATTAACCAATGCCCCTGCATATTTCATGAATCTCATGAATAAGATCTTTATGAATTTCTTAGATAAGTTTGTCGTTGTGTTTATCGATGATATCCTTATCTAATCCAAGTCAGAAAAAGAGCATGAGCAACATTTGAGAATCATCCTAGAAACCCTGAGAGAGCATCGGTTATATGCCAAGTTCAGCAAATGTGAGTTTTGGATGAAAGAAGTAGGATTCCTAGGACATATTGTGTCTACCGGAGGAGTCTCTGTTGATCCCACCAAGATCAAAGATGTTGAAGCATGGGAAGCCCCAACCACTCAAACCCATGTCCGTGCATTTCTCGGATTAGCGGGATATTACCGCAAGTTCGTCGAAGGATTTTCTAGCATCGCCAGACCCATGAACCAATTGTTGAAGTAGGACAAGAAGTTTGAATGTACCGACAAATGTGAAGCCAGTTTCCACGAGCTGAAGAAGATATTGATTTCAGCCCCAATATTGATCATGCCAAATATCAAGAAGCCGTTGGATGTGTATTGTGATGCATCCAAGATCGGTCTCGCATGTGTACTGCTGCAGAAGGCAAAGTCATCGCTTATCTGTCTCAACAACTGAAACAGCATGAGTAGAACTATCCGACCCATGATCTGGAGTTAGCAGCCATAGTTTTGGCATTGAAGACATGGCGTCATTATCTGATGGGTAATCGCAGTGAGATGTACTCGGATCACAAAAGCTTGAAGTATATTTTCACTCAGAAGGAGTGGAATATGAGGCAAAGGAGATGGATAGAGTTAATCAACGATTATCACCCTGGCAAAGCCAATGTGGTAGCGGATGCTCTTAGCAGATTGCCGTGTAGGCTAAACACTATGATCAAGGAGAAACAACCAAGTTTGTATGAGGAGTTGGAGCAGTTTAGGACTGAACTAGTTAGCAAAGGATTCTTAGCTAGCATTGAACTTCAACCCATGTTAATTAGCCAAATCAAGGAAGCCTAGAAGCTAAATGAAAGTATCGATGGAATCAAACGTCGTATTGGTACAGGAAAGGTACCTGGATTCACCGAAGACGAAGAAGGAGTTCTGTGGTACAAAGGCTGTATATGTGTGCCAGGAGATTCGGAGCTGAAGCAAGTTATCATGCAGGAAGCTCATGATACTCTTTATTCTGTCCACCCCGGAGGAACGAAGATGTATCAGGATTTGAAAGAGCAATTTTGGTGGCACAAGATGAAGAGAGAAATTGGGAGCTACATCGCCAAGTGTGATATCTGTCAGAGAGTCAAAGCGGAACATCAGAGGCCCGCGGGACTATTGCAACCATTGCAAATTCCAGAATGGAAATGGGATTCCGTTGGAATGGACTTTATCACCGGATTGCCTACTTCTAGTAGGGGAAATGACTCAATCTGGGTCATCGTTGATAGACTGTCCAAGGTAGCTCACTTTATACTTGTCTAGACAACTTACCAGAGTTCGAAGCTAGCAGAGCTGTACATTTCTAGGATTGTTAGTCTGCATGGAACCCCCAAAACCATAGTATCTGATCGAGGAACCCAATTCACCTAGAGATTTTGCCAGAAAGTTCAGGAAGGATTAGGAACCAAGTTGAATTTCAGCACCGCTTATCACCCGCAAACTGATGGACAGGCTGGAAGAGTCAACCAGATCTTAGAAGATATGTTAAGAGCTTGTGTGTTAGAGTATGGATCAAAATGGGAAGACTACCTGCCTTTCACAGAATTCTCATATAACAACAGTTATCAATGTAGTTTACAAATGGCACCATTTGAGTTCCTATACGAAAGAAAGTGACGCACCCCTTTGAATTGGTCGCAAGTAGGAGAGAGTCAGATCTTTGGACCCGACAGTCTCCGAGAAGCTGAAGAGAAGGTTCACAAAGTCCGTGAGCACCTCAAGACCGCCCAATCCAGACAGAAGAGTTATGTTGACAAGAGAAGGAGAGACATGACTTTCAATGTCAGAGATTTTGTATATCTCAAGGTTTCACCACTGAAGGGAACCCCACGTTTTAGTCTGAAAGGAAAGTTAGCCCCCAGATATATCGGGCCTTTCAAAATTCTGAATCGTCGAGGAGAAGTATCTAATCAACTTGAACTACCATAGGAGATGTCAGCCATCCACAATGTGTTCCATATCTCGTTACTTCCCAAATGCTTAGAAGTGCCAGAGAAGACCGAAGTTTTCAAGAACATCGATCACCGAGCTGTTGATATCAACAAGGACCTGAAATATCGTGAAGTGCCCATCCGTATCTTGGAGGAAGCCTACAGAACCACCAGGACCAGGAGTATCAAATTTCTCAAGATTCAATGGAGCAACCATACTGAAGAGGAAGCCACTTGTGAGCGAGAAGATTACATTAGGACAGAATTCCTAGACCTCTTTAGTTCCTAGTTTTGTTTCGTAAATCTCGGGAAGAGATTTTGTTTAAGGGGGGAAGGTTTGTAACATCCCAAAACTTAATCCAAGGTTAATCAAGATCAAATCTACCCAATTTAGGGTTAACAAAAACTTTTCCATTTTAAATGATTAAGCATTCATGTGTGTGCATTTAAATTAGGAGTTGTTTTGAATTGCCATGTTTGAGTGATCGATTGGTTGTAAAATGACTCTAAGGTGAATTAAACATCATCTAGATCGTTCCCAAACAAATCCCAAAGAAAAACAAATCAAAAAGAATAAACTAAGCAAATGGTCATTTTTGCCATTTTAATTACCAGGCCTACTTTGGCTATTCATAGAACTCAAATCTTAACAGAAACAAATGTGGATCTTTGCACCCCTTGCTAGTACAAGTAGTGATGTACCAAGGCCCACTTTGTTTCATCCCAAAAACTTTCAAACACTAAATTTAAATGACATTTAAAAATTGAATCTAGTGTAGGTATCAAGATCACACTTATTAAAAAACCACTCAAATGAACTCCATTTTCAAATCCCAAGCAACCACAGATGCTTAAGCATGTGACAAACAACTCCACCAAAAATAATCTCAAAATTCAAAATTTGAATTTTTTCGGCCATTTTGTTAAACACCTTGTGTGCAAAAATCTGGAAAAATCACAAACACTATTGTGAGCAGTGTTTGGACCAATGTGGTCTCCCATTTTGCAACCAGAGCCACCCCAGAGCACTCCCTACCCTTTGCTAGCCCGGCCAAGCACTCTGCCCCGACCAAATGGTCATGGACATCAATGCCGAGCCCAAATCGAGCACCTCACCGGCGACAGCGCGCCACAGCAGTCGCCAGCCTCTCCCACCATGTCTACCACGTCGCCCGTGGTCCACCTCCACCGCCAGGCCAGCCCTAGCCCAAAAGGAAGAGCGATGAGCAGCCAGGAACCATCACGCCCGGAGCCTGTCAGCCATGCCGATGCCGCCCACAGAGCGCGCAGGGTCCCCGCTCAGCCAGACCCCGCCTAGCTCTCTTCGTCCACCTATATGATCGCCACCACCCCAAGAAGCTGCCAGACATGCCAGTTTCCTCGACCATGCCCCATAGTCGCCGGCCACCGCAAAGTTCGCTGTCGGCAGAGACATCCTGTGCGCCGCGCCACTCACCTCTCCCGACCACTTTTCACTGCACATGCACCACCGTGACGCTCGCCAGGGAACCTCCCACCGTCCTAGCCCACTCACCTCTCCTCTGCCGCCTCGCCGATCCTATAAATAGAGAGCTCCCCAGCACCGTTTCCTCACACCACTCTCATCCCCTCCCTCTCAAAACACTCCCCGAGCCCCACCGGAGCAACCATAGTATGCAGCACCGGAATTTTGTCGGAGTCTGCCGCGGAGGGAGAAGAAGGGAGCCGTTGATCCAGGCCATCTCCCGGGACACCGCCAGTACTAGGAGAATCTCCGTCCTCGACTTGTTCGTTTGCACGCCTCGCCAAAGCCCCGGTAAGCCGCCCCAGACCCCCACTGAGCCGCTAGGGTTACACCTCGCCGGCGACCTGTCTGTCATCGATGACAAGCCCAGCCGTAGATCTTCTCTCTTATCCAACGGTCCATGTTGCCCCGTACCGCTTCACGTTTACACAGCCACTGACATGTGGGACCCCCTGTCAGTTGTCCTCAGTGCTGCGGAGTGAGACTGGGCCGGCCCATTTCCTTTCCCGCGCTGACCCAGTAATTAAAATCTAGATTTTTCTATTTTAGTTTAAACTCAATTCTGTCTCTTAGTTCAAAAATAAATTCAGAAAGATTTACTGAACCAAATTGAGTGATTCCAATTTTGTTGGAAAGCCTCTGAAAAAATCTATCCAAGCCCGTTGGATTTAATTCATTTAGAGTTTGAGATATCTCATAGTAAAAATAATAAGACAGAAGCTTTTGCACATTCAAACATTTTTATAAAATCAACCATAATAGATTTTGAGTTGATTCCAACTCTCAAAAATCACATTTAACCGTACCTATCTGAATATGTAATAATATTAAGGTTTACATGCAGTGACTTTGGACTAGTACCAAAATAATGCTATATAGGCATTTCTAGTCACTTTAAATCATTAAATATTAAACTTAAACTTAATTAAATGTGACCCAACCTTTAAATCACATTCCCATATGTTAGAATATGTGGTGATGACATGTGTCCACATGATCCCATATTTTAAGTGGAGAATATTAAATCTTAGCTATTTTCAATGAGTAGAAATTACTTTTCTTAAATAAAAAGAATGAAGCTAGTTAATAAAACCTTGTGATGCTTGTGATGATAATAGATCATGAAATGTGTGCCTTAGTATTCTAAGTATCCTATTTAAGAATTGTTTGGTGATTGTGTACTCCTTATGTATTTATAGACAATAGTACCGACCAAGTCTACGAGGAGGAGTTCTACCAAGAGGAGGAGGAAGAAAACTTCAACCACTGCACCAACCAAGGCAAGATATTGTTAGCAAGCTAACACTTGCAAGTATTATATTAGCAAGCTAGCACTATACCATTGAACCCTTGCAATCTAGATAACAGTCATTAGGCATGCTTTGGTTATACCACTTTGACTATTACCTACCCCAAGTTTTATTTCCAAGCTTTACTTCTTTACTTTATTAAAGTACCTTACTTGTTTAAAGGTAGCGTAAAGAGTATAAAACTTGACCGATCTAGATAACCTTAGATGTCATTCTGTGGCATGAGATTGAGATTAGCATCCCACCTTAGTGAACATTCTTAACTTAGTACTTGGAACAAAAATCCAAAACTTGAGTCACTTTAGATGGGAACACTTGGTGAGAATAAATTGTGAAAACCTTGGAATGATGAGTCATTCTATTGAGATGTTTTGACATGTGTTTAGAAAAACAAATGGTTTATGATGGTGAAAATTTTGAGGCATGAGCCTTAGCCCTTTTACAAAAACTGATGGTTGGATTCGGATGCGATACCATTCCAATTTTACTGTACAACCACAATACCTGAATTGGGTAAGGCTTAGCCAGAAGTTTATATGCATTAGTATTAGTTCCCTCGTGGGAGAGTTTTGAGCTGAGCCTACCTCTCAATGTTGTCCACCTATGCAATGCCCAATAGGACAGATGGTCATGGTTGGGAGGCCATGCTCATAGGAGAGGTGCTTATACTAGGGTGTGTAAAGGGAAGGTTATGTTTGATTATCTGCATACTAAGTATGATGATTTAGGGTTACCCCTGACAGATGTATCGAATCTTGTGGTGAAAGTGTACCACCTCTGTAGAGTGTCAAACTATTTGAATAGCCGTGTCCAAGGTTATGGACAGTTGGAGTGGCCATACTGTTTTGTTGTCAGATATTTTCAAAATGACTTATGAAATGAATGATGAATCTTGACTTGACCGCAACAGGGTTGTGACTATGACACTAGCTTCCCAACTTAAGTGATTCTAGAAATTTATTTTATCTTTCTTTGTTTCAGAACTCAGCTTAGGTTTCAAACTTAACTTTATAGTTAAACTTAGAGTTAGCATTTACACTAGAATTATACTACTTGTTAGTGGTAGTTTGCGAGTACTTAAAGAGTACTCATGGCTTTTGTCCCTAGCTATTCCTATGGCCATACTATGAAGGAGATTACCAAGATGAAGGACAGCAGGACGACTATGATAACTAGGACTATATTCCATCGTCAGCATTGCCTGTGACGTTGAAGATGGACCCCACCGCTATGCTATTTATTCCGCTACTTGATTGTACTAAGACTAGATCATGAGATCCTTATTTGTGGAAGACCTTATTTATGGTTTGTAATCGATGATGTACTGTGATATCCAATCTGTTATGTCTCGCAAAAATGGTAATCCTGGGATTGCGATGTATGGCATAACAGGCATCTGGGATTAAAAATCCGGGTATTGACATGTTGCCGTGTCGTTGTCCAGCAGCTGAAATAAGTTGCTGCTTCATGGAGTGTAGCAGCCAACTTAGAAATTGTTTTTCAGCCCAGAAACTTATGATAAGTGTAATGCCAACATTAGGGATTTATTAAGCGCCTATAAATAATTCATGTCTGTGCCAGTAACACCCATCGATTTTGGAGACCCCTTAACCGCTCAGCTATCGTGATTGTTTAGATAGTAGTGGCACAGTCACAATTTTGGATTCAACTAGTGGCCTCGGCCGTATCCAATCCTAAAGTCACGATACATTTTACTCCGAGTACGGGAGGCAGATTGTTTCGCCCGACAAGTTCCACGCACACGGCTCCAGAGTTTATCCGAACAACATATATAGGTTCAAGTTCAATACATCATTAGGCTTCTACACTGCTAGCCTTCTTTCTCTGCTTGGTGCCAACTTTCTTCCTCTTGCCTTCACGTCCACTGGCTTCTTCATCTCCTGCCTTCTTCCTCTTCTTGAGTACCAATTTTCTTACCTTCACGTACCCTGCATCTCCGGGTCGAGGGAAGTCAGGCCAATCAGCACCAGAATCTTGTCCAGCATCATCACTCCACTCGTTTTGGTTTTCTTCTCACAGCAAAATCACTGAGTCGGCTGTCTTGTTTCTTACCTTGCGCTTCCTGTAAAAAAACAGTACATGGATTACTACCTTATATCTAAAGACTATAAACAATTTTTTGTGTGAATGTACCATCTCATACCTAGGTTTGGGAGCATTAAGGGGACAGCCCGCAGCTCTATGGCCTATAAGATGGCAGGTCTTGCATCTGTTTTTGCCCTTCTTGGTAGCACAGAAAGCCGAGCCCTTCTTCATGAGAAAATTCTTAAACCTATTCACCTGAGGTCTTCCTCTGCCCCTTTTTGTAACTGGATGGCAAAGCTCGAAAGATAGTTGGACTTGAGGCCACTGAGATGGGTCTGTACATGGCTCGACAGATCCAGCGTATGTAGCTCTGAACTTTTCCATAGAGTAGTAGTCTGACAAATACTGATCCAAATGTGGTAGAGTTCTTTTCTTCACCAAGAAGGCCAAGGCGTGGTCGCAAGGTTTCCCGGTATGCTGCCACTCTAAGCAGTTGCATTCTCGCAGTTGGATGTTCACAACATCCCTTTTGCCACTCTTGGACATATCGACCACCTCATAGCTGCTGCTGGTTGACAGGAGAACCTCAAGATGAGCAAGTCCTCGGCTTCTCTTGTGTAGTTGCTGTACAAATGGTGGTAGCATATGTCCTCTAAGTCTCCTACCGATCTCTCTCCTTATATTTAACAGCTTCATGATCATACCACGCATGTTGTCCATCAAGATATGAACAGGACGCACTTTTATGTCCTTCACCTAGTTATTCAAGCATTCTACAAGGTTCTTGTTTATGTCAGGGTTGAATTGACTCATCTTCCATAGCTGCGAATGATGGATGGCTAAGTACTCTGGAAGTTCAGGGCTTCCGCAAAAATCTTTCTCATGAAATATTTGCTGCTACTAGGTTTGTAAACTCTAGCAGCAGGAAACATGTAATGAAATACACTGCCTGCATAGTGTGAGTACAAGTTGAGCATCATATGGGCATGGCATTCTCTACCTTCAGCTCGCGAGAACACCTCCTTCACTGCATTTGTCAGACCTTTGCATGCATCCGTGGATATAGCCAATGGATCCATGCGGCTTATTGATCTCCTGAGCTGCCTCATAAACCAGACGCAGTTTTCCTCCGTTTCTGTTTCAAACAGCCCAAATGCCACTAGGAACATCCAATTGTGACCATCAAGTGTTGTGGCAGATGGCAGACAACCTTTCCATTTGCTAGTTAGGACAGTGTTGTCTACACTCAGATATGGCCTACATTCATCCTTGAATCCCTAGATGCAAGGTTTAAGCGCCATGAAAAATCTTTTGAAATATATTTTACCATGTACTGATTCGGTGTCAATCTCTACAACGCTCCCCGTACACCTAGCTTGTACCTCCACTTTGAAGTTGTACAGCATCCTGAGGCTATTGGTCCAATCCCCGTGCAAGACCCCCAGAGCTTTCTCTTTACCTTTCCAAACAGTGTAATACGGTAGGACAATGTTGTATTTAGAACCGAGGCTAGTCTGAATATTCTTCACGGTCTCCTTAGGGTTATCCTTTAGTATGGACATAGATTGCATAGCCATCCACGCCGTATCAGCCATTGAGAATTTCAGTTTGCTTCCTGTCAGACACATGTGTGGAGGGCCCATTTTGTTCACCTACAACATAGATTCATTTAAAAGATAAGCAGAGTCGACTAGTTGCCATAAAGATATCACACATCAATTGTAGTTATAGATTGAAAAGAGAGAAAGTTATAATGGTTTGCCGCATTCATTGCCCCAGTACCCTAATTGCCTTCGACGCAGGTAAGGCTCTTGCTGTGATCCTCCATGGACAATGTACCTCGGCCCGTACATTCATCCACGTTAACTTGAAAACGGCCTCATACCTCTGGGCAGTGTTCTTCAGTCGATAAACATCGAACTCCCCCTTGATACAAAAATGCCGGAACGACATCCTGACCTCATGCATGCTCCTAAACTCGGTGCCGACCGAAATTATAGGATACTCGTGGTCATGTTTCATTTATTCTACTTGAACACCCAAATCATCGACTGGAATACCAGCATCATCGTTAAGTTCCTCGTCTATTTCATCATCACCAGATTCTTGATCCTCTACAGTGCCTTCTTCTTCATCTGATTCAGAATCCTCGCCATTGTCTCTAATGCCTAGTACTGCACACATCATATTGTCTCCCATGGGTGGGGCTGCACCATCGTCTCCACCCGGATGGACCGAAACATTGCCCCAATACACCTCACCGGCAACTCTGTTTTCTCCAAGACACTCTGTTGGTTCTGCTACAACCACATGGGGTGGTCTTATGTTTGCACGCATCCCAGGTACTTCAGTGAACAAACAGCAGTTAGAATCAATTTCATCTTGACTGTACATAACCCTCTTGCTCTTCCTGTGTACATCCTCCTTCCTGATGTAATCTTTCCTGATGGTATCAGTAGGGCTTGACATCTCGTTCCATTCTCCATCGAACTAGGCTTTTGCTTGGGTGTGATCTCCTTACTTCCTCCCCTCACGGGTGTTGGCTCCGGGGTGCTGGCATTATTGCCTGACCTCTACAGCGTGTTCTTCTTCGAATTATCCCTTTTGTTGCTACTATTGGGCATGTTATCCTTCATGCTGGCATTATTGCCTGACCTCAATGGTGTTTTCCGCTCCAAATTAGCCCTATTGTTGCTACTATTGGGCGTGTTCTCCTTCGTGCTGGCATTATTGCCTGACCTCAGCGGCGTGTTCCGCTCCAAATTAGTATTTTTCTGCTCCCAGTGGGTGTGGTAGCCTCCGTGCTGGCCATCTTCGCCTCTTTGCTACCACTCCTAGGATTGTTCACCACCGTGATAGCCCTCTTAGCATTTTTGCTGCTACCGTTCGGTGTGGCATTTTGACTGGATCTCAGGGGTGTACTCTGCGGCATGGTGCCTTTTTTCGTGCGACTCTTGGTCATCCTCTTCTTTGGCATGGTCTCCTTGGTGACGTTCTTCTTTGGGGTGCCCTTTCTGGTGATGCTCTTCCTGCTCCTCTTTATGACGCTCCTCTGTAAGACTCTCCTCTGTTCGTAGCTACCCTTAGTCGCACCAGCCCTAGTGATGCCATGGATCAGGTCACGCATGCCTTTGAAAAGTCCATCATCTCTATTGTCGAGTTCCAATTCCTATCCAACAATTTGCACTATCAAGTGGAAGTACACTTCACCTCTATAATGTTTCCTTGTAAACGGTATGACTAAATCCCTGGTCTCTTTCACTTCTATAGCATTTTTGCTCCTGTAACCAAAATATAACAAATGTGCTTCCTGGGAGGACCCCCACAGTACCTTCACACGTAATGATGCCATCAGGTTAGATAACTCTACCACTTCAGGATCGTATCTGCCAAGGATTACATCAAACTAGTCATAGAATTTTTCTATGCCATCATCTAATTTTGCAGTATAATCCGTGACACCGATACGAATGATTACTTTGCCATCATCAGGTTCTTCAGGATAGAACCCTCCGAGAGGTTCGAGAGGTGGAGCGGCACCATCAGACCCATCCCCAATGCCACCGTCGCCATCACCAGCGTCATCATTAGCTAGATCAACCTCGGTGGAAGTACCAGGACCAGGAGCAAGGCGAGGGACCTTAGCAGTGGGAGCTACATTACATGGTGAATAGGCAAGGCCCCTTCTAACGGTAGCTACAATAGGATCAGCTGCCGCCATGCCACATCGACGATCAGGAGCAGTTCCCACAACAGTAGTGTTTTGAGTGCTAGAAGAGTCCAGACCATGAGCTAGCTCCAGACCAGCAGATCGCTGAACCTGAGCATGGGTTCTAGGAGGACACAAGGCATCAGTATTTGCAACAGTAGTGGGGCAGCCTCCGGAAGCCTTAGTTTGCTCAATAGCGGCAGGGATTGGGTCAATAGCGGCCAGATCAACAACAACACGAGGATGACCAGTACCACCAGATTCCAGAGCACGGGTTAGCACAACTTGAGGATGGTTTCGAGGAGGAGCAGCGCACAAGGCAGCGGTCTTGGCAACAACAGCAGGGCAGCCTCCAGAAGTCCTAGTTTGCTCAACAGCGGCATGGATTGGGTCAGCAGCAGTCGGAGCAACAACACCATGCGGACGACCAGTACCAGCAGATTCTAGAGAAGAGTTTTGCACAACGGCAATACAGGGACTCATACGAGGAGGTTGCCTGACAGAAGCATCTCGCGGACGAGGAACCACATTTTTCTCAACAATAGCAGGGGTTTGAGTTAGACCTCCCTCTCCAATAATAGTTGGGCGACTCCTAGTAGCAGGAGCTTCCTCATCCAATATGTTACAAATCAGCATAGCCACGCAAAGCCCAGCATGTTGTTTCATCAACCCAATTAGCTGACTGTCACACGCTATAGGAACCTTGAAGCCTTGTTCATCAAGGATGCTGAACCGTGAAGTTTGCTCCGGTCTCATTTCAGCAAGTTCACCCACAGCAGCAACCAAACCAGGGATAGTGCATAACTACACAGGTGCTACTTCCATCTTCAGATTGTGAGCTTGATTCCATGTGCTCTTCCCATCTGCTAATTTAATGTGGTAGCTACAGATGGTGACCCAAACTGTGTATTTGGGTTCAGCGGAGATCCTACTTGACAGAAAATGGATACAAAAGATAAGAATTGTTTGTCAGCGTCGTGCTAGCAAAAAATTCTATGTTCGATATATCTCTGTAATGACAGTAGCCAGCTAGCAGTTATAGGTAGTGCGAATAGCAAAGAGAAGAGTAGCTCACCCGCAGTTAGCCAAAAGTACTTCTTCCTTGGCAAATGGATTTGCCATCCTTCGTGCTACTCAGCTCGTTGGCAGTAGAGGCGGGCTAGATCATTTTAACGGCTGGCACGACATTCGACATTAGACCTCAGTAGAAGCGAGTAGGTGCAGCAACTTGGTGCCGGTGCCCGAAGAGATCATTCTAGTTGGAGAGGGGATTTCGACGCCGCTGGTGCTAGGGTTCATGCAAAAGGAGGGAGGGAGTGGATTTGTGAATTTGGTCAACACACCATGATCCTTTAGTCTCTCGTTTCGCCTATGTGGTTGCCGCGTTGGCACTCGTGTCACGGAAATATTACTGACCTGAGTGTCCCGACCGTCTATTTTACGGGGCAGTTTCACGGAATATTTGGATTTGGTAGGGGTGAGATGAGTTTGCATCGAAATGGCCCCTCTCGGTAGTTGGCGGCCCAACATTTCGAAACGCTACAATTTCAGGCAACTTAGGTACCGCGGTGCACTGGCCCGGGAACTTTGGTACCGCAGACTAACAGGCCCCAATGGAACATAAGTCACATCACTAAACCCATATGAGTGTGTGTGGTCATGAGGATCATGGTGGTTTGGAAAATACCATATGCAATGACACTCCATGTGCCAAACCATGGCTAGCCAGCCCAAAAAACCATTGGAATGGAACTGCCACATGTAAAGGAGCACTAGTGTGACATAATGTGCATCACCACTCCCACTTGAGTGTGTGTGGTCACGTGGATCATAGTGGTTAGGAAAAGAACACATGCAATGACACTCCATGTGTCAAACAATGGTCAGGAATTCCAAGAACACACTAGAATGCAACTGCCACATGTAATGGAGTACTAGTGTGACATAAGTTGCATCTCCACACCCACTTGAGTGTGTGTGGTAAAGTGGATCAAGGTTGTTTGGAAAACAACACATGTAATGTGACTCCATGTGTGAAACCATGGTTAGAAAGTCCAGGAATACACTGGAATACATCTGTCGCATGTAATGGAGCACTAGTGTGACAAATGTTGCATCACCACACAAGTTGAGTGTGTGTGGTCATGTGGATCAAGGTTGGTTTGGAAAAGAACACATGCAATGTCACTCCAAGTGTCAAACCAAGGCCAGAGAGCCCCAATACACACTGGAATTCAACTGCTACATGTAATGGATCACCAGTGTGACATAAGTTGCATCATCACGCAAAATTGAGTGTGTGTGGTCATGTGGATCGTGGTGGTTTGGAAAAAAACACATGCAATGACACTCTCTATGCCAAACAATGTCCAGGAAGCCCAAAAACACATTGGAATGCAACTGCCAGATGTAATGGAGCACTAGTGTGATAGAAGTTGCATCACCACACCTACTTGAGTGTGTGTGGTCATGTGGATCATGGTGGTTTGGAAAGGAACATAGGAAATGACACTCCATGTGTCAAACAATGGTAAGAAATCCCAAGAACACACTAGAATGCAACTGTCACATGTAATGGAGTACCAGTGTGACATAAGTTGCATCACCACATGCACTTTAGTGTCTGTGGTCATCTGGATCATGGTTGTTTGGAAAAGAACACATGCAATGACACTCCATGTGTCAAACAATGGTAATGAAGCGTAAGAATACATTGGAATGAAACGGACACATGTAATGGAGCACTAGTGTCACACACATTGCATCACCACACCCACTTGAGTGTGTGTGGTCATAGGTTGTTTGGAAAAGAACACATGCAATTTCACTCCATGTGACAAACCATTGTCCGAAAATCCAAAGAACATAATGGAATGCAACTGCCACATGTAATGGAGCACCAAAGTGACAAAGGTTTGATCAGCACATCCACTTTAGTGTGTGTGGTCATGTGGATCATTGTGGTTTTGAAACGAACACATGCAATGTCACTCCATGTGTCAAACCATGGCGAGAAATCCCAAAGGCACAATGGAATGCTACTCCTCACGTAATGGAGCACCAGTGGGACATATGTTACATCACCAAACACACTTGAGTGTGTGTGGTCATGTGGATCATGGTGGTTTGTAAAGTACACATGCAATGACACTCCATGTGCCAAACCATGGCCAGGATGCCCAAAAAAACTTTGCAATGCAACTGCCACATGTAATGGAGCACTAGTGTGACATAAGTTGCATCGCCACACCCACTCAAGTGTGTGTGGTCATGTGGATCATGTTGGTTTGGAAAAGAACACGTGCATTGATAATCCATGTGTCAAACAATGGTCAAAAATTCGAAGAACATACTAGAATGCAACTGCCACAAGTAATGTGTGACACCCCCGGGATTATGGCTAGACAAATTCTAGACCTCTGTCTGATAAAAGCCTAACCTAAATGTCAGAAGCGTACGGAGAGAGAATCGGTAACATTACAGTGACCCTACGACACAAAAAATTATTACGGCAAGCTCATAATTGAGCGAAGAACCAAATTATTACAAGCAAAGGTCACTGACCACAAACATCAAACAACGGAAGGCAAATTATGCTATTTAGTAATGCAAACTTAACAAATGGCCTAAGAGGCCTGAAGCATAACGATGACATCCCAATCCATAGATTCCAGGCTGTCGACCGAGAACCCCAAACTACTCGTCGATGTCGATGCCATAATGAACTTATCTTTTGTGATAACACTTACCTACTACAAAACTATCAACAAAGCAAGGCTGAGTACAGGGTGTACTCCACAAGGCTTATGGCTGGTGGGGTTACTTTGCATAAAGCTATCTTTATTTGTAAAAGAGGTAGGATAAGCTCTACTAAGTGGAATATTTGAAAGGGGATAAGAAAACGATATCACTAGCTTTGATCTTCTTCTGATATCCACCGAATCTTTATGAGCTGAACCTATCAACTAGGATCACCCCCTCGATCCCCGAGGAAGCATCCTTAAGCACACCTCAGATCTCTTGTAAAGTTTTACGATCAGGTTATAGTTCTCTATGATCATCACATCCGTTTCCAAGTCGTCCATAACCGTGGACACGACTTTTCGAAAAGATTAATAACCCTGCAAGGGTGCACAACTTTACCCACACGTACCAACCGATTCTTAGTGCCAGTTAACATTAGCCCTCTTCCTTGGAAGGCCGACAGAGAGTGGTTGACCACGACCTTTACCTTGCTTTCGCCGAGACCATGAGTCACGCCCTAAGGAGATGCCGCCATAATGGGTCAAGTCCCGAAGTCGGTCCCTAGAGATGTGCGCATGGTTCAAGATTACGGAGGCCGTACCTCTCTTGTTCCAGGCCATGCTTACCTACCTGTATGAATGCACCTCCTCTACCTCCTTCGAGAATAACCAGAATGCATATGTCGAATGGAACGCCCGAACTATGTGACTCATGGAATCTACTAGGAAAGTTAGTTGGTCAAGGGGGTTTTCAGGCCCCCGTGTGGCTGTACGCTCGTCTTGGTTCAAGAGGCAAGAACTCAGATCCTAGTGGTGGCAAGTATGGGACTGCAAAAACCACAACCCGACGTGGCCTCCCATACAAGCCTTAGCATGTTTAACTTTCATCTTTGATCATACCATGTCATCATGTCCAACTAGGTTCATTCGCAGCTCTGATTCATCAACCAGATGGATCAGCGGTAATAGCTAAGCTTGGCTAAGCACAACAGAAATAGCAGCTCTAGCGAAGCTCATAAGCCAAACCCTAGTTATGTTAGGAGCAGTGGATCAGGGAGTATAGGCTACAAAGGGAAACATGCATCAGATAGGATTACTCTATCTATCGATAAAAGACTTTGGAATCATAGGATTAAATCATGTGTGGGGTTTTGCTTGCCTTTGCCTATTGATACTTAGATATAGAGCTTCAGGTTCATCTGCTTGGTATCATTCGTCGTTATCCTTCGATGGTGTTGTTTCCATCTTAGAATCGATGTCGTTGCTCACATCAACTCCGAGGTCTACCGAGAAGAAGCATAAACACCGGAAAGGAAAGCAACAATAAACACATGGCATCTATGCAATGCTCAAGCAAGGATGACGATATGACAAGTTAAAGTGTATTGAAATAAACCCTAGTACATGCTTGGTCATTTTAAACGGGGTCCGAGGGGTACAAACCCTAATTCGGAGAAACCCCGGATGCATATGAGAGGGGTTATTTTGTTGTTCTAATTAAACTTGTCATTTAAGTTCCTTAACAATGCACGAGTATGAGTCTATTGTGTAGATCTCATTTTTCTGAACATATATTATACATATTTTTCTGATTTAAAATGAATTATTTATGATTTTTCCCAATTTTAATCCATTTTAAATCATTTTTAAAACAATTAAACATTTTTGGAATATTTAAAATATTTTGCCAACCTGGACCCACTTGTCATATATTTAATCATTTCAGGAAACATTTTCAAAAAGATTAAATATCTTACAGGTAGGGCCCACCTGTCAGCATTTTTCATTTACAGAAAATAATTACAGATGATGTGGGCACTTATGAAAGGCACTTATGATGTGGGCATGATGTCATGCTGACGTCAGCCGGGCTTGATCCTCAGATCGACGCTGGAACTGACGATTGAGGGGGCACGAGAGGCTGCGAGTGGGGGCGTTGGATAGAGGGCGTCGAGGGGAGTCGAACGATGGTGGCGCCGCTTGGTTTTGGTCGCCGGAGACACGCCGGTGACGATGAACGGCTGCGGCAACGACAGAGAGGAAGGGAGGGATTGGAGGGGTCTACGGGGACTACCAGCTCACCAAAAATGCAATGGTGCTGTCGAGGAGGCGAGGCGAGCTCGGACGGTGAGGAATGGAGGCGACGACTGCAGCGGCTGACGATGAGGACGGGCTCGATTCCGGCGAGGAAGATGCTTCCCGGCTTGCGTGGCTTGACGAGGACGACGAAGACGACATGGTGCTTCTCCTAGGCTACTCCACAGGGAACGGGGTGGTCCGGAACGCCAGCAACTGGCGGGGTCCAGTGAGCTAGGGTTTCAGCAAGTGGGATACATAGCAAGGAGAGGAAGAAGTGGCGTGCTAGTGCTTCCTGCACAGCGGCGGCGAGTACTTGTAGGCATCTGAAGGCGGCGGCATGCATTGTGGCGTCGAGGCAGCGCATCGGGCACTCACCGGAGCGACACGGAGATGCTCTCTGTCGTTGTCGAGAGAGACGAAAGAGGAAGGAGAGGCCGAACCAGTATGGGCTGGCACGCGGTCATTGCTTCTTGGCCAGGCGGGCAGCGGAGGAGGGAAGGGAGATGGGCTCGACCCAGATAGAGCTAGGGTTCTATTTTTTTTGTTTAAAACCTTTTCTTTTTCTGTTTTCTTTTATGGCGCGCGCTACGCGTCCCCCGGGGGATATTTGCCCCCGATCCCCCGGGTCCGTAGCCGTCCGATCAAAACTTCAAAACCGTCTGATCAACCGGTCGACCTCCTCCACCCCCGCTTTTGCTACGTCGCGGCAAAAACCGTTTCAGAGTAGCAAAACCGAGGTGACCAATGGGAGTCGCAGTCAGCGCCTGACTGACCGTTTCAGAATATTGCTGATAGCAAAAATATTTCCACTTTCGAGCATACAGCCTGCATTTTGTATATAAAATTGCTACCATAGACAAAACTTGTTCTTATGAATGAATGTCATACGTATATTTGCTACATTAAACCTAGTAGCAAATCTTGTACACCTGGGTAGCACACCATTTCTATGCATGTAGCAATATGGCTACACAGATGTAGCAAATTAACACCTGGGGTGGCCAAAAAAATTAATGACATGTCTAGGTAAATACTCATTTTTAGCATTTATGCAGCATGTATGTAGCATGTACAGAACTTATCAAAACAATCACACTATTTGAAGCTTCAGAAGACAATAATCAACATTCCAAACTTCAAAAGCTTCCATTCCAAACATGTAGCACTTATCCATCCAACATAAACTATCCACAAAAGATAATCCATAGATGTTGCAGCAACGAACACATCCACGATTACATCAGTTTGAACCATTACAAAGTGCAAAATAAGATCACAAGGACGACATCAGTTTCAACGATTACATTAGTTTCAACCTAACTACGCTTCTTCTGTAACTCTTATTCCATCAGCTGTAGCAATGATCCTTTGTTTTTCCTTGCCTCAATCAGATCACATGCAAGAAGTTTCCTTAGAAGTGGTATACCATTGTTGTCGAACTCCGCCATGACCTTGCCGGTGAAGCTATCCATGAAGAGCATGCTGAAGAATCCACAATCAAATCTGTCAAAAAACAAACAGATAGATTAGTTAAAAACAAGCAGAAACTGATGTAGCAAGTGTAGGAAGCTAAAGTAGCAAGAGTTGTAAACTTAGGTAGCAATTAAAACACAATAATGTAGCAAAAGTTGAAACTAGTGATCAGGACAAGGATTGAAAAAAGGTGAGCAAAATCTTACATGGTAGTTTGGTGTGGCTGATCAGGATTGGTTAGCAGGTAAGTGTCGAAGTTGATATTGTCTGCTAGTTTTGATTGCTTCACAAGAATTGCAAAGTTTGCGAACTGGAAAACAAAGCAAACACACTGCATGGTTAATGATATGAAGCAAAAAAAAGGCCCAACTATAAATGTAGCAAACACAATGAACAAGTATAGCTGGATTACTAACCAGATTACGTGCACAATCATCAATCACACTAGCATTTTTGGACCCTTTCATTGAATCAAAAATATGCATCTGCTTTGCTACTAGGTTGATACAGGGAACTGCCCAATGGTTGAACTTCACAATAGGAAAGTATAGCTACATTCAAACATGAATTAATATTTAGCATCTTGTAATAGAAAGCAAACATGAACAAGATAGGAAGCAAGGATGTTATCTCACAAGGTCACACTTGAAAATCTTGAACTTTGCATTCTGCTCTTTCAACTCATCCATACATGCTTTAGCATTGAATGCTTTTGGATCAACAATAAGCTTCTCCTGCTTTTGTGTTGAGGATAAAAAGTAGTATGAGGCAAAGAAAAGCAAGTAAAATTTGCTACTATCTGTATTGGTTCAGCAAGCACACAAAAGGTAGCAAAATGCTAGCAGAGTACCTGTCATATGCATATTGAGCAAGTAAAAGATCAAGAAAAGTGCTACTTACCACAAAGTGTTGCGTGAAAGCGTACTTCCTCTTCTGCCGTGCACTTTTCTTGCAAACAATGTCCGACTCATGGTTAAATTTCTCAATCCAAACATTCATCAACTCACTATCTAGATTTTGGCGCGGCCGAAGCGATGTTTGGAAAGTTCTTAGCAACAATAATACTGCCCAATCTCCACAAAAACTGGCCTGCACAAAGGAATGCACATGTAGCAGATAGTTATACATAAAGTAGCAAACATTTCAATGTAAAGTAGCAAAAACAATAAACTAAAGTAGCAAACAGTTCAATCTAAAGTAGCAAAACCTATAAACTAAAGTAGCAAAAAGTTCAATGTAAAGTAGCAAAAACAATAAACTAAAGTAGCAAACAGTTCAATGTACAGTAGCAAAAACTATGAACTAAAGTAGCAAACAGTTCAATGTATAGTAGCAAAATGAATGAACTAAGGTAGCAGGTACTAAAAACTATGAACTAAAGTAGCAAACAGTTCAACGTAAAGTAGCAAAAAAAATGAAATAAGGTAGCAGGTAGTTCAAGCTGTAGAAGATTAAATGGAAAACTGTATCCTACAAGTGAAAAAAGTAAGTAGCAAAACACATTGACACATGTAGCAATCAGCTAGATGTAAGGTAGCAAAAACATTACTTCAGAGTAGCAAAAAACATAAACTTACGGTGCCCTATCCTTCGGATGGCCCTTGAATTTCCGACTATTCATCACAAATGTGGAGTATTTTTGTTCTACATCTTCAGAGACCTTCATCTTTTTCAACTTTGGAGGTGTGAGCTCCTCCTTGGCAGCCCTCTTAAACCTTGTCTTCTTCTCATGTGTCAACAAACCCGAGCTACCATCTCCTTTAACACTTGACTCAATGTTAACAACAACTGCAAAAACAGAAAACAATTGTGTCTTAAGCAAACAAGCGGAAGCATATCTAAGAAGCAAACAAGCGGAAGCATATCTAAGAAACTACAATAAAATGTTCATACCAGGTGCAATGGGAACAGCAGCTATCGCAGGCTCAGTAGAGCCGAAAGGAGCAAGATCCACTGGTGATGCTGGAATACTCTCAGAGGCATCAGAGGCAGTGGTCACGGCACCGGTTGGGGCATCACAGGAAGGTGGGAGAGACTGTGAAATGCAAAACTCTGCATACTCATCGGTCCCAGGCTCGAAAAGATCAAACGGGGGTTTGTCCGGAGCATTGGCCCAAGCTTCATCAGAAATATCCTTCCTGGGCTGTGAATTGGAGACCTGTCAGGGCTAACAACATCCGGCTTCTCAGTAGCATCAGCTCCCTTGCTCATAGAATCAATGATTATTGCTGCTTGAGGAACATCGACATGTTTTGTTGCTACAGGACCACCTTGCTCCATAGAAGCATCTGTAGCACCACCTTTCTCCACAACATCATCTGCATCACCATCTGCTTGAAAAACAACACTTGGTCCAGCTTCTTCTTCTTTACTTGATGATTCAACATCAACCAAAAGGGAAGCCATGCGTTGAGCCTGCATGTGCTTCAATCCAGCAGAAAGGTTCTTCATTGTCACATCAACATCTGCTTCAAAAATAGGCTTGTGCTTCTCATACAATGTTTTGAAACGAGCGGGAACCTGTTAGCAAACACTAGAAGCAAGTTAGTAAACCAGAAACAAGATAAATGATGAAATTCTAAGATATAAGCCGGATTCGTCAATTCACCGCCGCTTATCGCGGTGTCTGGCGATTTAATCCTCAAAAATATGGTGTAATAAAATTCTATTAAGCTTCTTTTGCATACGGGTAGATAATTTGGGGTAACTTATCCACCACCCCCACCCTAAGTCGTCAACATACATAAAGCGTAAACTCTAGTCCGAGAGGTGTTAATGCGCCCGTCGCCGCTATCGCGTCGACGGCGACTCCGCCTCGGTACCCTAACACCGAGGCTAACACATAAGGAGTAGCAAATTCATAAAGCTAATGTAGCAAAACCTGTAAACTAAAGTAGCAAAACCTATACACTAAAGTAGCAGAACCTGTAAACTAAAGTAGCGTAACACAGAAATCAAGTAGCAAAACACAGAAATCAAGTAGCAAGACAAATACACTAAAGTAGCAAAACCTATACACTAAAGTAGCAAGACCTATACACTAAAGTAGCAAAACCTATAATACATGTTCACTGATTGCAAAAAGGGGTAGCAGAGCAATGTAGCTAAGTAGCAAAATCAAATGCACTGAAGTAGCAATCAAAAAACAGTTCAGTAGCAATTTCATACCTGCAAATCCTGGCTGCTAGGGAAATTTAGCCATTCATTCAATGAAGCAGAAGGATTAACATCAACATCTTCCACTGGAGCAGCTTTTTTGAAATCATCATCACCAGGAGCAGTACCATAAGGTGTTGCAGACAATGGGAGGAACTACACACAATAAAAAGTAATGTTAACATTAAGAGGATTAACGAAATAATAGAATGTTTGTGGTGCTGGAAAGAACATTACATCTCGCCTGCCGAAAACAGTTTTGTTCGATAAAATCTTCCTATCCGAGTCATGTTGTACAACAAAAGTGAAGTCACTGGTCTTGACAGAGCATACTCTAGGCAATGACTTGTCAAAAGTGTGATCGCAGGATGGGAAATCCAAATGATCCATATAAGCAATCTACAAAAAGAGGCCAATTAAAGTTAGTAGTAGCAAAACAAACGCTGTAAACTGCTACAAACAAATATAAAAGATGGGAGATAACTTACACCAAGAAGAATGAATGGGCCAGTTATCCAAAACTCAAATTTGCTACAGTCCTTTGGAAGAACATGTGCTTGCTTCTTCTTCTTCTTCTGAATATTGCTCACAGTTTGCATCAACAAACCCAACAAATGCTCATCCCAAGCATACTCATCTGTTTTGGTTGGGTCAGCCATGAGACCAACATATTCCAAGTTAACATGGTTTGAGATTTTTGGAACAACAACAGTGGCCAGGGAAACAAGATCCCAAGTGCGAATGATGGTTTCCTCATCTATATCAGCACAATTCTTCAAAATATTGATAGCAGTTGCTAACTCTGCCCTCTTCTTCCCACCATGGTAGAGGGCTCGAATATCATCAAGCTCTGCACCTCCAGTAATAGAAAGATCAATAGGCTTGCTCCCGCAGCGGATTCCAAACACTTTCCTCACCATATCCGTGGTAAACACCATCTGGTTCTTCCGAAGCTTGTACTCACGGAGACGAGCAGAAGTATGTGCAGCAACAAAATCCGTAAGCTCATTAGGAATCCTAAACTGTGCAACATTCAACAATGCTCGAAATGCACTCTTTGACTGAATAATCTGTTTCTTGGCTGGAGAAAGGTTGTTCGCAAGGATACTCAAACGCTTGGCACCGAAACGGTCCTTCGACATCCAAATATCCTCCTTGACATTACTCGCTCCCTCGCCAACTTTCTTGCGGTTCACAACAACCTTTTTTCCCTTTTGGATCTTATCAACAGCAGCAACCTGCAGCAAAAGGAAAATAGAAACATGTATGGTTATAGCAAAACTACTAAACATTGGCCTACTAATCATACTACTAAGATTACAAAAAATGCACAAGTAGCAAGTAGCAAAACTACTGGGATTACCAATCATACTACTGGGATCAAAATCATATTGCACAACTAGAATAGCAAATCCTAGTACTAATCATAGTCCTAGCACTAATCCTAGTACTAATCATGCTACTGCAGTAGCAAATCCTAGTAGCAAGTAGCAAATCCCAGTAGCAAATCCCACTACACTATATCATACTAGAGTAGCAACTACTGGGATATACACTATATCATACTAGAGTAGCAAATCCCAGTACACTATATCATACTAGAGTAGCAAAAAAATGAACTAAAGTAGCAAACATATACACTAGAGTAGCCACTACTAGGATCAATGCACAAGTAGCAAAACTACTAGACTAGCAAATCCTAGTACTAATCATACTCCTAGTACTAATCAACAAGTGTACAACACAGTAGCTTGCTCCTAGTACTAATCAACAAGTGTACAACACAACAAGTGTACAACACAACAAGTGTACAACACAACCAACACAGTAGCTTGCTAGGAAGGACTAGCAAATCTTCCTAGTACTAATCAACAAGTGTACAACACAAACAGATAGCTTGGCCAAATAAATGCCTAGTACTAATCAACAAGTGTACAACACAAGTGTAAAACAAACAGTAGCTTGGCCAAATAAATGCCTGGTACTAATCAACAAGTGTACAACACAACAAACACAGTAGCTCTTTTGCTGCAGCATCTGTTTGACATGAGAAAATCTGCTAGATGTATAGTTTTCTGGGCAGATTGTCTGGACTGTACCTTGCTCCATAGAAGCAAATTAACACAGTTTTCTGGACTGTACACCAGTGTTGCTAAATGGTGTGCTACATGCATAGCCATGTTGGGAAACAAAGCATGCTACAGCAAAAGGGCCACCTTGCTCCATAGAAGCAAATTAACACAGTAGCAATTAGCAATGTGGAGTATGAATCATACTCCTAGTACTAATCATGCTACTGAGTAGCAAAACACAGAGTAGCAAGTAGTACTAATCATACTCCTAACTATCTGAGTGTGTAGCAAAACACAGAGTACTAATCCCCATAGAGTAGCAAATATGAGTATAACACAGAGTACTAATCATGCTACTAAGTAGCAAAACACAGTGTAGCAAGTAGCAAAAATACCCATAGCAAAATAGCAAAAAATGGAAGCGAGGAGAGAACGGCGGCTGTCGCCGGGTGATCACCTCAACGTTGGCACCGCCAGAGGTGCTCCCTCCTGCCGCATCGCTCGTCGGCAGCGGCGGTCCCATCACCTCCTGTACCTAGGGTTCCTGCACAAAATCAGAGAGAGGAGGTTAGAGAGGGGAGGTTACAGAGGGGAGGTTAGAGAGGGGAGGACGGCGGCACAGACCGAGGATGGGCGGCGGTGCTCGGCTTGGCCGCCAAGGCAGGATGAAGGCTTCAGGCGGCCCGGCTAAGGCTGATCGCCTCCTCCGTCGCCTCTCAGTCGCCTCCGCGGTTCGAATCAAGCGAGCAAGGAAGAAAGGCCCGACCCGTATATCCCGGATCGGTGTAGCAACCGCAAAAAAGAGGGCCACGTGGTGCAAAAATAACGGCCGGATCAAAACATATCGAACGGTTCCGGACCCGGGGGACGCGACGACAGGATCCCCCGGGGGAACCATATCATTTTCCTTCTTTTATCTCTTTGTAAATTCAACCTCTTTTCTATTTTGAATATTTCAATAGTAAGAGAGGATTTTGTAAGACTATTCAAATATTATGAGGATCTTTTCATCCATTTAGGCTCCACATTTTAGTAGTTATCAAAATACAAAAGCCACCCTTTTGAATAAGTTTCAAAGAAAGAGGGGAAAATATTAGGGTGTAGGGTTTCTTATTTCTCTTGATTCAATGTTTGTCAAGCCATGATTTGCATGCTATGCTCATGATGCACAAAACGCTTAACAGAACTAGGGGTGTTACAGTTCTATCCCCCTTAACAGAATCTCGTCCCAAAGATTCCTAGGTAGGAAGATAGAAGGTGCAGGGTTACATTAAACTGCAACGATCTTCTCAAAGAGGTTGATCCATGCCACCATCATTGAATGAATGAAACGCTTCATTTCTTCGAGGTAAATGGACACAATAAAGAAAAGATGGAAAGACACAAAATCACAAATAGAGTATCTCATGGTTAACTCACGGGTAGATGTTTCATAACATATCTAGAGCCAACGGCATGAAACAGGTCAACGTAAAGGAGGAACAAAAGGAGATGGTTTCAAAGTGTTAGATAGCTGGTCTTCATAAGGATTGAGACCATGGAGCTTCAGAAGATTTTAAGCATCTGAAAAGGAAAGCTTACAACGGAAAGAACACGACCACAAACTTTGAGAGGAGAACCTCTACTAAACAACTTAGGTAGAGCTTCCAAGGTACAGAGATAAGGATCACTCTTCAGTTAACAGAAGATCAAGACAAAAAGTTTGTTTGGTGGCGAGGGCTCATAAAAATCTACCCATGACATGGTGGCAAGTATAGGACTGCAAAAACCACAACCCGACGTGGCCTCCCATACAAGCCTTAGCATGTTTAACTTTCATCTCTGATCAAACCACGTCATCCTGTCCAACTAGGTTCATTCCTAGCTCTGATTCATCAACCGGATGGATCAGCGGTAATAACTAAGCTTGGCTAAGCACAACAAATATAGCAGCTCTAGCGAAGCTCATAAGCCAAACCCTAGTTATGCTAGGAGCAGTGGATGAGGGAGTATAGGCTACAAAGGGGAACATGCATCAGATAGGATTACTCTATCTATCGATAAAATACTTTGGAATCGTAAGCACATGGCAAGAATGAAATACTTTGAAATCATAGGATTATATCATGTGTGGGGTTTTGCTTGCCTTTGCCTGTTGATACTTAGATATAGAGCTTCATGTTCATCTGCTTGGCATCATTCGTCGTTATCCTTCGATGGTGTTGATCTCGATCTTCCATCTTGGAATCGATATCGTTGCTCACATCAAATCTGAGGTATACCGAGAAGAAGAAGAAACACCGGAAAGGAAAGCAACAATCAACACATGGCATCAATGCAATGCTCAAGCAAGGATGACGATATAACAAGTTAAAGTGTATTGAAAAAACCCTAGTACATGTTGGTCATTTTAAACAGGGTCCGAGGGGTACAAACCCTAATTCAGAGAAACACCGGATGCATATGAGATGGGTTATTTTGTTCTTCTAATTAAACTTGTCATTTAAGTTGCTTAACAATGCACTAGTATGAGTCTATTGTGTAGATCTCATTTTTCTGGACATTTTGATATATTATACATGTTTTTCTGATTTTAAATGAATTATTTATGGTTTTTCCCAATTTTAATCCATTTTAAATAATTTTTAAAACAATTAAACATTTTTGGAATATTTAAAATATTTTTCCAACCTGGACCCACTTGTCATATATTTAATTGTTGGGGATATACTTTCCGGGTATCCTCATAGTTCCTCACTGACTAGGGTGGCCCACTTCGTGTTAGAGCTTTGCTTCATGGGTGGCCCAGTCAGGGAGAAGAAACGGAGTCTAGTCCGGCTACGGGAAGGCCTATAAGACTTACCGACTTAGGCCCATAGTGTTACTTGTAGTTCAAGATGTACTCTGTAACCGACTCTCAGTCGTAGCCGGATAGATCTCTCTTGTAAACCCTAGGCCGGATATCTATATAAGCCGTCCTAGGGAGAGCCTTTAGGGCACCCTCAATAGTCTACAATCTCAACTCACATAGGCGAACCCTTGTAACCCATATTCTGGCTCTGCCAGACATCGGATTGCTAGCAGAGTAGGATCTGTCCAAAGCCATGGATTCGAACCTAGGTAAACTTGTGTGCTCACTGTCCGAACACCGTCGTCTCACACCTCTCTTAAGACGCCGAGGACCCCCTCATGGCGTACTTGTCATCAATCCGACGACAGTTGGTGCCCACCATGGGGCAAGTGAGCTTCGGTTCTGCGTTCCGAGCGGAATCTGCAAGAATCAGAATCGGCGAGACTATCATCGTCGGTCGCATCCTCTAGGCTAGCGATGTCCCTCTCATCATTCTCGACGAGACCTAGATTGCATCTAGGGAGGCTGTGACTACCTACACCATCATGTTTACATCGGTTTTGTTGAACCTGTCCCACCCACCCCAGCGGTGATGATAGAGGCAGAGGAAATTTCTAGATCCCCTCTATCCATGGAGGCGGCAGAGTTCCGGATCTCAGAAAACCCTAATCCCACCCAGCCCGCACCAGTTGCGGAGATAGTGGAGAAATCCGAGCCTGAAGCAGACCTAGCGGTCCAAATCGAATCTGAAGTGGAGAGACCGAATCCCAGATCGACCCACCCGTTGAAGTCAAAATCCAGGAGGAGCATATCAATGACACTGATTCCGGCTCTGATGACGCCGGGACAGACAGGCCTTTCCTAAGGTACACGCTGCGACGTATGATAATGCAAAACTCAGGCGTAGATGCAATTCTCGAGACCATCAAAAGTTTCGACGAAGCCGATCGGGAGAGCCGCAGGTACCTCAGGAAGCACGCGTAGCACTTCGTCGGATATGTGGGATCCGGATCCGGCTCTCCCGATGCTAGAGACAACACCGACTCTGTGCTGGAGGCAATTGGAACAAATGCCGACATACCCACATTCTCAGATGAATTGATGACGTCGGCAGATTTCCGAAAGTTCTGCACGGAGTATGAAGAGGAATGTAACTCCAAAGCTGCAGAGGAAGGAGAAGCCATGGATGAAGGATCCAGGGAACACTCTCCCAAAGCACAGGATGACATGGAAATCGGAGATAATCCCGAGATCCAGATGTCCGAAAGTACCGATCAGAGCTTGACTCTGGGAAACGGACCCAAAGCCGTCTTTGCTACCGGCGCTGCCAAGAAGGCAAAGAAGAAGAGCAAGAAGAACAAGACCCCGGCAAAAGATCCTCCGGTAGAGGAGGTGATTGACGAGGAATACGAGGAAGACTAAGATGGAGCGCTTATCCCAGACGAGCCCAAAAAAGAAGAATCGGTGGATGGACACGTGATCACTGAAGGTGCGCCTAAACTCATCGATGTTGCATTGACCACACCTATTCCTACAGCTGTAGAACTTACTGCTGAAGAACTGGACGAGAGGGCACAGGCCCTAGAAGCGCGTCGTCAAGTACTCCTCGATGAAGCCAAAAACATTGAGGAGGAAAAGAAACGCATAGCATTTGTGGAAAAGTACAACTCCAGGAAATACCAGAAGACCAGGAAGCGTCATACCAATGACAGCCAATTCCCGCAGATTCACGCCGTCCTTTTCGGAGAAGAGATGGGGAAGCCTCGGAAAGATAGCAAAGGGGATTGGGTGTATCCAACCCCAGTACAGAACACCGTGGCGGCCCGAGAAATTCTATCGGCTAATCCAGGTCCGGAGGAGATCCGGTTGGGAATCAAATTACTCAACAAGGGACTAGAGCAGCAAAAGATCACCATGTCCATAAGTCAAAAGCTGGTCTCTGATTCCGACCAGTGTCGCACAGATCCGGCATGGACTGACGTAAGACCCCAGCGCGTTCCGGAGCAGCATCACCGTTCCGATCATCGGGAGGACAATCACTCAAGAACTGGATCTTCGGGACAGCACCACAAAGCTGCCCGTGACTGGCGTAACGTTAAACCAGTTGCGGAGCAAGAGGAAATTGTTGCACTGAATCCGAGGAACCCGCCCCGGCGAGAGTCGAAAGACCGCAGGGACGATGATAAGGAGAAACATGGAGGAACGACAAGGAATGCCACCTCCTAGACATGCAAGCTGTCCGGATGACGGACGAAGGAACGACGGATATCGTGCTGAGACAAGTTGGCAGGGGGTTCGTCACAATGAAGACCCTCCTCGGAACCGGAATACTGACGCTCCGGACGGAGGCCGGCAATCAACCGGAAATAACCCAACTGCTCCACCCTCTCCACCAAGTACCCATCACAACGCCTCTCAGGGAGGCCAGGAAGGGAGGCGTGGTGGAGGAGGTGGTGGCAGAAGCTAAAGTCCGGCTCCAAGGCACCGCAGCCATATCCGACACTCGGGACGATCTCTATCCCCAAATGATGCAAGGCACATGATCAACTCCAATATAGAGGCGCGGCGCTACAAAAATCATGATATCTACGTGGGACCAAAGTGCTTCGGACCACACATCAGAGCTACAAGATTCCCGGAAGGATTTGCTATCTCATGACATATCCAAGCCTATGACGACATTGCTCGGCCAGATACTTGGCTACAGGATTTCTTCCAAGCTTGTTGCATTGCCAAAGGCAGAAACAGCCTGGTCGCAACCCGATATCTCCCACTCATGCTGCGGAAAATGGCACGATCATGGCTTAATGAACTTCCGGAGAACAGCATCCACAACTGGTATGACATGCAAAGTGTGTTCTTTTAGAATTTCGAAGGCACATACTGTAGGCCCTGTACGGTCGGAGACCTACAGCGTTGCACCCAGAAAGCCGGAGAAACTTGCCGAGATTATCTCGGATGATGGATCGACACCAAGAACTCCTGTGAAGGAGTATATGATCAAACTGCGATTGAAGCTGTCATTGCAGGTCTCCCAATTGGTTTGCTACGTCATCGCTTAAAGTGCGACAAAGTCACTGATTTGGGACAGATGATAGAAACAACGAGCAAGTATGCAGATGCTGACGATGACGCAGAGGGATTACTCAATGCCCTAGTTGTGCCACAGTCGGCAAAAGAACCAAAGCAACAAGCTCAGAAGCTCAAGAATACCTCGAAAGACAAACCAACACGGAAACGGTAGTGGTCACTGCTACTTTCGTGTCTGCAGGACGAGGAGGACGCGGCGGAGGCCGCGGGCGTGGCCGTGGGACTTCGAGAGTTCAAGATAGAGGAGACCAGCAACCAGGCAAAACCTACACTTGGGCCGACATTGCCAATAACCAATGTGTGCATCACCTAGACGCCAATGGGGGCTCGTCCCACACCAACACCGAGTGTCATTTCAATGTCGACATTAAAAGAGATGATAACGCTGGCTACAAAGCTAAGCGGAAGAAGGGAAAGAAGAATCCCGAAAAAGACAAAGAGACCAAGGAAGATTCCAACATGGAGGAAGACGATGCTTCAAATCCCAAGCCGAAAGTGAAGAAAAAATTTCCGACCAAGAAAGACACTTATGTCACCTTCCTCGGATCTCAACCAGCAAAGGTCAAGAAAGCAGTTCTACATGAGCTCAATGCAACAGTTCCGGTTATCCCCCAATTCCTGGACTGGTCGGAAGTGGCAATCACATTTGACCGCACTGATCATCCGCCTAAGTTGCACAGGCGAGGAAAATACGCCTTAATCGTCAACCCACTTATTGACGGTTATGGTTTCTCCAAGACTCTCATGGACGGTGGCAGCAGTATCAATTTTTTGTATGTCGAAACGCTATGCCGGATGAAGATCTCGGAGACCCAGCTGAACCACAACTCTGTGATTTTTCATGGGGTTGTCCCAGGAAGACAAGCTAATTCCATGGGAGAAATCACTTTGGATGTTACCTTTGGAACTCCCAAGAACTATCGGATGGAGGCACTTTCCTTCAAAGTGGTCCCGTTCAAGAGCGCGTACCACGCTATATTCGGACGTCCGGCTTACTGGGCTTTTATGGCTCGTCCGTGTTACATTTACAATATGATTAAAATTCCAGGTCCCAACGGCGTAATCACCATCAGGGGAGACCCGAAGAAAGCGCGAGAGTGCGAGGATGGAAATGCCACCTTTGCTAAAGCCGTTTTGCACGCCCAGGAGTACCAGGAGATCAAGAAGAGCATAGATTTGTCTGCGATGCCCGCAACGAAGAAGGAGGTGACAAAGACGAATCCGGAGTTCAAGGCATCAGAAGAGACGAAGAAGATGCCATTGAAGGATGATGACCCCTCCAAGTTGACCCAGATAGGCGTAGGCCTAGATAGCGCATAGGAAAGCGTGCTCATCAAGTTCCTCAAAGCAAATCAAGATATCTTTGCATGGCAGCCATCTGACATGACCGAAGTACCTAGGGAACTTGCCAAGCACTCTTTAAATGTAAACCCAAACGCTAAACCCGTCAAACAGTCCTTACGATGTTTCGACGATGAAAAGCGTATGGCAATAGCTAAGTAACTAGCATGGCTCGAGTTAGCCGGATTCGTAGAAGAGGTCATCCACACTGAGTGGTCGGCCAATCCTGTAATGGTCCCTAAAAAGGACACCACTGATTTAAGGATGTGTGTTGATTATACTGCCTTGAACAAGGCTTGTCCAAATGATCCGTTCGCTCTGCCTAGGATTGATCAAGTTATCGATTGTACGGCAGGCTCGGAACTCCTCTGTTTTCTCGACGCATATTCCGGTTATCACCAAATCCGGATGAAGGAATCTGACAAAGTCAAAACTTCATTCATAACCCCCTTTGGAACCTTTTGTTTTGTTACGATGCCTTTTCTGACTTGGAGGAAACGTTCGCCAATCTACGAAAATAGAACATCATGCTTAATCCGAAGAAATGCTTCTTTGGAATCCCAGCCGGAAAATTGCTAGGTTTCATCGTGTCTCAAAGAGGCATAGAGATGAACCGAGACAAAATCAAGGCTATACTCAATATTTCTAGGCCAACTCGCCTGAAGGACGTACAAAGAATAACTGGTTGCATCGCTGCAATCAATCGGTTTGTAAGCCAGCTCGGTGAAAGAGCCGCACCATTATACAAACTCTTGAAAAAGACCAAGGATTTTGTGTGGACCGACGAAGATGAAGCTGCACTACAAGACCTGAAGAAAGTACTCTCATCTGCTCCTATCCTTGCTGCACCAGAACCACAGGAACCGATGTTGCTTTATCTTGCTGCGACAAACAAAGTCGTTAGTATCGTCATGGTGGTGGACAGACCGGAGGAAAATCAGGAACACTTGGTGCAGCATCCGAATTACTTTGTCAGTGAGGTCCTGACAGAATCAAAACAGCGGTATCCACACTATCAAAAGCTGGCTTACGGTGTTTTCTTAGCATCTCGTAAGCAACGACACTATTTTCAGGAGCATCCAATTACCATGGTGAGCACAGCTCCTATGAGAGATATAATTAACAACATTGACGCCACAGGACGCGTCGCCAAATGGGGCATAGAGCTTTCAGCTTTCGATATTGAGTATAAACCCTGGACAACAATCAAATCCCAAATCCTTGCCGACTTTGTTGCTGATTGGACAGAGACAAAAGGGAATACGACCCTCCCTGAGTCGGAATATTGGACCCTATACTTTGATGGTCTAAGGCTCGCGGGGGCTCGGGTGCTGGCGTGGTGTTCAATTCACCCTAAGGAGATAAACTTATATACGTGTTGCAGATCCACTTCATAGCGACAAACAATATTGCTGGGTATGAAGCACTACTACACGGAATCCGGATTGCTAAGGATATCAACATTTGACATTTGATGTGTTATGGAGATTCGGATCTTGTTGCTCAACAAGTTTCGGATATTTGTAATGCAAATAAACACATGACAGCATATAAAGCTGTCGTGGATGATTTATCTAAATCGTTCGAAGGGTTTGAGGTTCAACACATCCCTCGAGCAGAAAACGAGGAAGCAGATGCATTATCTTGGATAGGCTCTGCACGGAAAGAGGTCCCGGATGACGCTTTTTTAGAGCACCTCAAAGTTCCCTCAATAAAGGGAGTGGATGAGGAATATCAGACCAAATCGGACTCACCTCTAATAGTAGTTCTGGCTGTGATTCCCAGCTGGACTCAATCCTACCTTGATTATCTGGTAGATGGCAATTTACCGGAAGACGAAGTTCTGAGCCGGCAGATCGTCCGACGAGCGAAAGCCTACACTATAGTTAAAGGTGAGCTGTATAAGCGAAGTGTGTCTGGGGTTTTTCAGCACTGCGTATCTCCGAAAGGAGTGGAAATCTTAAGGGAAATCCACAAAGGAGAGTGTGGTCACCATGCTGCAGCCAAATCTTTAGTGGCAAAAGCTTCCAGACACGGTTTTTTCTGGCATACAGCTCTGGCAGATGCCGAACGGCTAGTCAAGACATGCAAAGGCTACCAAAAGTACGCCAAACAAGCTCACGTTCCAGCTGATCAGTTGCGAACAATACCTATAACATGGCCTTTTGCGGTCTGGGGGCTTGATATGGTAGGACCGTTTAGACGTGCTCCAAGTGGATTTACTCACCTCTTAGTGATGGTGGATAAATTCACAATAGGAGTAATTTCTCTAGGGAGAATTGGCTGAATT
The DNA here is from genome assembly GCA_023614405.1 of Avena insularis. Classification (NCBI taxonomy): domain Eukaryota; kingdom Viridiplantae; phylum Streptophyta; class Magnoliopsida; order Poales; family Poaceae; genus Avena; species Avena insularis. The sequence continues at coordinate 158,598,783 of CM042684.1, forward strand.
CTGCAATGAACAAAATATGCGGCTTGACATTGCGTCAGTCACACATCCACAGGCTAACAGACAAGTCGAAAGGGCAAATGGTTTAATCCTACAGGGCCTAAAACCGAGACTCGAAGCACCACTACGACGTGTTGCGGGGGCTTGGGCAGGTCAACCGGATACACATCTTTCTTCTTCTTGGTCTATGGCGCAGAAGCAGTTCTTCCTAGTGATTTTATTCACACTTCTCCTAGAGTGGCCACGTATATCAAAGAGGATGCCGAAATTTCTCGAAAAAATGATCTGGACTTAGTCGAAGAAGTTCGTGTTGTTGCTGAAATGAGATCAACAACCTATCAGCAGAAGTTACGCAAGTATCATAGCCAAAGAGTCAGAAACAGATCTTTCAATAAAGGCGATTTGGTTCTCCGGCTTGTGCAACAAAGAAAGCCCAAACTTTCCCCAGTATGGGATCGGCCCTTTTTAGTTAGTCGAGTATCACACAATGGTTCGTACTACTTAACTAATATGAGGCCAGTCAAAGGAAGACATGCTACTAAGAAGAGAAAGATAGCTGGAGGTAGTACAAATCTGGATGAGTTAGACAGGCCATGGAATATTGCTCACCTACATCCCTTTTATTCTTAGTTTATCCTTCCTTGTAATCATACATATGTACATGTTCTGTGAGAAATAAAAGTTTTGGTTGCCTCAAGTTTTTCTGAGAAGTTTTTACTATCTTATTTCCGAATGATCATGTCATAGTCGAAAATCCCTGAATACTTGAAAGTACTTTATGCTCATGTTTGTTCTGGTTTAGATTTACGATTCTAAACAATGTTACCTTCGGGAATAATTCTAAAGTTTCTAGTCTATACTTTGGTTATTTATCTAATTGCCAGATGCGGGTATTTTCCGAGTAGTGAATTGTTGGTACTAGAAGCCGGCTTTGTTTCCGAGTTCAAACTGGTTTAGCAATTGAGCTCCATTGCTCGGCAAAGTTTCCGTGCATAAGGTTTAGCCGACTCACGAAAGGGACAAGGCAGAAAGCCAGATAAACGATAAGTATAGACCAAAAAGTATAAGTGCTTATGTAAACATTTTAGGAACACAAAAATTTAAAGCCAAAAGTGCTGAATAGATTAAAAGCTTAGCACTAGCAAAATTATAGTACTGCATATTTACATATCCATAACGTTTTTCAACATTTGTTTGCTGATGATCTATGATGCAAGAGAAGAGGTAGGCGCTACCGGCTTGCTGGATGCATCGGCCTCGGTTTGATAACGATCCGAGATGTTCAGATCTGATACGGTCTGTTCATCGTCGGAAAGTTTAGCTGCTTCTTCGGGAGGCAGGGGCGGCGTAACCACGCGAGTGAAGAAGGGAGTGTCTTAGCTAGTTAAGTCAGCCACGTGACCTCCATATCTGGCGCAGGACTCCATGATGGCATTGATATTTTGCTCCTGGCCATCTTCATCCACCTTGCAGTAACCTCTGGTCACTTGCCATATCTCCATGTTTCCATTGTGGCTCATGACCATGGTGAGATCATTCTGCGCCGTGAATCACGCGTAGGACATGTTCTAGTCCCGGACGAGCTGCGGCATCTTCTTCGCCTTGTCTCGCACCTGAAAGTACGACATGCTGTGCATGTCCGGAACCCTGAGAGCTTCGCCAATGTCCTCGATGGATTGGTGGAAGTCATGAATAAATCACCGACTTGCGTAAGTCGGTGGGTGCGAGGCTTGGTGGAAGCAGAGTCCGTCGAGTTAAGAGGACCTATATATATAACACAAAAATGGTTAAGAAAAAATCCGACATTGAAAGAGTCGAAGAATATAGACAAAGTCAGAAAGATGGAAACATGCCGAAGATGACATCGTCAACTTTGGTCTTCTCTTCTCGAAGACTCCAGAGTTCAGCCCGGAGCACCTCGGAAAGGTCCTTCTCTCTACAGATTTCATTGTTGAGATCCGAGATTCTCTGATCTTGAACTGCAATCTTACGATCACGCACATCAGTAGCCATGGAGGAGGATTCGAGAACTTGAGCGATGCTCTTCTCATGATCCGCCTTGAACTTGTCCAGCTCTTGGCAAAGTTCTTTATTCTCCACCACCAAGGTTTTGAGGTTTTAGGCCTCTTCAATCATAGCGCAGGACTGTTTTACCAGTGTTGTAAAGACAAAAGAACAACAGTTCAGAAAAAATATTCGATTAAGAAAATCAAGACAAAGTTTTGAGTCTCGGAATGTTTACCTTCGGCTTCATCCTTTGAAACCTTCATCTCAGCATTTTCAAGTCGGAGAGCTCTGATTTCTCTCCGCTTGTTGCAGATATTCTTCAACAAATCCTGGTTATATGAATTAACTTTCTGTAAGTCAGAATACCCAGAGTCAGAAGTCTACTGAAGACTCGGGCTAATATTGTTACTAATATTAGTACGAGTGTCGTGGTGGTGTCACGGCAGATGCCATGGATAGGCTAAAGTTGGGGACTAAATGCACTAGGGGAATCCAGGGCGGGATAGTGTGGTGATTCCACACACAGTAGCTTTCTATTTGATTCACTTCCAGAGATTACAAGTGCTCCTTGAGCTGTATTGGGGAGAGGAGGAAGAAGGAACTCCCTTACTCTCACCCCTCGCTAGCTCTCAGGAACATACAGCACTCTCTAGAGCTCAATTTGTCTCAGACCAACCCAGTCAAAACTCAACCCCTTCTACAGAGGCCCTACACCTCCTTATATAGGGGTGGCTAGGTCTCCAATTAGGGCATACATGGAGGCATATTCCAAGGAATATGCCTCCTCCAAAAATAGTAAGCCGACCGGGTTACTTTAACCCAGCGTCATCCATGTAGAGGCTATGTGAGCCTCTGCGGCGCCCGGGTCATCCAACACAGGCTTCGTCACCTTTGTCGGCCACGCCTCGGTGGTCCTGGCCACTGTCCGCTTTGCTCACGCTCTGCGTACAGTGGTCACCCTTTGACCAGCGAGATTCCTTCCTTCTCTTGTAAGCTTGCTATAACCTGGATCGTACCTAGTCGATCCGGCCATACCTGTTCCTGCATACAAGTTAGATACATCTCATCGACTTACGATATAAGTCGGCTGGGACCCAGTTAGGTGGACATCCCCTGGTCCGGGTTACCCCGTGATTCGGCCTGCCTTGAGGTGACTCGGCCAGCATCCGCTTTGACCTTGTCGTACCTCGGCTAACTCGGCCTTTATACCCAGGCGTGACCGTATCCGAAGTTGGTGAGGTCTTAGCTGCCTTAGCCGCTAAGGCCACAGCAGGTTCAATTTTATCAAGCCTCTGGTTCTCTTTCCGAGTTACCTCATAGTCCGGATTTTCATAGGTTTACTTTCCCTTGGAACATTCCGAGATTTCACTCGCTGACCGGGTCACCTCATATTCATCCGGATCATTCTTCCTTCTCTTGTATGCTTCCCCACGTGGAGGTTAATCATCACGTTTGCCTCATTTTAAGGGCCTGCGCCCGATGTACCGCATGATAATTGTCGATTATTCTTGTAGCACGTCACTGTTGGAGATATGCCCAAGAGGCAATAATAAAAGTGGTTATTATTATATCTTTGTGTTTATGATGAATCTTTGCATCCCATGCTGTAATTGTATTATAAGGAAACACTAATACATGTGTGTTTTGTAAACATAAAAGAGTCCCTAGTAAGCCTCTTGTTGAACTAGCTTGTTGATTAATTGATGATCATGGTTTCCTGATCATGGACATTGGATGTCATTAATAACAAGGTTATATCATTAGGAGAATGATGTAATGGACACACACACCCATAGTAAGCGTAGCATTAGATCAAGTCATTAAGTTCACAGTGCTATAAGCTTTCAATACATAGTAACCTAATCCTTCGACCATGAGGTTGTGTTAATCACCATCACCGGATGAGTACTTTGATGACATCAAACACCACTTAGAATCGGGTGGTTATAAAGGTATCATTGGGTATTCTGAAAGTATGTGTTGAAGCGCATGGACCAAGATTGGGATTTGTCCATCCATATGACGGATAGATATGCTCTGGGCCCTCTCGGTGGAATGTCATCTAGTTAGCTTGCAAGCATGTGACTAGGTGTAGCATCCCAATTGTCTAACAATTGCAATGCTACTAGCCTAGTCTATATATATGCTACTTCCTTTATATAATTGTTGCATCATAATTATATCATGCTCATGTCATCATGCCACCTTGCATTTGAGCATCATATAAAACCCTTTTTGTTTTGGTTCTTCTCTCATATGCATTGTAAATTGTATTTTGCCTCTTGATATTGTATTTGGTTATTGATATATTGTTTAAATGCCCAAGTTGAGTTGGGGGCATATCTTTTATTCCACTCCACCACCCTTTCTTTCACCACCTTATAATTCCACCATCCCATTATCCATGAGCTTGTATTTGATTCTCTTTTGGTATTTAATCTAGCTCATGGGAGATAGGATGGATCTACTTCTACAAATTCCTCTGCTTGGCTTTTATTCCACTTTTGGGAATGCATAAGAATAATGCCATGTTAATATTAATGTTTTCACAAGAATTTAATCATGGCAATTATCATTTTTGCATGGGCCATGCAAGAGTACCACCACCTTTAGCCATTTGTTTCTCTCTTGGTTTTGATGGGTTTTCTCTTATGGGGCCATATCCATCCATCATCCTCTACCCCTCTTCATGCTTGATCTTGTTGGTTCATGTTAAAACCCTACACCCATCCCCCATCCATGCAAGCCATGTGTGGGCATATTCAATCCTTCACTCTAAGCCACCACCACATTTACCCTCTCTCTCTAATCCTTTCTCCAAAAACCTACACCTAATCTAAACCCTACACCTAGTTGCCTCTCTTTCTTCTAACCCTAGTTCTAAACCCTAACCCAACTTCACTTCTCTCACCTCGCCCTCTCCTCTCACCATGCCGAGCCTCCCCTTGATGGCCCCACCTGGCCACCCTCCCTACACCAGCCTAACCACCCCAGCTACCTAACCCAACCCTAACAACCCTAACCCGAGCCCCCTCTAGCCCTAGCCGAAGCTACACCCGAGCCTCCTCTCTCCTCTCTCCTCTCTCTTTCTCTTTTCCTGCTGCGCTAGCCCCACCCCGAGCTCTCCTCACCGTCCCCACCTGGTAGCCCCTGCCCCTGCACCTGCCAGCCAGCCCGATCACATGCTCGAGAAGGACAAGGAGGGAAGGTGGCACCCGAGCCACATTTTTCCCTTCACCACATCCCCACGGCACCTCTCCTCTCCCTCTCTGCTTTATCTCCTTCCCCACGACTCCTCTGCATCCCTAGATCCCCAGGGCCTCGCCCTTCTTCTCTCCACCCTTGTTGCTGCCCCTCTCTCCTCCGTTGCCGTCCACCGTCGGCCTCCTCCATCTCCTCGACATTACACGGCGGAGGGTGTGGTGTTGGGCGTCGAGGAAGAACGAGTCGTCCCTCTGCATCACCCCTGTACCCGCAGACGTGGAGGAGGAGGAGCCCCAGGCCGAGCTGCACACCGACGCGCCGCCTGAAACCCTAGCCGCGGGAGCGTCTGCATCTCCGTCGATCCACCGCGTCCCAGCCCGATCCGTCTGCACCAACCTCCCCGCGGCGAGCGTCCGACCCTCCCAGACATCCTCTCCGTCGTAGTCGTGTCCTGGTCGTGTCGGTCGCTTCGTCGAACGCTCTCTCACACGGCGTCATTCGGTTTCCAGCCGTGCGTCGAGAGGAAGATCTAGCCGCTAGCCACTCCTGTCAAGAACCCCACCCCACCGCAGTGGTCACCGCCGCATACAGACGCTGCCGCTGGGTTCGAGCCCCATCAAGGCCGACTTTCCGCCGATGGGCCATTAAACGGCGAGAAGAAAAACAAAAGCAATGGCATTATTGCAGATACACCCCCACCTTTTGTCTCGCAACCCGCACTTTTAGGACCCCACCTGTCAGCCTCGTGGCAACTTTACAAAAGGTACCGCGAGTTTGGGGATCACAACCTGCTGCTCGGCTCGCCAAGTGGCATCTCGCCGCCTAGCCACTGGCTCGTGGGCCCGTTTTGCCGCAGGACCCATCTGTCTGTCCCTCAGGCTAGACAACTCCGTGGTGAGAAAAGCCCGCTACGCCCCACCTGCTCCTGATTCAGCGCATGGCCCACTCGTCGGTGTCTATGTCTGGCGCTACCTGTGTGCAAAAAGTTCCTGCTCTTTTCTGTTTCGATAAATAAAAACAATTTCAGAAATTGGTTAATAAAAATACAAATCTGTTTTTACATAACTTTTAAATTATAAATCCATTTAATACACATGATATATGTTTTTGAATCAGAAAAATGTGAGCAATTCAAATATGCCATTCAAAATATATTTTGAACACTTTAAATTTCGAGTTGATCAAAATTACAAATAAAATGCCCTTTTCCTTAATTAATTAATAACTTTTGTTTTATAACTCCAAATTTGACAAATGATATGTCTAAAATGATCAGCTCGACGAGACCTTTCTGTCTGTGCATTCCATGTTCTGAATTGCAGCATGCATCATATAAGTATAAAGTATACAGCAACTTATTTGAGTATAAAAGGTGACTAAAACACCATAAAATGCCTTATTCTTGTATTCCACACCTCACCCATGCCACGCTACTTATTGCCATGCAAATTGTGCATCATTCATCATGGAATGATTGTTTGCTTGTCGCATCTTATTCATATGCTTGTGCACTTTATTTACTTTGGCCCTTGTTTGTTTGGTTCTTCGTCGAATAGACGCTGAGCAGGGGATATATCAAGAAACCCAGGAGCACTACCCAGATCCGTCTCTCGCTTCAACTGAGCTGCCAGGCAAGCACTACCACATGCTTGCATACATATAGTACCTATTTCCTCTATCTTATTCTTGCATCATTGAGTCGCGATTGCATTAATATGAATCCCAAGTACTGCATAGCCTATACATTTAAACTCCACCGAAGCTTGTTCCTCCATCCCATGAGCCATTACTACAGGAGTTGTTTGAGCCATGCGGGTCGTAGTACAGCATGTGTAGGGTATGTGAGTGTCTGATGGATAACGAGTTACCTAAACAACTTAACCTGAGTAGTAATGGGATAACTAATGAAAGTGGCACCGGTGAGCAATATCTGCTATTTGGTTTTTCATGCTCACTTGTGTCCCGTAGGACCCCGAGTACTTGATTCCTGTTCCCTGAATATTCGCGCTATCCACATCCGGGAGGCTTATGAACCCCCCTGAGCCAGAGCTTGGTTCATTCTTATTTCTTGGGGCCACAAAGTAGTTTGGGGCTTTATTACTATCCTGTACTTATGCCATGCTTTACTGCTTTATTTACGATTGTGCGAGGAGCACATCGTTAGGATCGTGACACGTTTTGATATATCGACAAGCCCGCCACATTTTCGGTTCGATCGTTTACAAATCCACACAAACCTTGAGTCCGTCTCGAGCCGCCAACTTCGCTATGGGTAGCTTAATGGGGTGGCCTCAAATATTTCTGAATCTCGTGATCGCTTTGTCGTGAATGCCTCGCTGGGTTTTGATTTGGTTTTTCCGAGGTTGATCGAGTGTGTGTTGCTATTTGCCCCTGCACCTATGGTAAATCTTCAAAGCCGTGTCCGCGTTATGGGCGACTTGGAGCACAGTTTCTCAATCATAGACAAGTATAACTAAAGTACCGCTTTTCATTTGACTAAGTACCTGACTAGTAAATAGTGCAACACTCATGGAATGGATAATAAAACTGCCAACGGATGGGGGTTGTTCGTCCGCTTCCTCGATTGGTAAGCGAGGAGGAGGATGGATCTGTTGATATTACTGTTATAACTGTTGTTATTAATTCACGGACATCCGTCTATCTTTAGTTAGGCGGATGGTTAGCGAGTATCCCTAGAATTGTTAGGTATTATCTTTTGCTGCAATTGCGTCACCCCAGGTTGTGTCCCCTTTAGAGGCATAAAGACTTGCTGAGTACCCCTAGGGTCTCACACGATAAATTGTTTGATTCAGATGAACAGGTAAACTCGCAAGATGGATACTGGGTGGAGGAGACGAACGATGTGGGCAACGATCACTCGGTGTAGAGATTCCGGAACGGGATCCGTGAGATCTGTATGGATGTGTTTATTTATGGGGCATCTTATGCGGTTGCTTCTTATCCGCATCGGATCTTGTTTTCCGCTCACCGATACTGATGTTTGATGTATGAGGAGATATCCTAAACTATTATATCTATCTAGGATATTTGGATCTTGCCGTATGCGTAATATTTCTATTTCTTTTAGATGGAATGGCTCGAGGACTATTGTATGGTGGCTTGCATACATACTCATTTGTGTATGTAGTTGATCCCTTCGCTTCGCCGCTCGTTCTTGTCCCGATGTTTGGAAATGGTTAGGACAGCCGAAAGGTCTACCTGTGAGTGGCATTTGGCCCCACCATACTATTTTAACCATTTCCGCTCATCCAGGCTTGTAACTAAGAGCGTAATTCACCGAGGTAGTTACACTAGGTCACAAGGGATGGCATAACACGAGTAAAGAGTACTTATCAGTAACAAGGTAGAACTAGGTATGGAGATACCGATGATCAAACCTTGGATGAGTAGAGTATCGTGTGACAAAGGGAATTGGTTTTCGTATGTTAATGGTTCTATCGATCACGAAGTCATCGTTGAGTATGTGGGAGCCGTTATGGATCTCCAGATCCCGCTGATGGTTATTGATCGGAGAGGTGTCTTCATCATGTCTGCATATTCACGAACCGTAAGGTTGGAAGTTGTTTTAAGTAGATATTGAATGTGCGTTGGAGACCGAATGTTGTTCGGAGTCTCGGATTGGATTCGGGACATCACGAGGAGATCCGGAATTGTCCGGATAATAAGATTCATATAATGGGGATCATTTTCTAAGTTAGGAAATGTTACAGAGGGTTTGTATGGGGATTCTAGAAGGTTTCGGAATGTTCCGGAAGGTTGTAGAAGATATCTTGGAGTTTATTTGAAAACCGAGATAAGAGAAGATATCTTGGAGTTTATTTGAAAACCGAGATAAGAGAAGATATCTTGGAGTTTATTTGAAAACCGAGATAAGATAAGATAAGATAAGGGGAGTTTAAAGGGGAAACTTGGGGGGGAAGGACTCTCCCCCCAAGCTCCCTAGTGCGCCTCCCTCCCTCTATATATAGAGGGGTGGAGGCGCCACCCCTCCTTGCTCCTTCCCACTCAAACCCTAGCCGCCTCTCTCTTCCTCCTTCCATCTGCTCCGGCCTAGGCGAAGCCCTGCAGAGTTCTCTACTCCACCACCACCACCATGCCGTCGTGTTGCTGGGATTGCGTGGAGAAGATCTACTACCTCCGCTGCTCGCTGGAACGGGGAGAGGAAGGTCTGCTTCAACTCCGCACGTGTGATCGTCTGTGGAAGCACTGCCAGAACGCGGCGCCGGAAGGATCGTCTACTCGATCTTGAGATCGGCAAGTGATCGACTACATCATCCACGAGATCTAATCTCGTTAACGCTTTCGGTTCTATGAGGGTTAGTACCAATCTATCTCGTTGCTCATGTCTAGTAGATTAGATCTTGGCTTTTATCTAGATTAGATCTGGGTTTTGTTCGTTCTTGCGATAGAATTTTTTTGTTTTCCATGCTACGAACCCATCAGTGGTATCAGAGCCTTGTCTATGCGTAGATCTGTTGCACGAGTAGAACACAATGGTGTTGTGGGCGTTGGTGCTCGTGCTGCCTTTTTTGTGTGTACTTTGCATCTTGCGGTATGGTGGGATGAAGCGGCTCGGGCTAACATTACATGTCATCGCACATGAGACTTGCTCCACGCTTGACGTTCAACTTGCTTTGCACAAGTGGCTTTGCGGGTGTCTGTCTCTCCCATCATAGTATAGATGAAATCTACACTTTGCACTTGATAGCACTTGTATCAACATTGTGGTTCAGTTTTGTAGGTAAGATCCGTTCTTATTCGAAAGCCCCAAACCACGTAAAACTTGCAAAGAAAATTAGAGGCGTCTAACTTGTTTTTGCAGGGGTTTTGTGATGTGATATGGCCATCATGTGATTGTGATTATATTTGATGTATGCAATGATCCTTGTTGTAATATGGCAACCGGCAGGAGCCTAATGGTTGTCTTTAATTCTGTTAAGACCTGCGTGTCTATTCATCTTGTAATAGCTTTATTCCCAGTAGTTGTAATAGTTGCTTGTGATGATGGACAACCATGAAGCGGCGCCACTGACCTTGACGCAATGCTGGTGATGATGGAGATCATGTCCGTGCTTTGGAGATGGAGATCAAAGGCACAAGAAGAAAGGGCCATGTCATGTCACATTAATTATGAATTGCCTGTGATGTTAATCCTTTATGCATCTTGTATTGCTTAGATCGCGACGGTAGCATTATAAGATGATCCCTCTCACTAAATATGAAGTAATAAAAGTGTTCGTCCTTAGTTGGCACCGTTGCTAAGACTCGCTGCTTCAAGCATCTCGTGATGATCGGGTGTGATAGATTCTACGTGTATACAACGGTGCAAGCCAGATTTGCACATGCGAAACTAAGGTTAATCTTGACGAGCCTAGCATGTAGGACATGGTCTCGGAACACGGAATACCGAAAGGTAGAGCACGAGTCATATGAATGATATGATGAACATGAAGATTGTTCGCCGATGAAACTACATCTTCTCTCGTGAAGATCGGACTTGGTGTAGTGGACTTGGTTCGTGTAATCACTGAAACAATGTGAGGGATGTTGTTTTTGAGTGGGAGTTCACCTAGTTAATTTAAGAATTAAAGTTGAACTCAATTTATCATAAACTTAGTCTAAACTACTTGCAAATTTGTTGTAGATTATGGCGAACCTCTCCATCAATTTCAATGCTTCCTAGAGAAAGAAAACATAAGAACAATGGAAGCAACTTCACGGACTGGCTCCGTGGTCCAAGATTGTCCTCGTGGCTGGTCATATGACCTATGTGCTCGATGCACCGCTAGGTGACCCAATGTAGAAGATGCCACCGATGACGAAAAATGTTTACGCCCACTCGGAAAAATCATTACTCCACGATTCAGTGTGCCATCACACGGTTTGGAAACGGAGCTTGAGCGCTTTGAGCACAACTACCTGTTCTAGATCATTAAGGAGCTAAAGCTCATTTTTGAGAATCACGCGTGGAGAGCTATGAGGCCTCAAAAGTTCTTTACCTACAAGATGGAAGAGGAAGCTCACAAAAGCACGTGCTCACCATGTCTGGGCACGCAAACAAGCTCCAAGAGTTGGGGATAACGATTCCTAATGAGTTAGGGATTCACCGTGTCCTCCAATCACTGCCACCGAGTTATAAGAACTTTGTGATGAACTACAATATGCACTGCATGAACAAGAAGTTGCACGAACTATCGTCCATGCTGAAAACTCAAGTGGAGATCAAGAAGGAGCACCAAGTGTTGATGGTCAATAAGACCACCAATTTCAAGAAACAGGGCAAGCCTAAGAACAAGGGCAACTTCAAGAAGGACGGCAAGAAAGCTGCCGCACCTGCTAAGAAGCCCAAGGCTGGTCCTAAGCCTGAAACTGAATGCTTCTACTGCAAGGGTGCTGGTCACTGGAAGCGTAACTGCCCCAAGTACCTGGCAGATCTGAAGAACGGCAACATCAAGAAGAATGGTATATTCGATATACATGTTATTGATGTGTATCTTACTAGTAATCATAGTAGTGACTGGGTATTTGATACTGGTTCGGTTGCTCATATTTGTAACTCGAAACAGGAGCTGCGGAATAAACGAAGATTGGCGAGAGACGAGGTGACGATGCGCGTTGGAAATGGCTCCAAGGTTGATGTGATCGCCGTCGGCACGCTTCCTCTACATCTACCTTCGGGATTAGTTTTAAATTTGAATAATTGTTATTTGGTGCCTGCGTTAAGCATGAACATTATATCTGGATCTTGTTTATTGCGAGACGGTTACTCTTTTAAGTCCGAGAATAAAGGTTGTTCGATTTATATGAGTAATATCTTTTATGGTAATGCACCTAAGATGAATGGTTTATTCTTACTGAATCTCGATAGTAGTGATACACATGTTCACAACATAGATGCTAAACGAACAAAATTGAATGATAATTCTACATACATGTGGCAATCGCTGCCTTGGTCACATTGGAGTGAAGCGTATGAAGAAACTCCATTCTGATGGACTTCTTGAATCACTTGATTTTGAATCACTTGAAAGATGCGAAGCATGTCTAATGGGAAAAATGACTAAGACTCCATTCTCTGGAATAATGGAGCGAGCTATAGACTTATTGGAAATAATACATACCGATGTGTGCGGTCCAATGAGTGTAGCATCACGTGGTGGATATCGTTATGTTCTCACGTTCACGGATGACTTAAGTAGACATGGGTATGTCTACTTTATGAAACATAAGTTCGAAACTTTTGAGAAGTTTAAGGAATTTCAAAGTGAAGTGGAAAATCATCGTAACAAGAAGATTAAGTTTCTGCGTTCTGACCGCGGAGGTGAATATCTAAGTTATGAGTTTGGCATGCATTTAAAGAAATGTGGAATACTTTCGCAGTTGACACCGCCGGGAACACCACAGCGTAATGGTGTGTCCGAACATCGTAATCGAACTCTCTTAGATATGGTTAGGTCTATGATGTCTCTTACAGATTTACCGCTATCGTTTTGGGGCTATGCATTAGAGACATCCGCATTCACTTTAAATAGGGCACCATCTAAATCCGTTGAAACGACACTGCATTTAATTGTGGTTTGGAAAGAAACCTAAGTTGTCGTTCCTTAAAGTTTGGGGTTGCGAAGCATATGTAAAGAAGTTACAACCTGATAAGCTAGAACCCAAAGCGGAGAAATGCGTCTTCATAGGATACCCTAAAGAAACAATTGGGTATACCTTCTATCAAAGATCCGAAGGCAAAGTTTTCGTGGCCAAGAATGGATCCTTTCTTGAGAAGGAGTTTCTCTCGGAAGAAGTTACTGGAAGGAAAGTAGAACTCGATGAGGTTATTGAACCTTCTCTCGGGGTTGAGAGTAGCGCAGCACCGGAAGATGTTTTAGTGCCGCCTGCACCAACTGGAGCGGAAGCTAATGATGGTGATCATGAAACTTCGAAAGAAGTTACTACTGAACCTCGCAGGTCAATGAGGGTTCGTACCACTCCTGAGTGGTATGACTCTGCCTTGAACGTCATGTTGGTAGACAACACTGATGACCTTGCGACGTATGAAGAAGCTATGGTGAGCCCAGATTCCGACAAATGGCTAGAAGCCATGAAATCTGAAATGGGATCCATGTACGAAAACCAAGTATGGACTTTGGTGGACTTACTGGATGGCCGTAAGGCTGTCGAGAACAAATGGATTTTCAAAAGAAAAACAGATGCTGATGGTAATGTTACTGTCTATAAAGCTCGACTTGTCGCGAAAGGGTTCCGACAAATTCAAGGTGTTGACTGTGATGAGACTTTCTCACCAGTAGCAAAGCTAAAGTCTGTGAGGATTTTGTTAGCAATTGCTGCATATTTCGACTATGAGATATGGCAGATGGATGTCAAAACGGCGTTCCTTAATGGTGACATTGAGGAAGAGTTGTACATGGTACAACCCAAGGGTTTTGTCGATCCTAGTGATGCTGACAAGGTATGCAAACTTCAGCGCTCCATTTATGGACTGAAGCAAGCATCCCGGAGTTGGAATCAACGTTTTGATAAAGTAATCAAAAATTTTGGTTTTATACAAACTTATGGAGAAGCTTGTATTTACAAGAAAGTGAGTGGGAGCTCTGTAGCATTCCTAGTACTATATGTAGATGACATATTGTTGATTGGGAATGATATAGAACTTCTTAATAGCGTCAAAGCCTATTTGCATAATAGTTTTTCAATGAAGGATCTTGGCGAAGCGGCATATATTCTAGGCATCAAGATTTATAGAGATAGATCAAGACGCCTGCTAGCGCTTTCACAAAGTACATACCTAGACAAAGTTCTAAAGAAGTTTAGAATGGAAGAGAGCAAGAAAGGGTTCGTGCCCATGTTGTCAGGTAAGACCTTGAGTAAGACTCAAAGTCCAGCTACGGCAGAAGATAGAGAGAAGATGAATAATGTTCCCTATGCCTCAGCCATAGGTTCTATCATGTATGCCATGTTGTGTACAAGACCGGATATAGCACATGTCGTTAGTTTGACTAGCAGATATCAAAGTGATCCCGAATGGAGCATCGACAACGGTCAAGAATATCCTAAAGTACCGAATAGGACTAAGGATATGGTTCTTTCTTCTGGAGGTGATGAACTTGTTGTAAACAGTTACACCGATGCTAGTTGGAACACCGATCCGATGACTCGAAGTCACACCGGATAATGATTTATTTTGAATGGTGCTGCAGGAGCTGGAGGAGTGCCAAGCAAAGCGTCAGGCGAAATCTTCAACTGAATCGAATACATAGCTGCTTGGAGGCTGCACAAGAAGCCATATGGATGAAGGAGTTCATTACTGAACTTGGCGTGGTTCCTAGTGCGTTGGACCCGATGGCCATCATCGTGACAACACAAAGCCATAGCTAATGCACAGGAGCCAAGGTCACATAGCAAGCTGAAGCACATCAAGCTACGTTTCCATGCTATTCGCGAGTATTTCCGAGATGGTGACATAAAGATTTGCAAAGTACACACTAATCTGAATGTGGCAGATCCGTTGACGAAACCTCTCCCTAGAGCAAAGCATGACCAACACCAGAACGCCATGGGTGTTAGGTATATTACCACGTAAACTAGATTATTGACTCTAGTGCAAGTGGGAGACTGTTGGAGATATGCCCAAGAGGCAATAATAAAAGTGGTTATTATTATATCTTTGTGTTTATGATGAATGTTTGCATCCCATGCTGTAATTGTATTATAAGGAAACACTAATACATGTGTGTTTTGTAAACATAAAAGAGTCCCTAGTAAGCCTCTTGTTGAACTAGCTTGTTGATTAATTGATGATCATGGTTTCCTGATCATGGACATTGGATGTCATTAATAACAAGGTTATATCATTAGGAGAATGATGTAATGGACACACACACCCATAGTAAGCGTAGCATTAGATCAAGTCATTAAGTTCACTGTGCTATAAGCTTTCAATACATAGTAACCTAATCCTTCGACCATGAGGTTGTGTTAATCACCATCACCGGATGAGTACTTTTATGACATCAAACACCACTTGAATCGGGTGGTTATAAAGGTATCATTGGGTATTCTGAAAGTATGTGTTGAAGCGCATGGACCAAGATTGGGATTTGTCCATCCATATGACGGATAGATATGCTCTGGGCCCTCTCGGTGGAATGTCATCTAGTTAGCTTGCAAGCATGTGACTAGGTCACAAGGGATGGCATAACACGGAACGAGTAAAGAGTACTTTTCAGTAACAAGGTAGAACTAGGTATGGAGATACCGATGATCAAACCTTGGATGAGTAGAGTATCGCGTGACAAAGGGAATTGGTTTCAGATGTTAATGGTTCTATCGATCACGAAGTCATCGTTGAGTATGTGGGAGCCGTTATGGATCTCCAGATCCCGCTGATGGTTATTGATCGGAGAGGTGTCTTCATCATGTCTGCATATTCACGAACCGTAGGGTGACACACTTAAGGTTGGAAGTTGTTTTAAGTAGATATTGAATGTGCGTTGGAGACCGAATGTTGTTCGGAGTCTCGGATTGGATTCGGGACATCATGAGGAGATCCAGAATTGTCCGGAGAATAAGATTCATATAATGGGGATCATTTTCTAAGTTAGGAAATGTTCCAGAGGGTTTGTATGGGGATTCTAGAAGGTTTCGGAATGTTCCGGAAGGTTCTAGAAGATATCTTGGAGTTTATTTGAAAACCGAGATAAGAGAAGATATCTTGGAGTTTATTTGAAAACCGAGATAAGAGAAGATATCTTGGAGTTTATTTGAAAACCGAGATAAGATAAGATAAGATAAGGGGAGTTTAAAGGGGAAACTTGGGGGGGAAGGACTCTCCCCCCAAGCTCCCTAGTGCGCCTCCCTCCCTCTATATATAGAGGGGTGGAGGCGCCACCCCTCCTTGCTCCTTCCCACTCAAACCCTAGCCGCCTCTCTCTTCCTCCTTCCATCTGCTCTGGCTTAGGCGAAGCCCTGCAGAGTTCTCTACTCCACCACCACCACCACGCCGTCGTGTTGCTGGGATTGCGTGGAGAAGATCTACTACCTCCGCTGCTCGCTGGAACGGGGAGAGGAAGGTCTGCTTCGACTCCGCACGTGTGACCGTCTGCGGAAGCGCTGCCGGAACGCGGCGCCGGAAGGATCGTCTACTCGATCTTGAGATCGGCAAGTGATCGACTACATCATCCACGAGATCTAATCTCGTTAACGCTTTCGGTTCTATGAGGGTTAGTACCGATCCATCTCGTTGCTCATGTCTAGTAGATTAGATCTTGGCTTTTATCTAGATTAGATCTGGGTTTTGTTCGTTCTTGCGATAGAAATTTTTTGTTTTCCATGCTACGAACCCATCAGTCACATTGTGCCTGCCTCCTCGTTAACTGCATCATAACGTCAAGTCATGGGATCTCCTGCGTCCTGTGGCCTTTCCTGTGGCTCGCTGCTGATTGGTTGATCCGGGTTGTACACCGCCACACCGTGTGGCTCGCACGCACAACGTGATCCCACTACCCTTCAAGGGAGTGGTTAAATAAGGGAGGGGTGCGCCCCTTGGGTTCTTTCCCCACTTCCGCGCCCCTCTGCCTCTGCTTCTTCTTCTTCCTCTTCAGCGACAGTGCCGCCGCCATACGATTCGAATAGCGCCGCCAAGACCGCTTCCACGCGCACCAGCGTTGCCGCCATCTTCACGCATCTCCTTTGCCACGGGTCCTCGCCTATCCAGGCCACTGTCACACACCGCCGCTAGCGCTAGTGAGGGCAGTGATCTCGAGATGACTGAAGAGGAATTCGCCGTCGCTGAGCAAGAAATGGAGGAAGACGCGGCGAACACCGACCGCGGCGCGTGGGCTGGATCCTGGGTTTGCCAGGATGACCTGGACTGGCTGTATCGCACCAGGCGCATCCCGGAGGGTGTCACCACACGCCTCGCTGCCGCTGAGCTTGCCCCCTCACCCAATCCGGGTGAGTATGTGGTGTTTCTATCTCACTTCCAACGCGGGTTTGGTCTCCCAGTTATTGATTTTTTCCACGACTGGCTCGATACGTATGAGCTTCAGCCGCACCATCTTCGGCTGACGCCATCACGTCTCTCTCTGCCTTCACTTCCACCATCGAGGGCTACGCCGGACTATGGCCCACGAAGGAGCTCTAGATCCGGTTCTTTGGCCTTCGCCGGAACGTGATTCCGAACATAGAACTTGACCCGGAGGATAAACAGCTCACGCAGTTCGGCGCAACTTCCATCTCCCCCCGGAGACAGTCTATCTTCCCCCGAGTTATGGGGATTGACTCGTGCAAGGGCTAGGCCCGAACCTTCTTCTTTGTCTGGAACAGCACATTTGAAGATCTGATCCGGCTGCGCCCTTACGCTCCGGGTCCTCCCAATCCGGATCCGTGGGACGATGTCCCCAAGAAGCCCACTGTCCTGGCAAACCAAGTCAAGAAAAGGTTCCAGGAGGTGAAGGACTTGGGGTTGCGCAACAAGGACGTGATGATTACATTCGTCCGCAACCGCATCCCCCCCCTCTAGAAACGTACACATAAAGTTTGTCACATGAGCTGGGGCCGTGACCCCAACCGGACCTCCTCGTTCGAGTTAAATAACACCGAGATCTACTGCCGGGTCAAGGCCCTCTTCACCACCCACAAGGACTTCTCTTCTGAGTGGACATGCGGGATCGAACACTTCTGCCGAGATAGGCTTCCCCCCGCGGTAAATCTCATGCCCCAAACTTTCTCCGAATTGTATCACATGTCGGTTTCTATTGTAGGTTTAATCCCTTTGTCTTTTCTTTCCCTTAGATGTTTCTTCAGCAAACCATTGAGGATGGCACCGAGCCTTCTCTCAAATGGGCACCTGATCGAGACACCTCGGATGTGGAGGAGCCGGATCAGGAGATGTTCCTTCCGATGGCCGATGCGACCAAGCGACCCACCGGTAAACTCTCTTCCATTAGAGATTGGCCTGACGATGAAGATGATTCGGACGTTGAGGTGATGGAGGCATTTAACGTTGTCCCCCTTTCTTATGCTTTTCCGGCATCAGCTAACCCCGGTGGGAAGATCCATGAAGACCCTCCCCTTGCCGTGGGTGAGCCTATCCCGGTCGCACCGAAGAAGAAGAGGGGAGCTGCATCTGCATCTTCCTCCGGACCTTCTCAGCCAGCTAAAAGGCGAAAGAAGTCCACGGATAAAGCTGCCACCAAGGCCACGACTAAGGCTGTGGCCCGGAGAGCTCGCCATCGAAGGAGCCCCTGACTTCGGATGAGTAAGTCGTTTCTCCCTTTGTTATTCACTTCTTCTTCTTTTGATATAGTTTCTCATCATACATTATTTGATTCGCAGGGCCACGGTAGAGGTCCCACAGAGTGGATCTGGCATTGCCTCGCCGCTCCTACACAGCCCTTCTCCCCCTCGTGGCGATGATTCTCGCTCGTTGAGCCCCATTCTGGAGGGTTCAGCGGCTGCTCCGGGTTCTAGCCCACCTCGTCAGGAGGAGGGAAACCTCAGAGCGGGAGAAACTGGCTCTGCCGAGGCAGCATCAACCACCACTTTGGCTCCGCCGCAACCAGCTTCATCTGAGGTTCCTTCAGCACCTCCGCCAAAGCAGAAATCAGCACCCGCAGTATCATCAGCTCCAGCACCAAGCGGCAACCAGCAACGGCGAAGTACTAAGCCCTCCGTCCGGTTCGTCAAAGTCTTCCAAGGCTCAGCGAGAAGACATCAGCAGCACCAAGGCTAGTGCCAAGGCATCTCCCAAGGGAAAATCCGCCGCAGCAAGGCCCCTATGTTACGCCGGCCGTAATATTTTGATACCCTCCACCGCTGTTACGCCAAAAATCCAAGGTTCCACACGAGCTCCAGTTCTGCGGCGTGGTGGCTTCAACTTCTCAGCAGCAATCCAAGGGCAAAAAGGCTCCTGACGCCACCAGGGCAGCGTTGATCGAGGCTGGACAGCGCACACTCGTGTCCATGCTTTCGCAGAAGACTCCACCATCGAAGGACGCCCCTGCCGAGGCAGCTGATGCGCAACTCGTTTTGCACAGCAGCCCTGCTGTTGCCCAGGTTGAGAGGAGGGAAGCGCATGCCAAGGGTCTAGTAGCACCCCACACGCTTAGCGGCGAATGATACCCTCCGACCTTGATCGAGTTTGTACATAACTGGAATAAGGCAGAGTTCGTCCACAATGACGATCTCCCGGAGAAGTTTGTTCCTGCCGAATTTGCTACGCAGATGAATAATGCTGCCAATGCAATTAATCTTGCGGGTCGGATGATGGAGGTACGTTACTTCATCTTTTCCTTAACATGTTGTAGATATTAGTGATATAGCCATTAGTCCCCGAGCCTCCAGGGGAGTAACTTGTTACTCGGTCGGATGCTCCTTAGAAAACTAACATAGCTCCTTAATCACTTCGAATATGCACACACCTAGAGCCGGGTTAAGTTCCACTTGGCCCGGATCTTGTACGCTTCGAATATGCACACACCAAGAGCCGGGTTAAGTTCCACTTGACCCGGATCTTGTACACTTCGAATATGCACACACTTAGAGCCGGGTTAAGTTCCACTTAGCCCGAATCTTGTAGACTTCGAATATGCACACACCTAGAGCCGGGTTAAGTTCCACTTGGCCTGGATCTTGTACACTTCGAATATGCACACACCTAGAGCCGAGTTAAGTTCCACTTGGCCCGGATGTTGTACACTTCGAATATGCACACACCTATAACCGGGTTAAGTTCCACTTGGCCCGGATCTTGTACACTTCGAATATGCACACACCTAGAGCCGGGTTAAGTTCCACTTGGCCCGGATTTTGTACACTTCGAATATGCACACACCTAGAGCCGGGTTAAGTTCTAGTTGGACCGGATCTTGTACACTTCAAATATGCACACACCTAGAGCCGGGTTAAGTTCCACTTGGCCCGGATTTTGTACACTTCGAATATGCACAAGACTAAGCTATCTTTTTGTACTTTTTTTAGGTGACCACCAATCGCCGGAGTGCTGAGTTTCACCGTCTCTTGGATACTCACAAAATTCTGCGTGCGAAACATACTACGCTTATCGCCGAACACGATAAGAGGGGTAAGCTTCTTCCTTGGAATTTTTCTGTTTTTCTTCATATTTTTCCGCCGAACTAATCCATCATTCAGATTTCGCAGCTGGGGTGGAGGCTGAGAATACCATCATGAGGAAAAACTTGGATCAGATCAAGGGTAAGTTATTCCTGCTCAATTTCGCTATGCGCCCTATCCTCTTTTCTTCTTGGCTCGGCAAATATTCATACCTCGGCTTTGCCGGGTCAACAAACTATTTGAGCATCTCTTGAAGATAGTATGCCCGTGCCTAATATGATGCTCCATTTTCTCGAACAAGCAGGGCAACATCAGGCCGAACTTAAAAAGAAAGATGATGATCTTGCCCTCCTCCAAACCAAAGATGATGAGATTGCCAAGCTCAAGGCAGATATGAAGAAGCTGAAAGCACAACACCAAACCGAACTTCAAAAAGCTGGCCAGGACTTTACGGAAGAGCGTGAGCGCCTCAACCTCCAGATTGCCAAGGACCAAGAATTACTTAAGGAGGCCAATGTCAAGCTTGAGTCGGCGAATGCTGAACTTGTGCAACTCCGGGAGAGGGGCAACAACTGCACCAAGGAGCTGACCCGAGTTCAAAGCCATATTTCTGGTAAATTATTTTCTTTCAACCGACGCTGATCTTTCCGGGTTTACTTCCTTTACTTACTCCACCTGTCTTATTTTTTAGGCAAATTCCCAGAGAGAGATGTCATTGTATCCAAGGCTATTGCCAAGTTCCGCAAGCAGAGGGGTACTCCATCTGGTCCTTACACCATTCCTGTTGATCTCGAGGACTTGATAGTCAGCTTGTCCTCCCAACTCGAGATCGTGAAGAACTACGGCAAGGATATATTGAACGTAGTAGTCCGGATCTTCAACGTCTTTTGGCCTGAAGAAGATACTCCGGAGAGTACCGCTGTTCTTTTTGCCAAGCTTATGGAGTGCGAGACTCAGCTCGATCTCTGGAGAGAATCAGCTGGACGCGCCGGAGCTGAGATCGTTCTTCACTATGTGCTTATGTGGTACGAGAAGATTGACCTCAAACACCTTGAGCTCATGCGCAGCGGATCAAGGTGGTCCACTGACCCAGATTGGGTAGCTCGGCACAAGGCTTGCGCCCATAGCTTCATCCAATATGCCCCCATTCATCAATGGAACGAGGGATCGAGCTTCCTAGATGCCCCCGACGATGAAAATGCGGAAAACATTGAAGATGACTTGGATGAGGACGAAGAGGACGAAGCCTCGGACGTCGAGGAAGACGCAGATGACTCTGAAGCCGAGGCTGGGGCTAGACCTGCTGGCGCCGAATTACCTCCTCCTGCTGCTCCTTGAGTATAAACACTTTAAATTTCATCAGATCCCCGGTATGCCGGGTGCAATTGTACCAAGAACACAAGTGATATTTTGCTACTAAGTTTCTATGCTGGATTGACTTGGGCGTAGTCCCCGAGTTTCATTTTCTTGTTCATCCAATCTCTTGGCTTTTCAGGTTCTACCTTCGTTCGGTTTTATGACTTACGAGTCCGAGCTTCAAAAATTGTCTTAACAATACTTGGAAACTATAGGATTAGCTCAAAATAATTCAGCATAATAAATCAAAAGTAAACACAAGGTTAGTCCGAAAAATAAACGTCGGCTCGATTAAGTTCCTTTCCTTAGTCTTTTTCATGTTTTACGCAATTCCAAATTTGTTCTCTTGCTTGCCATGAAGCCAAATCTTGTTGGACAGCAGCAAGCCGAAGAGTTTGGTTCTTGGTGCTCACATACTACTAATCCGGCTTAAGTAGAAACAACTTACGCTAGCCGATGTATAAATAATAAATACAGAAGACAACAAATATTTTCAAGGCAGTCCCCGAGTTACTGCTCGAGGTGCCCACATTTCGATGATAAACTCATTGCCGGCATACACACCGAGATATGAGAGACTCGGATACATACACTTCTCTGCTAAGTGTAGAAAGGACGAAGTAGAGCTACATTCCATGGACCCTTAGATTCCTCGCCGGACCTGTCCACCTTGTTCTTTTCCTGTGGTTTTGCATCGATAAGATAATAAGAATCATTGTGCAATTCTTTGCTCACAGTGAATGGCTCTTCCCATGGGGGGCATAACTTGTGCATGCCAGAAGTACGTTGTACCAACCGGAGTACTAGATCACCTTCCCGGAAGACTCAGGGGTTTACTTTTCGCCTATGATAGCGTCGGAGATTTTGCTGATATATGGCGGATCTGGACAATGCCAATTCTCTCGCTTCTTCTAGCAGATCAACATCATTTTGCCGGGCTTCTTGCACTTTGGCTTCTGTGTATTGGGTGACTCTAGGCGAGTCATGCTCTATGTCGGCTGGTAATACAGCTTCCTGCCCCATATACTAGAAAGAATGGCGTATAGCCTGTTGATCGATACGGAGTTGTTCTTAAACTCCCCAGGACCGCTGGTAGTTCTTCTATCTAGCACCCCGCTGATCTTTGCAGCGGCTCAATGAGCCGGGGTTTTATCCCGGATAATACTAATCCGTTGGATATCTCCACTTGTCCGTTCGATGCGGGGTGGGCTACCGAGGCAACGTCCAGACGGATCTTCTTATCTCGGCAGAATCGTGCAAATGCTCCTTCAGCAAAATTTGTGCCATTATCTGTTATGATACTGTGAGGATAACCGTATCTCAAGATGATGTCTTTGAGAAACGTCACGGTCGTAGCTCCATCACATTTTCTTATTGGCTTTACTTCAATCCACTTTGTAAATTTATCAACCATGACCAAAATATGAGTCATATTTCCCCTTGCTGGTGTGAACGGGCCAACCATGTCCAAACACCATACGGCAAATAGCCAGGTGATTGGTATGGTCTTGAGCTCCGACATTGGCATATGTGTCTTGGTAGCATACCTCTGACAACCATTCCATTTTCTTACCAAGTCCTCTGCTTGTTCTAAGGCACTTGGCCAGTAGAATCCATGCCAGAAAGCTTTTGCTACCAAGGCTCTGGATGAGGCATGATGCCCACATTCCCCTTGATGTATATCTCGGAGGATGTCAAGCCCTTCTTCCGGGTCAACACATCGCTGGAGGACATTAGTCACACTCCTTTTGTATAGCTCGGAATTAATGATCGTGTATGCCTTTGCTCTCCTCTGAATTTACCTGGACAACACCTCCTCATCGGGTAAGGTTCCATCTTTCAGGAATTGAAATATGGGCAATGCCCAAGTTGGTACAACTCGCATAGGGAACACCTCCTCATCAATTTCCATCTGATCCACTGGCATAACTTCAACCGGATCATGCTGAGCAGTCCTCGGGTCTTGCGAAGCAGTCCCCGGGTTCACCAAGGTAGTCCTCGGGTTTGCCGAGGCAGTCCTCGGGTTTCTCATACCACCTCCCATGTCAATGTCCATGGGTACGGCTCCGGATTCTGAATCCTCCGGGACGTAAATTGAGTCGGTTTCTAGAGACGGCATGATGGATGGTTTTCTGAGGTGTTCTAATGCTACACCTGGTGGAATTGCTTGTTGGGCTGATCCGAGCTTCGACAATATGTCGGTACCCTCATTTTCCACTCAGGATACATGGCGAAATTCACATCCCTCAAAGTAACCAGATATTTTCGGCACATGGAATCTGTATAATGCCATGTTTGGATCAAGAGCGTCCCATAGCCCCGACACTTGCTAATCTACCAAATCCGAGTCGCCAAAGCATTGGATCCGATGTATCCCAATTTCTTTTGCCACTTTGATCCCATGCACAAGTGCTTCATATTTGGCGACAATGTTTGATGCTGCGAAATGGATCTGTAGCACATACTTCAACTGGTCATTCTTTGGCGAGGTAAGCACAACTCCGGCGCCTAACCCGGTTTTTGTTTTTGAACCGTCAAAGTGCATTCTCCAGTAATTCGGATCTGGTACTGGAGGTTCATATTGCACCTCGGCCCAGTCCACAAAAAAGTTGTCCACAGCCTAAGACTTGATTGCTTCTCTTCTGTCATACTGTGGCGCATAGGGAGCTAGTTCAATTGCCCATTTTGCAATTCTGCCACTTGCATCTTTGTTACTCATTATCTCGGATATGGGAGCTTCACATATTACTTTGATGGGGTGCTGCTCAAAATAGTGTTTTAGCTTCTTAGCCGACATGTACACACCATATGACACTTTCTGATAATGCGGATAATTTTGCTTTGATGCGGATAATACCTCGCGTAGGTAATATACTGGCCTCTGCATTGACTTACCCTCTTTGTCGCGCTCTACCACAATTACTGCACTTACAACTCGGTTGGTTGTGGCTATATAGAGCAACATTGGCTCCTTTGATAGTGGAGAGGCTAACACTGGTGCAGTGGCTAATATTTTCTTTAATTGGATAAAGGCTTCATTGGCCTGCGGCGTCCAAATGAACTTGTCCGACTTTTTCATGAGTTGATAAAGAGGCAGTGCCTTTTCTCCCAACTGACATACAAACCGACTTAATGATGCCAGGCAACCAGTGAACTTCTGGACATCGTTAAGGCACTTCGGCAGTTCCATTCGCTCTATGGCCTGGATTTTAGTTGGATTGACTTCAATACCTCGGCTGGAGATGAGGAATCTGAGTAATTTTCCAGCCGGGACACCGAAGGTACATTTTTCCGGGTTAAGCTTCATCCAAAAACTCCTTAGGTTCGCGAATGTCTGCCTAATATCGTCAAGGAGCGTTTTGCTTTCCTTGGTCTTGATAATAACATCATCCACATAGACCTGCACATTTTGACCAATTTGGTCGTGCAAACATTTCTGCATACATCTTTTGTATGTTGCCCCTGCATTACGTAAACTAAATGGCATGGTGCGGTAGCAATAAGCCCCATACGGGGTGATAAATGCAGTCTTTATTTGATCATCTGGATTCAAGGGTATCTGGTGGAAACTAGAATATGCATCAATGAATGACAACAGTTCATACCCAACAGTTGAATCTATGACCTGATCTATCCTTGGCAGTGGAAATGGATCTTTTGGACACGCCTTATTCAGGTTTGTGTAATCGATACACATGCACCAAACCACTGCCACATTCGGATCATCCTTCTTCTTCTCCACCAGCACCGGATTAGATAGCCAATCCGGGTAAAGAACTTCCATGATAAATCCAGCTGCTAGTAACCGAGCTATCTCATCTCCAATGACTTTTCTCCTATCTTCGGCGAAGCGGCGGAGAGGTTGCTTCACCGGCCTTGCTCGGGGTATCACATTCAAAGAGTGCTCGGCAACCTCCCTCGGAACACCTTGCAAGTCCTGTGTGGACCAAGAAAAAATATCCTGATTCTCACGGAGGAAGTTGACGAGCTCGCTTTCCTATTTATCATTTAACCCGGCACCAATTGTTACGGTGCGCTCTGGGAACATATCATCAACAGGCACTTTCTTGGTATCCTTTGTCGCTTGGAATGAGACACTACCATGCGGATTACTCAACGCCGACATATATTGCTGCGCGGACTGATCCAACGCCGCCACCTCTTGGATTTTTCTTTTCTCTTGCGCAATCACGAGTGACTCGGCTAGGTTGGACCCGGCTGACGTACACTCAATGGAACGTCAGAAATCTCCAGCTATGGTAATTACTCCATTTGGCATAGGCAACTTCATCTTCAGATAACTGATGTGACAACTTGCCATGAACTTGTTCAGTGCTGGCCTACCGAGTAACGCGTGATACGCACTTTCCAAGTTCACCACTTCAAACTCCAAATTCTCAGTTCGGCAGTTATCTCGCGTGCCAAACAATACGTCAACCCGGACCTTGCCTATGGGCTCACAAGAAATGCCTGGCACAATGCCACGGAAAGTCGTTCTGGAAGCCTAGAACATATTCTCTGAGATACCCATCTTGTGCATCGTATTAGCATACATGATATTGATGCTACTGCCATTCACCTCCATGTGTCGGCGCTGCAAGCTCTTTCTATATGTTTCCTCTGTAGTAAACACATAGTAACTATGATGATGCTCTCTGTACTCATTCCTCCCCTTGTTTCCGGGGTACCTCTGATCCGGTTGACGCTGGTCTTCCACTTGATGCACTACATCCCTTCTCTCATGGTTGTCATACCTCGGCGGAGGGGGAGGCAACATTAACTGTTGCGTGTTTGCTCCGGAGAGCTATTGCTGCCGGGGTAACTCCTGCCGAGGATGATCATTTTGAGGTGCCTGAGCATTCCTCAAACCACCTTGTTCTATCTTCCTCATCCACTCACATTGCCGAGTCGTGTGACCCGCCGGGTTACTCCGATTTAGCGTGTGAAATTTACACGGCTGATCCAGCATTGACTCATAACTATACCTCAGACGGTCCTTCTTTTCCTGCCACTGTTTCTTCTGCTCTGGCGTCCAAGTTTTCTTGCCATCATTTCTCGGTGTCAATTGTTGTCCTCTAGTTTTCTGACGTTGGTTGGTTCCTACACCAGATTGATCTTGATTCATAGCAGCAACTTGTTGCGAACTGTACCGATAATCCGGTCTATCATCTCTTCTTTTTCCTCGGTAATCATTCCTTTGGGATGACCCGGCTCCATCTCTCTGGTAGTATTCCTCGTTTGACTCACTTGGCATTAACCTGGGTTGAGTCGGATCACCCAAGGCATACGAATCAGCGATCCGAATTGTCTCTTCCAATGTAGTTGGCATATCTCTTTGCAATCTTTGCCACAACATGCTTGCGTATCTGCATCCTTGCGCAAACCATGCTATGGCCTGTGACTCAATTACACCCTCACAGGAGTTTCGCACGGTACCCCAATGGGTCAAGAACTCTCGGTCTGTCTCATTCGATTTCTGCTTGCACATTGCTAGGGTCTTTGTGCTTCCGTCGTATGTCTTAGTGCCTCTAGGTAACTGGAAGTTAGGTACCGGAGGTTCCTTCATGATCCGGGGCCCAAAACACGCAGGACCCGGGGGACCTTGACATTCAATTTGCTCTGACCTATACAGCCGATCCAGTTTTAATCTCGCATCGTCAGGCATCAAATCCCTGCTCCCCAGTCTTAACCCTATCACATGATAGTCCGGCCTTGGGTATCCTGCGTTCACCATTTCCGAATCACCATCGTTATTCTGTCTTGCTCTCGTGGAGCACCTCTCTATTGCATACCTCGGTCGGCAATTTGCTCGTGCCTTGGTATATTCCACTACTGGGGTTGTCCTGCTCCTGCCGAGTCGCGCTGTCCGGCATTGCCGTTCACAGCATTTCCTTGACCGGCATTGCCTTGGTCATGGTTACCTCGGTTAGCTTCACCTCGGCTCACACTTCGTTGATCCTTATTTCTCTGCACTTCTTTTCCTTTCCCTGCCCTTGCCGGGTCATACGGGACTATCTATTTGTACCTCCTGGCCGAGGTTACTACCTCTTCTCTCCTAGGACCACCATGAGGAGACGATGCAGCTCTAGCGGATTTCTTCGGATTACCCGTCGCTGAATGAACGATCTTGGAGGCCCCAGCTCTTTCCGGGTTAGCGCTGAACAATTCCTCATTTTGCCTGTTTGCGATCCGAACCAACTCATTGACCCTATCTTGCTGTCTCTGACGGGCTTCACCCATCAGACCCTCTAACTCGGACGCGGCTGCATCTGCTGCTCTGAGGTTCTTTGCCGGGGTACTATACTTCGGCAGCCCCACGGACAAATAGTTCTCTGATTCTTCAATCCTATTATCACCATGTCTGTTCATTTCACTCATGAGGTTTCTCCCCTTTACTTTTACAGCATCTACCTTGTGTGCCTTTGCATACTCATGCAGTGTCATGTTCAACGACTGCTGAGACGCGGCTATCTTTTTCGCACCCTCTAGTATTTTTTGCATAGTTTCCTCTAGCTCGGCATGTGCCTGAGCCGGATCTACCGCTGCTGCTACTGGGTTTGCCAAGATATCCATCGCTTGCTGCAGCACGTTCTCTGGCCTCTCTAGTGGAGGACCTCTACTTTTCCTCGGTGCCTTAGGCGTTACCTCCGGATCTGGTGCCGGATCCTTGCTTGCGTCTGCACCTGGTGTAGTCATCATCACCTCGGCATGGTCCAGGGAGCGAGTGATACGCGCCCCGTGAACCACGCTAAGGGGTGGCTCGCCTCCTTCGACGACGTGCCGCGGGTGAACGCACGACACATCGATAGAAACGTAGATCTTATGCGCGCCGAGCTTGACGAAGAGGCCGTTGCATGGAAGAGGACGCTTGCCAAAGCAGCCAGCGTTGTCGCTGACAAAGTCCAGCACTCCAAAGCACTGAACGAGCCCAGAGATGATGCGTTCGCCGGTGCCGATGAGGTTTCCCGTCCGGATCTTCACCTGCTGCGCCTGGCTTAGCCCCATCCAGTGGCGCAAACTATCGTGGTGGTGTCACGGCAGATGCCATGGATAGGCTAAAGGTGGGGACTAAATGCACTAGGGGAATCCAGGGAGGGATAGTGTGGTGATTCCACACACAGTAGCTTTGTATTTGATTCACTTCCAGAGATTACAAGTGCTCCTTGAGCTGTATTAGGGAGAGGAGGAAGAAGGAACTCTCTTACTCTCACCCCTCGCTAGCTCTAAGGAACATATAACACTCTCTAGAGCTCAACATCTCAGACCAACCTACCAAAAGTCAACCCCTTCTACAGAGGCCCTAGCACTCCTTATATAGGGGTGGCTAGGTCCCCAATTAGGGCATACGTGGAGGCATATTGCAAGGAATATGCCTCCTTCCAAAATAGTAAGCCGACCGGGTTACTTTAACCCAGCGTCATCCATGCAGAGGCTACCTGAGCCTCTGCAGTGCCCGGGTCATCCGACACAGGCTTCGTCACCTTTGTCGGCCACGCCTCGGTGGTTCTGGCCTCTGTCCGCTTTGCTCACGCTCTGCATACAGTGGTCACCCTTTGACCAGCGAGATTCCTTCCTTCTCTTGTAAGCTTGCTATAACCCGGATCATACCTAGTCGATCCGGCCATACCTGTTCCTGCATACAAGTTAGATACATCTCACCGACTTACGATATAAGTCGGTTGAGACCCAGTTAGGTGGACATCCCTTGGTCCAGGTTACCCCGTGATTCGGCCTGCCTTGAGGTGACTCGGCCAGCATCCGCTTTGACCTTGCCGTACCTCGGCTAACTCGGCCTTTATACCCCGGCGTGACCCTACCCGGGGGTATCCCCCCAACAATGAGCCTTGGGGGTTACACTAGTTCATTCTTTGGCATCCTAAGGAATCATAAACTCGGATTGTATATCCTATTTCATGCTTGGGGAATAAAGGATATGATATAAAGTACAATAAAGAAAATCGTAAGTTGGAATTCCGACTTACATGATGTGCATGTGTGAGCTTGCTCAGACACGTGTTCACCTTGGTGGTAACCTGCTCAGTGAGGGTGACTGGAATAACCGGAGGTGGTGGAAGCACTCCAGCTCTAAGTCCCTCGTCGCGAAGGCGAACTTGTTCAAGAAGGTCAGAGTACTTGATATCCTCCGCCTCTTGTGCTTCTTCTTCGATAGAGAGATTTCGGCTCTCTTGGCATTGCCGGGCCAGAAGCTGGATTTCTTCTACAGATTTCTAAGACAAGGCAAATTTGGCAAGTCCCGAATTGTTCAGGAGGTTTTCGGCAAAGGTCTCTGCCAAGGGATCATTACCCGAAGAGGGTTCACCCTTATCTAAACCTGAGCCACCTATGGTGGCATCAGTTTGCGATTCAAGGATAGCTAGCCCCGTTGAAGGACCGGATCTTCTGCGACAACCGGCGATGGAGTAATCACCAGCGTTGTAGAGGGTTGTGGGGCAGGAGTTGGAGGAGCCACGGCAGGAGAAGCTATAGTCGCTGCCTGCAAGACTTCAAGAAGTTCCCTTCCTCTTATCCTTGATGAGATGCTTA